>OY856411.1:51512500-51937500 GCA_963693085.1 Alisma plantago-aquatica
TGGACACGCAGACCGAGGCTTACGCCTTACCTCTTCGAGAACCTTGACACAACTCTCACAAGTTGAGGCGCACGCCTCTCATAAATTGAGGCACACACCTCACCAAGGGAGACTGAGGCTTAAGCATCAGGGTGTATTGAAGACCGCCTCTAAAGCCTTGAAGCAAGTTTTCTAAAACCACGCCTAGGACAAGCCCCAAAGGCTTGTATTTATAACAAAAGATGTAAAACCCTAGACCCGAGGCAATTGTGAAAATTGCCAAACCAAAATAAAACAAGCAAAACTTGCAACTGAGTGCATATAACTAGATATATTGTACTTAGGTCGTTAACTATCAATGTAAAGCCAACCA
Organism: Alisma plantago-aquatica; assembly: GCA_963693085.1. NCBI lineage: Eukaryota > Viridiplantae > Streptophyta > Magnoliopsida > Alismatales > Alismataceae > Alisma > Alisma plantago-aquatica. The sequence goes on from OY856411.1 coordinate 51,512,853, forward strand.
TTGTTGAGTCAGGGATGGGTCCTAAGAGGCCTGCCAAGTGCGGCTGGAGGGATGTTGATGCACGGCATGCTAGAAACGAACGGAAGGAGTGACCTGACACATTGAAAGCATAGGTGTTGCGGAATATGTCATGATTTTGCGGCGTCCATATTTCCATGGGCAACCGAGCACGATATGAGCCTCCTTAAGGGGGATGATTTCACAATATATGACTTCCTTGTAGATGTTATTGAATGAGAAGTGAACCAGACATCATCATGTGACCTAGTGCATTGTGTAGTCAAACCATAGAAGTCATTAGGGCCTCTGATTGTAGGCCTAGCGAGCCCACCAATGTCGTTGAGACTAGGTGCAACCCTGGCACTCGATATAAGATTTGAACAGTTAAGAGCAATGCGAAGACCACCATCTGTTAGTAGCATCCAGAGAGGTTTTCTCAGGCCCATCCTCGTCGTCGATGGGTTCACTGTCTGGGAAAACATCCTCATACTCGATGTCGTCGTCCCTGTTCCTTGCATTAGTCGTCATGTCACGATGAGAACATTATAAGGAATAGTGACTATGACCTGGCATGTGAGGCACTGAAGCGTCTTCAGTATCATGGGTAGCTTGGATGAGGATGTTGGTGTCAACGTGGAATTTGTGGAACTCGACAGTGGTGGTAGTATAAGAGGATGATGAGTTCATGTAGCTAGGGTTGTCAATGGGTAAGGGTAAACCCTCCTACCTTTTACGCATACCCTATAGGGTAAGGGTACGGGTAAAGATAAGGGTAAGGGAATTTGCCACCTATTACCCTTTTCCCACTTACACGCTACTTTATAGGGAAAGGATAAGGGAGAAGTGTTATCCATATCTACAAACTCGTTACCCATTGATATGTTGTTATATAATTAGAACTGGGTCAGTCTAATTTCTAGTCCCAACTCTTTAACTCAGCATCATCCTATTTCTAATACAAAATCTTTCTAGTCCACTACAAAATGTTGGATTTTACTACATTGTGTCCTTCAAAATGATCATTCTTGTCTACTCGTCATTGTGCATCAAGACGTATAAAAATATTTGTAGGTTTATTACCCAAATAGACTTGCTTTGCTTCCCTATATATATATATATATATATATATATATATATATATATATATATATATATATATATATATATATATATATATATATATATAAAAGTCAGGCTAGTGTACACTCAAGTGTACCAGAGGCACCGTACACCTCAGTCATTTTTGAAGATGCAATAAATTTTTGAAAAATCTAAACCGTTGATCTTCTTAATTATCATAAGAACATACTATATAATAAATTTTAGCTCATTTGGACACTTATAGCTCGTGCATCTAAAGGAGGAAAAAATCATTTATTTCAAATTAGTTTTGTGCGTCGATTTTGTTGTCCTTGGATGAGTGACTTACACTCATCCAAATGAGTTCAAATTTTGTATGTGACCTATTATTATTGTAACCATGAAGATCAATGGATTAGATTTTAGAAATAATGGTCTTGATAGGCAAACACCATTGGGGTGTACGGCGTGATCTATACACTCGAGTGTATTCTAGCCTGACTATATATATATATATATATATAACATGCAATGTTTGCAGGTGAGTACGTGATATTTATTCTAAGACTATATAAGATATCAAATATTGTTCTGCATCAAACATCGTTAGTCTCATAATAGAGCATTGTGTAACTTAATCAAGGTTAAACTACGCAATTGTATGCATGCCCACCCACAGTAGTTATTGAAATGAACTAATTGGGAATTGGAGTAAGCATTAACATTAGGTGGTTTATCTATGCAAAAGGAATAAAAAATTGTAGGAAGGTTTTTGTGGTGCGTGGTACCTATTTATGTTATATCGAAACTACTTGTTTTACCCTTACCCTCCCCGTTTACCCAATGCATAAGTAGGTAAGGGTAAGGGCATGGTAAGAGAATATATGAAAAGGGGAATTACATTTAACATTAGGCTCATGCGCACTCCCAAGGTGGGTAAGGGTCAGAATAAGCCTTTACAGTATAGGAGTAGCACTCGTTGGAGGTCATCGTCGAAATTCGTCCTCGATCTGCATCACCACCTGCACTGCATCCTAAAGCATAAGGAAGATCGACATACCAACCTTTTTTTATCTTGTCGTTGAGTCCTCGATAGAAGTTGGCGATCATGATTGCTTCATCATTGTGGGCACCGAAACTATGCAAGAGCTTGTAGAACCTCTACTTATATTTAAAACAAAGTTAGTAACTTGCTTCAGTACTGTAAACTGAACATAGAAACGTTAACAATAGCCACATGGCAAGAAGTGCCCCTTGATGGCGTTCTGGAGAAGTACCACAATTCCGGAGGGTGAGGCAAGGATCCTATCATCCTAGGGACTTCAGATTTGTTGCACCTGTGTGAACATTGCGTAGGTTACACCTTTGTTTATCTTTTGACATGTGTAGTGCAATTAAATTTGTTGGCTAGGATTAAATGGACGTGACATGTGGCCTTGATCTGGTAGGGGGTGTAGGCTACTCCGTGTTCACACGTGAGTAGCAAATCCTAAACCCATCCTAGGGCACTACCAGTTTCTCTGTAGCAAAGAGCAACTTGTGCGCTTGTTTTCGTCGATGATGTGGTTGGAATACTTCTTGATGTTGTAAAACTAGTCAAGGAGTACCTCGAGACGATAGTCCCTAGTGTAATCAGGTATGTCAACTTGATGACAGACTCTGGCTAATAACCTTATTGTTCTGTGTTGGCAATCACTTGTAGCAGCGATAAGGATTGAGTTTAGGACATTTTGGTTTTGTTGTTGCTTCACTCTACAGGCGCACATAGAGGGTTACCAATTATGCAGTAGCAAATCAAGGGGTTCAAGAACCGTCATCTATTATGTCTCCATGTTTATCTTGAGATTCTTGAACTCTTGTTACTCTTTTATGTTGATCATCATGGTGGACCTATAAAATACATGTAGTATTGGTCCCCTATAGAACAAGGTAATGGTGGAGTGAATTGTTTTGGCATGGACTTAGGCATGGTGGGATTGTAGGGGTTATGGGTGGGGATGCATGATTTACTATTTGTGGCGAGGGGTTATTGTCGGTTACAAGTAAGAAAAAAGGAACATAGTAGGGGGTTGTGGGAATGTGCTCGGGTGACTGCTTATCAAGATGGGAAAGAGGGATACTATTAATAGCAAGGGGAGAGGTTCGGGCGTAACTACGTGCTGGACGGCAGATGGTTGGTAGGCAGAGCAAGGGAGCAGGCCAATAGGTGGTGATGGGAATGGTGAAGTAGAGCAAGATGGCTAGGGAAAATGGTCATAGGGCGTTAAGAAAGACAAAGAGAAGAGCAGGAGGAAGGATGTTAGCTGACTTAAATAGACGATGGAAGGGTTGTTGAGTGTGTGGTGGGGCGATAGCATACTTGTTAAGACGTCAAGGCGAAACGGCGTTCCAGTTGAATGCCTTGTGACTAGGCGTGACTAAGCATTGCCTAGGCGACCTTTAAAAACATTCATTTATGTATATGTTTTATGTATATATACATGTGTCACAATTTTTATGAACATTTCCCACTCATATACACACATTGTATAGTTATATATGTAATTATATACATATTTATGGCCAATCTTCCTATATATATATATATATATAGAGAGAGAGAGAGAGAGAGTCAGGCTAGAATACACTCGAGTGTATAGATTACGTTGTACACCCCAATGGTGTTTGCCTATCTAGACCATGTTTTTCTAAAATCTAATCCATTGATCTTAATGGTTACAACAATAATAGGCCACATACAAAATTTGAGCTCATTTGGATGAGTGTAAGTCACTCATCCAAGGGCAAAAAAATCGACGTACAAAACTAATTTGAAATGCCTAATTTTTGCATCCTTTACATGCACGACCTATAAGTGTCCAAATGAGCTAAAATTTATTATATAGTATGTTCTTAAGATATTTAAGAAGATCAACGGTTTAGATTTTTCAAAAATTTATTGCATCTTTGAAAATGACTGAGGTGTACGGTGCCTCCGGTACACTCGAGTGTACACTAGCCTGACTCTATATATATATATATATATATATATATATATATATATAACTCAAGAAACTCAAAGGCAACAACCCATACGGACGGAGCGATGTCCCACGGCAGTAGGCGAGGTGCTTGGCGGCACGTTATATTTCCGAGTCTCACATTCGGCTGTTCACGAAGGACTCAGCCCAAGCACCGCATTCGTCCACCACAACAGGGAAATGAATATATATATATATATATATATATATATATATTGTAAAGAATAAGATTAGATTGAATGCAATGGGATGAATACAAGACTGGACGCCCTCTCCTTTATATAGGAGAGGGGAGACGCCCTAAGACTTAGGACGCAAGTAATCTAAACGGGATGAGATACAAAAGCCCACTAACTAATTAACCTATTAACTAAATAGGCTAATATAGACTCTCTAACACTCCTCCTCAAGCTGGAGCATGGGTGAAACACATGTCCAAAGCTTGGAGGTTACAAGACTCGATAAAAGAAATGATAAATGAAAGATAAAAGATAAATATCACTCCCCATACAAAAATTGATACTCCCCCTTAATTAATACCCCCCTGAACCATGTGTTGACAATGTCTCTCTTCTTTGAAATTGTATTCTGCAGGCTGGAGATCCTCGAGCTTTGAAGGTCTTTGGAGTGCATCTGGAATAAAGAACATCTGAAGAATGGAACCTGAATACTGCAGCAGTAATTCGCCACTTGGAGTAGACGATCATCAATACCACGACTACGGCAACTTCATTGGATTACGTAACGCGGCACAAACGCGGATGCCCAATGTAGATGTAGCAAAAGCGGAATCTTCGAAATGTCTGAAAAGACGTGCATAACGTGGCACGAACACGAACGGACGATATGCTGGTGATACGATGCAGGTACCATAACTCTGTAGTGTGAACCTTGGGGGCTTGACAGGAAAGGAAATATCATCCATCAAGGAAAGTCCCAAGTAGATCAGCAACAGGTGATGTTGAAATCGCAGATGCGACTCGGAGAAGACGTGATGAAGCAGCTCGGTGAAGATAAACTGGATTAATCAACCTTGCAGAAGTAGATTGGCAGGCTTGTTGAGTTTCTGAAAATCTGAAGCACCCATCTGTCTCATGTAAATGCAGCTAGACTTTTGACTCGAGTTCTCTCTATCTTCTTCAGTCATCTTGGTGCCTTGAGCTGGGAAAACTCCTAAAGGTATTAGATCACACCATCAACACCTGACGTACATAACGCGGTACGAACGCGGATAGCTCGGTGTGGAACGCTGAATGAAGATCCTTCAATGTTGTCTGGAAGTAGAGAACGGATGTGCTGAACAATGTGAAGCTCCATGAAGATAATAGCATGGAACATATATAGCCAGAATACATATATCATCTCTTTTCATACTCTCTCTCATACATATTCTCTCACTCTCTCTCTCTTCTCATCTCTTCCTCTCCTCTCTATCCCCCCCGCACACCAAATACGACGAGAGTGAGTGTTTGGTATGGAGAAATGGATGTATGACCCCCCCGTACTATGGAAAGGGATACACACATGATATGGGTGGGTGGGAAAGGAATTGGTGGATTTGAGAGACTTTTGTGTATATCGAGATGTGTCATATGTGGAGAATGAAACCGATAACCGGAGAGAATATGCTAAATGGGTCAATGTAAGATCCGGATAGAAAAATAAATGGATCTAATCCCGAAAAATCTGATTAGGCTAAAACTTGGATCCGATTAGCAAAAATATGACCGATTAAGGATCCGAATAGGCATAATGAATATGGGGGGAATTAATAACTGGGAGTAGACATAGATGGGAGGTGATGGTGGAGTGATGAAGATAGCCGGGAAGGTGATGAAGAGCAGCAGCTTGCGGGATGTAGCACAAAAAATGGCCAGATTATGTCACTCAGTTGATGTAGCACTTGGTCGTAACGGAGGAGATGACAAAGGGTCTCCTGCACGACTCCAGAGATATTGCATGCCAAGAGGATGTAGGCGGAGCCTCTCCACGAGCGACGATGAAGGCTGATGATGAGGACGTCTAAGATGGCCTGTGCAGAACTCGGTACTACCGAGTTGATGTTGGCAGTACTAAGATCTTTTTGGACGATGGGTAGCAGGTTGGCGGTGGCTGATTGCTGCTTGATGGCGATGATGGTTGCTACTTCTACGGTTGGCGGCACTTATGATGCTGCTGCTAGATGGTGACAGTGGCGTCGATAGGCGGCGAAGGCGCGGAGATGGCAGCTTGGAGGTTAGCGGTTATGGTTGTTGGCCGGCAGCAGGATTAATGTTGGGCAGATGCCGATCGGAGGCGCTGGGAATATAGCGACACTGTTGTTGTTCGTGGAATACGGGCAGCAGATGTGGAAGGCGGCGGATAATGATGCAGCGATGGCAGTGGATATGTGATGGCCGGAAAGGAGATCACCGACAGTAAGGTTTGGATTTGGAAAACATAGATCGCAGGTCGTGAATTAGCGTCGATGTACTGATCTATGAGAAAGTGGAAGGAGAGTCATGGAGGCCGGAATTGCCTAGCGGGCATCCGACCTAAGCCATGGCAATGGCGGCGGTCGCCCGCAGGCAGGGATTCTTCCCCTCGGTTGCTCTCTGGAAAAGACGAGCGGCGACGGCTAGGGTTGTGTGCGCACCGGAAAGGAGAGGAGGGATGGCGGCTAGGTTTCCCTCGGGAGCGAACGCGCTCTGTAGACCTGTAAATGGATATTCGAAATCCGTATATTCGATTCGCATTCGAGTCCAAAAATCAAAAAACTTATTCGTATTCGACATCCGTTAAATGCTATTCGGATATTGAACATACTATTCGAAAATTTTCGGATCGGATTCGGATATAACACTATCCGCTCCGAAATATCTGTATCCCATGACTACTGTATGCACAGCAATCGCGCGCAGCAGGTGACGATATTAGTTAATTCATTTTCTCCCTTATACACCTACCGCACATTACCCTCACGCACCTTACCCCTCCTCAGGACTCACCCACTTCACTCTCCGCACACCCCTCCCGTCCATCTTTTCTATCCTACCTATAGTTCTCATATCCACACAAACCCTAGCCGCCACAATGCCCTCTTCCCGGTGTGGCCATGTCTCTAGCTTTAGCTCTGAGCTGCTCGGCTTATGCATGAGGATTACCATAATGTTGAAGACAGGCGTCCATGTGCATGTCCTTGTTGCTGTCGAACTGTATCCGGCGTGAATTGTTACATCATGGCCAGGTCCAAGGAAGACGACCACAACAAGTTCATCATTTAGTAAGAATCTCTTCGAGTGAAGCATGAAACATGCAACTGCGGTCAAGCACGCTTGCCGGTATGTCATCAATTTTTTTTCCAACACTTCCTTAGTACTCAATCTGCTCGTGTCTTTGCTTCTTCCTATCCCTCTGTTCTTTTCCCTCTTCGTAACTCCACATTTTTGTTATTGGGCAAAATCACTAAATGAGAGCAAGAAAGATCTATCTTTTTATTTCTAGAGCAAAGCACCAATGTTAGTTCGTGTGTTTGATTTCTTGTCTTTAGCCCACAATTTGCCTGTTACTGATTTCTTCTTTGAACTTTACACACGGTGATCTAGTTTTTAGGTCAGATAAAAAACATATTGTTATCTAATATCCAGAACTTCTTGATCAAGAATTAGTGGCTAAAAGCATCTAAAGATTTCTATTTTCAATCTATATTAACTACCGTGTCGGCATTTTTTGTAAATTTTTTCCTCCTAAACGTGCATTTACTAGACTGACTACCGATCTACTCTATGGTTCTGGTGATGGTAGTACTGTTGTATATATGTCCACTATACTAGTTTTGTGAATCTGATTTTAATTGTATCTATTTAATGCATGTTAGATTAATTTTCGAACAGCTGGATGTGAAAGTCTGGACAGATCCAGAACTGGAGGGCGTAGCAGAAGTGAGCTTTTCTATTTGTACACACTTCTGATCTAAATTTCAAGATGCAAGATGACAGATCTACTCCTACACTCATTAGTTGCGACACTTATGCTTTTGAATCACAAATCATGTACTCCTCTTTAAAATTGTACTCTATTTATCTTGTTGGTATTTCATTTACTGTAAAAGAACCTTTGTAAATCTGTAACACATAAATAAATCCAGATTTCCCTATTTTCTCCGTTGTGTACACATTTTATATGATTTATATCTAGTTCTCCTTAAGTACTAAGCTCGTACTGTGAAACAATGACTTAATAAACAGTCAGATGTGATCTCCGATATTAAACCTAATCAATAAAATTACATCTCATCAATACAAATACAGTTCAGTTTTCGAATTCGGATATTATCCGAATTCGGACTTTTGAATTCGGATTCGAATTCGGTTAGTTATTTTAAAATCCGTCGGATATCGGATTGGATGTCGGATAGGATAAAAAAATTCGAATTCAGATTTCGGATATATATGTATCCGATTCGAATTCAATCCGTTTACGGGCCTAGCGCTCTGTTCACGCAGGAATAACTGTTCACTCCGTTGTACTGTTCACGTCGGAGTTACTGTTCACGCCGTGTACTGTTCACTGCCGGAGTTATTGTTCATTGCTGGAGCTACTGTTCACGCCGTCGTTTTTGTTCACCGCTCTGATACCATGTAAAGAATAAGATTAGATTGAATGCAATGGGATGAATACAAGACTGGACGCCCTCTCCTTTATATAGGAGAGGGGAGACGCCATAAGACTTAGGACACAAGTAATCTAAACGGGATGAGATACAAAAGCCCACTAACTAATTAACCTATTAACTAAATAGGCTAACATAGACTCTCTAACATATATATATATATATAGAGAGAGAGAGAGTCAGGCTAGAATACACTCGAGTGTATTCGGAGCAGAATACACTGAAGTAGTTTTTCATGATGCAACATTTTTTTCAAAAATCTAATCTGTTGATCTTTTTAAACATCTTGTGACTAGCTCATATACAAAATTTGAGCACATTTGGACATTCATAGGCCATGTTAAAAAAACCGCAACAATTATGCATTTCAAATTAGTTTTGCGCGTCGATTTTGTTGCCCTCGGATGAGTGACTTACACTCATCCAAATGGGCTCAAAATTTATATGTAGCCTAGTTATAATATGACAATGAAGATCAATGGTTTACATTTTGCAAAAAAATAGTCTTGATATGCAAACACACTTGAGTGTATTCGTGTGATCTGTACACTCAAGTGTATTCTAGCCTCACTATATATATATATATATATATATATAGAGAGAGAGAGAGAGTCAGGCTAGAATACACTCGGAGCAGAATACACTCAAGTTATTTTTCATGATGCAATATTTTTTTTCAAAAATCTAATCCGTCGATCTTCTTAAACATCTTGTGAATAGATCATACGCAAAATTTGAGCACATTTGGACATTTATAGGTCATGTTATAAAGACCACAAAAATTAAGCATTTCAAATTAGTTTCGCGCGTCGATTTTTGTTGCCCTTGGATGAGTGACTTTCATCCAAATGGGCTCAAAATTTGTATGTACCTAGTTATAGTATGACGGTGAAGATCAATGGTTTACATTTTGCAAAAATAGTCTTGATATACAAACACACTTGAGTGTATTCGCGCGATCTGTACACTCGAGTGTATTCTAGCCTGACTCTCTCTCTCTCTATATATATATATATATATATATATATATTATGTAAGACAAAATAACCAATTACATTTCTAATTTATTAACATTAACAATAATGTCAAGAACGAGAAAATAATTATTGAAAAGAATGTAAGAGAGTGATCAACAAGTAAATATATATTTATTGTCATACATATCTACAATTATTAAGCAATGTCATCACTTCCCTTCATAGAATAGGTACTGAATACAACCTGCATTGAAGGTGCAAAATAAGAAAAATCAAAAGATTTGTATGAATAGTATTCGATCCAGGTCAAAACAAAAAAAGAGTATTAGATCCAATTAGAAGTGATATTTTGCACATAACATAGGCAACGGTATTGATTTTGAACATTAGGATAGCCACATTAAACATTAAAATACATAAATATAGAACCAGACCCACAAAACTAAGTCAATGTGGTATTATAGGCAAGGCGGCATTGCCTAAGCGCAACCCTTGGACACTTTGTCGCTTAGGCAGCTGCCTAGGTGTGCCTAAGCAAGCGCCTTGACAAGTATGGGCGGCAGGGACAGGGACAGGGAGAAGGGAAAGAAGTGATGTGGAAGGTTGAGGGATTGTGCATAGGGGAAGTGCTCACAATAGTGGATTAGGAATGAAGAACATGATGTGGGACTAGACTATCAGGTCGCAGGTGTTGAGCAGGCAGGGAGAAGAGGCACCAAAAAGGGAGCGGGGGCAAGGGTGGGCGGTAGATGTGGGGCATGTTGGAGAGCAAGTGACGATGGGGGTGGGCGCGCGAACAGGGGGGAGACTGGAGAACGAGGATTCTGGTTTGGCGCCCAAAATTTGTATGCAGGTTCAGGGTCGAAAGTAGGGGAAGAGGAGTCAAGGGAGTTGATGGGGTGCAGAGAACTCATTTGTGGTTGTTGGGTCATGATGGTCAGCTATAGTGTCTGATGAAGGAGTGGTTGGGGCTGGCTCTAAGGGTGTCAGAGCGTGGCATCTAGGCAGACATTGATAGGATCATGTGCCCATCATGGGTTGTTTATACTTGTAGTAGGATGATGATTGACCTAGCCACCTATTGTGTTGCAGACTGCCTCGTGTGCACAAACAAAGTCACAAAATTCTCCAAAATTTAGAATTATTCATGTATAATTGTCATGTGACGAATGATATGTCTGAATTTTGCAAAAAACATGTATTATTCCTGAATTCCAGAAATTCTTTCCAAATTTTCGGAATTTTTCATTTATCAAATATAAGCATGTTATATGATTTGGCATTCAGGAATAGAGGATCAGTAAGCAAATCATGTGTGTATATATCATATATAAATGTGTTTATCATGGGTACATATGTATGTCTATGTGATATTTTTATGTATATATACCCACATTGTATAGTCTGAATTTTATCCAATTTCACCAAAAATTTGATTGAACTTTTAGCATATCTTTGACGAATTTTATCTGATTTTTTCGCGTAATTTCCTAATGTTGATTAATTCAACCTCGTTGAATGAATCTGGAATCTCAAATTTGTGACAATGCGCGTAGGAGGGGATGCTTGAAGGCTAAGGATTGCTTGGCTTCTTGCTTGTAGATAACTGGAGGGGAGACGACTTAGTAGGGAAGAAGGGGTAAAACAAACATGGTGGGGGAATGTTGCAAGCATTGTTCTGTGTGAACAATAACGAGGTGGAGATAGAAGATTAGGCTATGCCCTAATTGTTTGGGGTTTGGCTTTGATACCAACTAATGTGATACCGCATTAGGAAGTAAAGCTCAAACAAGATGTCAAAATATCTCAACTTATAAATCATATTCAACTACTTGGGATAAGCCCCCAAGGCCACTTCTTATAATAAAAGACGTGAAACCCCAAACCTGCAAATTGCCAAACAAAATATAAAGTCAAAATAAAATAAGTACAACTAGCAACTAAGTGCACATAACTAGATAAACTTGCACTTACATTTCTAACTAGCAACATAAATCCAAATAAATATAAATTTGTTGCATTCATGCTTCATCAAATATAAATTTGCAGTGATCCGCGCACCCAACGGTCACAACTAGTGAGAGAAAGCTCCAACTTCTCTCTAGAAACCACCAAAATCTTCCTTGTCTAGCTTCAAACCGCGCTCAAGATCGCCTTCATTCCTGCTGAGGACGGCGATATAGCAGGTTGAAGAAACTCTCCACTGCTTGATTTCATCCAACAAAACCTTGCAGCATTCCACTGTTGAAAAACTACACAGACTGAGCTCAAACATCTAGGTTTTCCACATCCCGACATTCACAAAAGAGAGACATTACACCATCCATTCACAAGGGACAACAAGTCGGCTGAAGCACACACCTACATTAATAGCAGCAGACTTTTCTCAAATACCAACAAAGAACGGCGACATTACAATCGCCGGCGGATACAACCCTCCCCTTAGGTCGGCGCTGCAAGGGCTAAAACAAATCAGTCGGAATACATCAAATCGATTTGCCTCCCAACATAAGAATAGGAGGACATTTCTTGGTAGCTCAGAGTCAGAACAAACGCCTAAAGTACAGGATCGGTACTCCACATCTTCTACGCAAGGCTTATAAGAACAGAAAGATATCATCTTCTTCTATCTTGCAAAACCCTCCTCTCCATGTACTCAAGATGGCTTCACGTTTTCCTTTTATGAGCTACCCGCTAGATAACCCAGACAACCACTCCATCATCCAGCTTCCAAAAGCTTGGAAGTACCACAAATATAACCTCCCACCAGACATTAACACGATCCAGATGGGAAACAAAAGCTTTTAAGTTACTATCGAGTATCGATTACGATCGAAAGTCCAACATCTTCATTGTCCACGGCTGGAAAGACATCATTACAGAGCTCAAACTTAAACCAGAATGGACCATCTTCATTAGGCCAGTAGCAAACAGAACTTTGATGGCCTGGGTAACAGACTTCAACAATGAGACACCCACTGAGCTTTACTCGCTCTTCTTTTCGGAGGAGCATCATTTCTCTACCACCAGCTCAAACTCAGCTGATCATCTCTTTATACCAAAGAAGCATCATCTCATTGAAGGTTCTAAAATCAACTCGATCGAGATCACATCGGGCCAGACCATACAATCCAGCTCAGAAGAAGATACAGCTTCATCTCTGCGAAAGACTACCACCATCGCTGACAGGTATCAACATCCTTCTTCTCCTGAGCATTCCCCCACACCATCAAATGGCCTGAATACATCCAATATATCTTCTCTATGCATGACATCACCCCCACAAAACCCTCATAGCAAGTACGATATAAACTTCTCGCTGCTTGGACAACATACAGCCACTGACCTTACATTTTAGACATTCAAAAACTCCACTAAAACCCCTCCATGGCAACAAACCCCACCAAAACGCCACTTCCGCTCGCTGCGCTGCACCCATAGAATTAAATGTCCGATTTCGATGTCGTGTTTGATGGCCCAAAAACAGAATTTTTTCAAAATTTCGGCCGAAATTTCGATATTTATGGCCCTAATGATTTTGACGACCAAATAAGTGAATTAAATCATGAAAATTTACCAGGACGTTCTAATCGCCAAGATCTACTCAAATATGCAATAATATTTCATATTGGATGTGGGGGGTGGGGTCTCCTACATTTGTAAGTGAAGGAAGCTGAACAATTTCGATGGAAATTTCAATGACAAAATGAAGGAATTAAGTTATGGAATTTTGCAAAACACAATGTTTAAACATAGACACACTAGATTATATAATAAATTTATATGTTTAGAGGTTAGGGTGGGATCCATGTCTTAATGAGTGAGTGCACAAATGAACAGAAATGTCAAGTCTGTTAGACAGTTTGACTGTTACAAACTTGCAAACTTCAAGTTAAAACAACTAGAGTACTAGACTTTATAACTTAGAGTTACAACTTACAAGTTACAATATTATAGGTTAGTATATTTATTGTATAAGTCTACTATTATAATATATTTAGGGTTAAATAAGTGAATAATAATAATAATAAATTGGGATTACAAGTTACAACTTACACTTAGCATTTTGTTTAAGGCTATTATTATAATATGTATAGGGTTATATAAATGAAAAATACAAAAATATAAGAACTTCCATTAAAAAAGCTTGTGTATCCATTTTGTGTATAAATATGAAATATATTGATTAAATTTTCAAAATAAGTATAGATATACGTATTTCACACTATTGTTTCTTAGATTTACAAGTTCACTTCAAGATCTTGAGAATTTTAAGAGAAATGTCACTTAGAAATTTAGGATTTTCAGAGTATTTATTAAGATATGTTTAAAGGGAGTAGAAATAGGAGGATGAGTAGATGGGCTAGGGAGAGGGGTTACATACCTTGGAATCAAGTAGAGCAGCCTTCGAGAGCAAGATATCACAAAAAAATTGCTAAAAGATCAAAGTCCAGCAAATCCAGTCAATGGAACACTGTTTCGCGAAATAGGTGCTGCATTCCGCACTGATTTCGCAATATCCAGCCCCAAACTGGACTTTTTTGCACTTAAATACCCCCTGTTTTGTGAAATTTTGACTGTAGCTGCGAAATTGCATACCAGATCATGCGTACTGAAGTTTCAATGTCCGATTGCAAAAAAAATGAAATTTCAAGCGAAATTTCACAATTTTGATCGAAATTTTGTTTCATGGCTGCACCAAATGCCTCAATAGCAATCACTCACAATCCCAATGCAAGGCGGTCAGACTTTGCCATTTCTACCATAAACCTGGTCATTTTGCTCACAGATGTTTCTTTCGCAACACCCCTTCCCCGGATTATAGCAGAATCTTTACCAGGAAGAAGGTATCATCCCATGCAAATTCTACACTTCCCAACAGATCACAGCGGCTTTACAGATTTGATATATCAAATCACAGACCAAAACCCAATGGAAAAGCGATTAGTACTTCCAACTCTCTCGCTTGTTTATATCCCACTAAGCTATCTGTCAACCCCTCACTCTCTTCACATGCAGACGTCCACTGCATTTCAGAACCCTCTATAAAACCTCCAAACCACCTCCAACAGCCATCAATTGCTCTTAAGAACTCTGCTCACCCTTGTGGCCCTCCAAGGACTCACTGCTGAAACAACGCTCAGCCCTTCTCCATTCCAAATGGCTCCATCTCTGCACTTGGAAAAAGAATTCCCTTTTAACCTACCTGCTAACTCAATGAGACTTCTTAAAGTCTTTACTAGTAGAAGCATCTTCGTTTCCATTTCAAACAATATTGACAACAACACAGTCAATATCGTAGATGTCACTAGGGCCATTGCCCTTCTTCTCCCAGGTCACACTATTTTGAATCCAAAAATCCTTTCCCCGTCTCAACTCCTATATTCTGTTCCGGAAGGCACAAAACTTGACCATCTCTTTGGTCAGGTGATGACAATCCCATGTGGCTCCAGTTTTGTTCAAGCCAACATCACACAATGGACGCCTGAGCAAGGCTCATCCCTATCAGGATCCGGAGGTTCTGGTTGGATGGTGATTACCGACCTTCCTCCACATCTCTGGGAGGTCGAGGTTTTTAGAGCTATAGCACACTCTGTTGGTGCTACTCTACAATTTATCAGCCAAGATACTCTTCAACCAACTTAGTATATCAAATATTTTTGTGTGTTTTCTGTTAAACACGCTATCGCCCTCCCAGCTTCTCTCAAAATCCGACTGGGAGAAAAGATATATAGAATCAAACTCTCTGCTAAAAACCCTTCAGCCATTAAGACACCCTTCTCTGACATAAGTGTCCACCCCCCTCTTGGTATTGTCCAGCAAATACAAAAAAGCATTTCACCACCCTTAAAAAACCAAATGAAAGAAACCTCGTATGGGAACGAAAAAGCATCACAACAAAATCCACGGAAGAGACAAACCGATCGGTTAATAACAAACGGCCTAGAACTTCCTCACCCTCGGCCGATAGCACTAACAACACCCTCATGAACTCTTTCAAACTCTTCCCTTTCCATAACAATGACACGGACTCCTCTCTGAATTTAGACCCTAATATAGTGAAAAAAATAAAGTCTGCAATCATTGATGAAATTCGTTCGTCGCAGAGTGCGAAGCAGAAAAGCAAAGACTGCGGGAGTCATTCAATCCATCAACAACATCTCCAACACCCCGGAAGGATTAACAAGAAGGAACTATTTTGCTTCAGAAGAACCAGGTACTTCATCCTTAACTGATACTTCAATTGAAATATCTTCACTATCTGCTACTCCATCATCTGCTTTAGAAGACAATAATATCGACAATATAGAAGATATAGCTTCTTGGTCTGATATACAATCCTTTACAACATTCGCTGATAAACTATGTATCACTTTTGATGATGAAACATCAGCACATCAGGCACTGGACAACATTGAACAATTTATGAATTGGAAAAACCACAGATTTATCCATAAAACTTATACACATATAGGAAATTTGCACATCTGAATAACCTGACCTACACATTTCGACATTGACATATCTAGATATATACTAGCACTATGAGAATCTCATCCTGGAATGTTTGTGGGGCTGCTAGCTTAAACAAAAGAAAAGAAATACGCAGACACATTTACAAAAACAAAATAAATATCATTACTATCCAGGAAATAAAAACAAACTTGTCGCCTTTTGCTCTCAAAACCATTGGAGGAAAGCATATAAACTCTTAGCACCCAATTGCACCTTATGGTTTTAAGGGTGGACTTCTTATAGGATTAAACAACAGCCTATTCGACATCACCCACTCTAAAACACATACTTTCTCCATCACTCTTCACATCACAAACATAATTGACAACTTTAGTTGGATCTTTACGGGTATCTATGGAGAACCGGGCTAAAACAAAACTGAATACATGGCTGAAATGGCGCACATTATTAGTATCTTCCACGACAAACCCTGGCTTATAGGAGGTGATCTCAACCTCACAACAAAAAGTTCCGACAGAATCAACAACACATATTCCACAGGTTACATGACCTTCTGACAAATCCTTTTTAAATATGTTACAATACCACAACCTCATAGATATCCCACCTGCAAATGCCTGCTACACTTGGACCCGCCAACAATCCTGGGCCAGGCTTGACCACTTTATCTACTCCAACAAATGGGAAGATCAATACCCCTTCTCCTTTGTAACTGTAGCCCATCGACCCATCTCGGACCACTTCCCCGTCATTATTAACACCAAACAAGAAAAATGGGGACACAAACCATTCCGTTTTGAAAACTTCTGGATCACAGACCCCACATGTCAAGACCTCTGCCAGAGGAACTGGATCATAGCTGACTCTCATACCAAAAATATAGGCCTTCACATTCACAGCAATACCAAGAGTGTCAGAAACAAACTGAAAAGCTAGCAAAAGGAAACTATTGGAAACCTATCTCATAAACTTGCTGATCTTGAACAGCAACATCTTTTTGTAGATAGTGACCCCTCTGCAGACTTAGCCCTTGTTCTCACAGTTAAAGTTGAGTTGGATCACATCAAACACTGCCTTGACACAATTTGGAGACAACGAGCAAAAATTAAATGGGCAAAGGAGGGTGATAAAAAACACTAAATACTTTCACAAAACTTGCAACAACACTCAAAAAAACATTATAGCTAAACTTAACATAAATGGTATTATCACTTCCAACAAACATCTGATTACAACACATATAGTTCAACATTTCTACAAAATCTTTAATACCAACCATAAGCCTACTCTCCACAATCACATCCACTGGAAGTACTTACGTGGCAGAAACATCACCGCACCACAGACCATCATCGACCCCTTCACCTCCGAGGAACTTGACTTGGCGGTCCACTCTCTTGGGAAAAACAAATCACCAGGCCCTGACGGCTTCAATACAGAATTCTACCTTGCAAATTGGAGCCACATCAAAGTAGACTTCATGAAACTCCTCAGAGACATACATCACAACAAAAATACTCACAATATCATCAAATACATTAACCACACAAACATTGCTCTCATCAAAAAAGTTACTCACCCGGACCAGATTTCACAATTCAAACCCATCAGTCTGATAAACACTTCTTATAAAATCTTTGCAAAAGTTCTTACAAACCGCATTAAACCCTATCTGGAAAACATCATCTCACACAACCAAAACGCCTTCCTCAAAAACAGAAGCACCCATGATGCCTTTGTCATGGTTAATGAAACTCTGCACCTCTGTCATAAAAACAAAACACCTCTCCTAGCTATCAAACTAGATTTTGAAAAAGCCTTCGACTACACAAACTGAGACTGTCTCATCAAAGCCATGGCTGGATACGGCTTCCCTGAAACTTGGAATAACTGGATCCACGCCTGCATTTCCACAAACTACTTTTCCACCATCATCGATGGATCACCATTCGGTTTTTTCCACAACACAAATGGGCTTAGACAAGGTGACTCCCTCTCCCCATATCTCTTCACCATTGTCACATCTATACTCACAAACATGATAAAACTTGCCACCTCTCATGGCCTTACAGCCTACCCACATGAATGTCAGGAAAATATCATTCAATTTGCAGATGACAGCATCATCTTAGTCAAGCCTGATGACACTACTATCATTAACACCATCCGCATTATAGGGCTTTTCTCATACATCTCGGGGCTCAAAATAAATCTCACTAAATCTTCCATCATTGGTAACACACCTTAAAACATTTTGCATAGATATAAAGATCTTCTCAAGTGCAAAATAGAAAATTTCCCCTTCATCTACCTTGGGCTTCCTATAACGCCGCACCCAATTACCCATTCAAATTGGAGAACCATCATTGACAAAATTCAAAACAAACTTAACTCATGGACAAACAATTTCCTTAATCTAGCGGGCAGACTTACTCTCATCAACAGTGTCATAACACCCATCACAACTCACTTTCTTAGCTGCATCCCTCTGCCCACCAAAACCCACAACATGATTGACAAAATCAGAAGAAAATTTCTCTGGAACAACCATACATCAAATAACATACACAGACATATCCATTTGGTAAATTGGGGTACTATCACAGCACCTATCAAATATGGGGGATGGGGCATCATCAACATCAAACTCATGCTATATGTCTTGTCACAAAAATTATTTACATCCTGATAAACAACACAAACAAAATCTGGAAAAAACTTATCCTTCAAAAATACTACAAAAACAAACCACCTTGGCATAAAACCTCACAGCATCTCATCCCCCCTTTGGAAATTCATCAACAAAAACCTAGATACAATCAAAAACCTCATCAGTACCCCCCCCACATGCACATCAGAATATCAATTTTCGGGAGGACCCATGGTTCCATCACAACACCATCACAAATCTTAACACACACATGCAAATCCCACCAACTCTGAAAAATCTCAACATCGCCAAAGCACTCAAATACCTAACCAGTAACAGGCAAAACTCACTCAAAAGATATCTTCAAAACCAAGTTGACAACAATTATATTAGTGAGATCATTCATGAACTTGAATACAACACCAACAACAAAATTTCTTGGATTTGGGGTCCACTCTACACACCCAAAGCAGCTTACACTCATCTCACCTATAGAGGCCATATATCAAACGTGGTGCACTACTGGAAAACAAAATGGCCACAAAAACTTAAAATCTTCTTTTGGTTGCTCGCAAATAACAAAATTCTCACCGATCATAACCTCACCCGCAGAGGTTTCATGGGACCAACTAGATGTTATCTCTGCAAAAAAGATGAAGAAATCATTCTCCATCTCTTCACAAACTGCACAGTCAAAACGCACATTCTACTTTATTTCTTCCCACTTTCTGCAAACCTCACAAGTATCCTTGAACCAATGGCTATACCTAGATTAACACCCCTCCCACAACACTCAAGTTTTCGTCATGAGAATTTGATGATTTATACCTTTTGGACCATCTGGATTGAAAGAAATAATAGGAAATTCAACAACACCCATAAGCACGCTCAGATCTTGATAAATGATATTAACCACGCATTAGCTCTTCAAAATACTCTGCAGAACAGGCCTCTACTTCAACTAAGGTGATTCCTGCTGAAGCTGATCCGGGAAACATTTTTGGAGATCAAACTGGTGGTGGATGCTACTCTCTAGAGGACATCATTGCAGATGACACGGGCTTCTGAAGATCCGATCCTGATGTAGTTGATGTTTAATTCTCAGTTTTTTGTTTCATCTACTTTCAGCACTTTGATTAGAGGCCATGTTTAAGGGATGCCTCCCCCACAAACAATACCTTTAGATCTGCTTCATCCTGCGGGTTTTTTTCCTCTCTAGTTTTTTTTTCTATGTTTGTGAGGCCTCCATCACATTGGTTGGCCTTCCCTTTTTCATAACTACTTGCAAACGTCATGTGTTTGCAAGCTCTGTATCTGTTTCTTTCAATTAATGAATGGACTTTTATCAAAAAAAAAAAAAGATAATATACAAAAGAGGCTCTAATATATGTTGTACAACCTTTTATGTATCAGGTTTAGACTTGACCTAGGAGTTAAGGAGAGCATTACCTTTTACATAGCATAGGAAGTCAATTTTCTTGATTATGGGATATTTTAGCTCTTATGCATACATTTTGTAGTTATTATTAATATTTAAAGGTCCTCTGATAAGTAAGAAGGGAGTTCGTATAAGTATGACGATTTACATTGCAATGAAAAACTAATTAGGGTAGAAAGATTTCAATAAAGAAAATTAGACTTAAGCAAATACTAAGAAACACGTTAAAATGATACCAAGGGAATTAGTTCCTAAAGATAATAGTATTATGCACAAACATAGACAAAAATACTTAATTTGAACAATAGGATACTAGTAAATTAGATTCACAACAAATATAGAGCTCGGGACCTATAAAACCACCCAAGATTGCATAGGTGTGCAACTTAATAAACATGGATCTAGGTTGGAAGTATAGATCAAGATGCAGACCGAGACAGTGGTGGAGGAAGGGGGGCAAGCGGAGGCAATGGCCCCTCAAAAAATTTAAGAATTTGTTGACCTGGCATATTGATTTCTGCTGTAGGTCTGCAATCTAAGTTTCAATTCTGTTAAGTTGTTATTGACGTGGTATATTTGGATTCCGCAGTGCACGGACGCAAGCATTACTTTCTGGGCGTTAGACTCATTGGCATAAGATGAGTCAGAATTTACGGCTTCAATTCAGGCGTTACTTTCCGAAATTGACGTTCGACATGTACAGCCCGCTACTCCCGCGACTAAATGGAAACCACAACTAACAATATTGATTATAAACAAATTTGATTCCTTAAAAAAGTAACCTTGCACTTCCAAACGGAGCACGTCATTGTGAAGTCTGCGGCAACGGCAAAACAACTTTTGATTTTTTTTAGTTGATATTCAAACAGTAGAATCAAAAATGCAGAGAAGAGCAATGTTCTGCTGGAGAAAAAGGAGTCAGATTTGTTTATAAAACTCAAAGAAGATGAGGTAGTGCACTGATGAAGATGCAGTTGCAACAGCAGGATGAAAATGACGCTGGACCAATGCTATGAAGAAGTGTGAACTCATCAATATTGTTATGGAGGCCTGTTTATGGGAGGCATCATTTATGCCTTTAACATTTTGCTGCAAAGAAGAGAGGCACGTGGAGTTTTATACTGGTAACACTTCCTGTTTGCTTTGTTTCTCATCTCTGTGGCCAAGATTATTTTTCATTGTTCTTTTCTTTGACAACAATCACATTACAAGTCTGATGTCCTCTTTCAGATAACGGTCATGCTAAGGGCCGGAAAGCAATTGGTTGTGTGCAGTGATTAAATTTGCTAAATGATAGGCACATGGACGCTACTAAATCAAGGACTAAAAGGTAAACTATTGTATTTCCTTTCTAGTCAGTTGAATATCAACAAGATCCTGACATTGTCGGTTGACATATTGGCTTTGGATGAAACATCACGATAGGGGAAAATACAGTCTAGGTAAATTGATACAATCCAAAGACTGCAAAAGCTACCTTCTTAACTTCTTCATTAAAAATGTTATCATCTCTCGAAATTGGTGAGTTTGAGGTCATTTCTGGATACTAAAAGGTAAGCAAGCATCATTGTTCATCAACAATTCTTCTCGAAATCTTTGTTAATCTTTTCTGCCAATCTAAACAGATCCATCATTCGGTTGAATTACTTTCTTATTTTATTGAATACATGAACATCTCTGAACCAATTAATGGATCTCAGCATCTTTCATGAATGCCCTCCCAACCTTCAATTGCTGGCTCCGCCCCTGGACCGAGGTGTCTCTTGTTGGGGCGTTTGGTGCGCCTTAACGTCTAGGTGTGCGCCTTAAAAGTACAGATCCAGATTGGAAGCATTGCAGCTTACATGATCCATCTCCAAAAGATCAAATCATATATAGTTTTGCAATCACACATCCTAGGGTTGGATCTATGGGTTCTAAAAATGTTTGGCATCTAGGGGCGGAGAAGTTATAGGGTTGGAGATGTTAGTGTGTATCACAATTACCAGCAGAAGTAAAGAGGTAATATACCATTATCTAGGCATAGTAGTTATGATGAAGGCAAAGAGAAGTATGGAGGAAGCAAGGAAAGTTAACATTGACGATTAGTCTGATGACAAGCATGTTATATATATTGGTGGTTCAAAACCAAAGAAGCCTAATCTAGCAGGGCAAATTGATCAACGCTTAGGGGAGGAATGTAGAGGATGTTGACAATAAGAGGAGGCTTTAGACATCGGACGTCAACAATAACGTAAAAAAAAGGAAAGTCATTTCATTCCACTGCATGTTAGTTTTATCAAGCTAGTATATATCTTATTATACAACTATTGTTCAGCTTTTATAGTATAGTAAATAATACATGTGTTGGGCCATATTCTCATTGAGATGTCATCAACTCATACAACTTTTGTGGTCAAATTGATGATAATATGACTCACAATAGAGCTGATCGGAAATCAGGATCCATGTAGTTGAACCCAACAAGGTTGGGACTGAGGCCTAGATGATGGTAATGATGATGATGAGCTAAGAATGCATGTGTTATCACCGTCCTTTAAGCCTCAATCACAACCATGTTAGAAATTGGCCACATGCATTCTTCCTTTCTATAGAGATATGTTTATGTTTCACTGAGTTTCAAGTACTTCAGAGAAAAAAAGCTAATATTATCCAAAATCGTGTTGCGATCTTTCAGTAAAAACAGCCAAGTAGCACGAGAATAATCATCGATGAAGGTCATAAAGAATTTAACTCCAAAATGGCTAGGAATAGAACTCGGACCCCAAATATCTGCATGAACAATGTCAAAAATGCCTTTTGAGCCAATATATTTCTTAGCAAGAAACACAGTACGAGTTTGTTTACCCAACTGAAAAGATTCACAAGAAAATGTTTTTTTGATAAAGTAGGAAATAAATGTTTCAATTTTGCAGCAGAGGGGTGACCAAGCCGGTAGTGCCACTGCAGTCACGTCACTGATGTTGACAGAAGAGCATATGTCGCTGGTGGTCCATGCAGATAGTAGCTCTGGTCCCTCATGGCCCGAACCAATCCTCGTCTTCATGCGAAGATCCTTCAAAACACAACTAAAAGGATCAAATTTAATGGAGCATTGAAGGTTTTTCACAGTCCTCTTGACAGAAAGCAGGTTAACATAAAATGTTGGGATATATAAAACATATTTCACATGCATATTATAAGACAAGGGAACAGTTCCAATGCCATGAACTAAAGTTTTAGAACCATCAGCAACAGTAACACATGGAATCTGAGTAGTTTTAGTAAGAGCAGAAAATAAGTTGATATTCTGGCCATATGAACCGATGCACCAGAGTCAATGCACCATTTATTGTTACCAGTAGAAGGAGAAGCTAGCAAAGCAGAAAATCCAACAGTGGACATAGGTGGAAGCTGAGACATGCGTTCTTGAAAAAAATTCTCAAACCCGGAGCAAAGCCACGCAGGCGAGGGCTAGCAGGTGGTTGTTCAGGTGCAGTAGTATCAGTCGAAGTCTCTGAAGATGCTTGGTTTGCCCAAGCAGGTTTACCGTGCTTGATCCAGCATCGGTCTTTATTGTGATTGTCTCGTCCACAGAAGTTGCAGAAGTGAGGACCAACAGGTTGTCCTCGGCCAGTAGCAGTAGAAGATGTGCGACCGTCGTTAGTAGACGACCTCCACAACCACATCCTCGACCGCGTCTACGGCCAAAATTAGCGGCGCGAACAGCAAGAGCAGGATGTTCGATTGCAAGGATGAAGGTCACAGATGGAAGTCTTTGAACATGCTTGAGGACATCCCGAAGAGTGGACAGGAGGTCACTAGATAAAATCTGGTCAACCACCCCAAAAAAAGAGGATGGAAGTGCAGCAAAAAATTGGACTAGTTGCAGCTCATTACATTGCTTCTGAGCTTCTTTGATGTCATCGGTCAAAAGGATGATAAATCTCGTATTCATTCCAGAGAGCAGAGCATTGATTATAGAAATCTTCAACAGAAGTGTCAGAGGAGAATTCCTTCTTGGCCAGAGTTTTGAATATCTCAAAGACTCTCTTGGATTTTGCTGATGGGAGTAGACGTGAGATAATTGATCCCGCATTGCTTTAGCATCATGAAGACATAGTAAGGACTGGCTGATCCGTGGCTTAGTGCTATTAAGAATCCACGACATAACACCTGAGTCATCTTTGGTTCATTGTGCATAAGTGTGCTTGGTTTTCTCGTCCGGCGTAGCAGCAGGAGCGGCGGGGGGTCATTGGTGATATGAGAGTGGCGACCTTATGATTTGACATACAGGATGAGCGACGTCGACCAGAGATGATAATTGGAGTCGTCAAGTGTTACTGTGGTAACACACAGGGAACGAGGAGGCTCAACGGAAGCCATGGAAAAAAGGGCTGAAGCAGTAGAAAAGATCGTCGATGCAGTAGTAGCAGAACCCACAAACAGGGATTAGCAGATCCGAAAAAAACGCGCTATGGGGCAGTAGAGAGCAATTGTAGATCTGACGCATCACACCAGAATAGACCCGCTACAGGAAGAAAGACTGATGAAGGAACCTACGCCGTCATGAGGAGAATTAAGATCCCACCATGAGGCGTTGGCAAAAGAAGCCGAATACCCTGGAGACTCTCAACTTGTTATGACGATGGTTGTCCAGAGATGTCAAAAGAGCAGAAAAGTAGATCTGCCAAGGAAGGAGGTTAGATGGGAGAAATGGTGGGGGATGGGAGGTGGAAAAGGTGGGTGGATCGGGATGGTGGGGGGCAGCAGCAAGGTGGGTGGAGGGGGAAGGGCGGCTAGGTCATGAAGGGCAGGGTTACGGTGGGAATTTGCACGGGAGGGAACCTGCTCTTGATACCATATAGAAGACTAAACTAAATTGTATTGGATGATTTACAGTGCATTCTCTTATAAAGGATAAGAAAGGAGATACAAAACAGAGATGAGCAATATGGGACTAAACCACACAAGTAAAACATAAGTGAGGCACATGCTAAGAACATGACACTCAGTGAAACATAAACATATCACTATACCAGTTTCCTACAAAAGATCAAGGACATACTGACTGGGACGATGAAACCTCTCCACCTTATGCTGATCACCACCAATTCAGACAACTGGTTGGTAAGCTTATTTATCTCACTGTCACGAGAGCTGATCTTATTGTTGTTGTCGGATTCATAAGCAGGTATCTTGACAAACCTCGGTAGTGTCACTGGGACGTTGTATGTCACATTTTGCGTTATCTCAAAAGTTCTCAAGGCAAAGGATTATTATATAAGAAGCACGGCCATTGCAACCTCTCAGGTTTTTCAGAAGTCGATCTAACCGTAAATCTACATCTAGCTATTACACATTTGTGGGTGGCAATCTAGTTATTTGGCGAAGCAAAAAAGCAGACCATAGTAGCCAGGTCCAGTGTAGATGCAGATATCGAGCCATGGCTCACAGTGCATGTGAACTTTTGTGGGTCCAAAGTCTTCTCAAAGAGTTTGACATATCCTACTTCAGTCCTATACCGATGTTTTGGGACAACAAGGCTTCTATTTTTATTGCGAGCAACCCGACATTTCATGAAAGGACAAAACATATAGAGGTCGGTTGCCACTTTGTTAGCGAGACTGTTCTTTCTTATCGTATTTGTACTCCATATCTAAGCACTGAGCAACAAGTAGCGGACATCTTCACCAAAATTCTTCCAAAAGCTCTCTTCCAGACTCTAGTAGACAAGCTGGGCATGTTCAACATCTACGCTCCAACTTGAGGGGGAGTATAGAGATATGTTTATGTTTCACTGAGTGTCATGTGCCTAGCATGTGCCTCACTTATGTTTTTACTTGTATGGTTTAGTCCCACATTGCTCATCTCTGTTTTGTATCTCCTCTCTTATCCTATATAAGAGAATGCATTGTAAACCTTTCCAATCATCCAATATAATTTAGTTTAGTCTTCTATACTTTCCATTCAACTATGCACGGGGTCATATTCTCATTGAGATGTAATGAATCACATACTTGTTAAAGAACATAAGTTGGGTTTCATAATTCCTTCGTGCGCCTTGGCTTGGCTTAGGCTACTTGAAAAAAAAATGCATATGTTAGTGTGTGTGTGCATGTGCATGTGTGCATGCACGCGCAGGCATCGTCGAGGCTGGTATATATGATATATATGATTCTATATGTTATATAATTATACTTTTTATATTATTATATATTTATATCTATGATTTTTAGAAAATTGTCCCCTCATGTATATATATTATATAATTATATATATAGGTATATACATATATTTATGTCCAGTTATACATATATTACACATTAAAAAGAACATAAACATTACCATTCTAGTAATTACTAATTAACATGAAGGTCAAAAAAGGAAGAGAATAACCCTAAACAATGTAACAAAATTAATAATCAATAGATAACTTTATATTTGGTGTCATGGCTTCAAGTCCTCAGGAAATTACTATTCTTCATAATAATCATAACAAAGTCCCTAAAAATAGCTTGAAGGCACATACCAAGACAAATAAGGAACATGCACTAAGAAATCTCATAGGAAAATACAATCTGACGCATAGACAATGAAATTAAATTTAAATATTAGAAATATAGAAAAGAACATTAAAACCATTTAATATGCATGGAGACCCAAAGCGGGAAATTAGGGGAAGCACGGGTCAAGAAGACAGCCTTGGGCACCTTGCCATCTACGTGATCACTTTGATGTGTCCCATAATAAGTATGATGTGTGGAAAACGAGATATAATGAGGAAGATCTCCTTTCGTGTAGGGTTTTTGTTATTGCTTGATAGAAAGGTGGCAGCCACCCTTTCCTACAAATGGGTGAAGGGGGGAAGCATACAGACACTTAGACAACCCTAATGGGCCAATACACAATCGGGCCCATGTTACAAATAGACTAAACAATTCTTAAGTAAAAGACTAAAACACTCAAGTAAATAGACACTCTAACACTCCCCCTCAAGCTGGAGCATGGGAGAATCCCAAGTCAACTTGCAAACAGATAGACAAACAGAATAAAGAAAGATAACCAAACCCATACAAAAATTTCTCTCCCTCAACATTACAATAAAATCACTCAAGCACACAAATACTCAAAGACTCCCCCTCAAGTAGATACTTCAAAGCATCAGACATCTGGGCAGGCATAGAGGCTTCTTGATCATCATAATGGCATCTAGAGTAAAAGAAAGAACAGTAGATAGGCACCAAGATCTTCATCACGGTCGTTGTCGTAGTAGCCAGAGAGTGTTGGATCACAAGTCCTAGAAAGTGCTAGGTCACAAGTAGCAGCAATAGTCAACGTGCAAACAAAGCACGGACGAACAGAGAGTTAGCATGCACAAAGCACAGACAAACCCTAAGAATGTTGGCACACAGAAGCAAAAGTCGACGACGTAGACGGATAGCAGACCAGTGTGCAAAGTAGCAACCAAATAAATAACTCCAATATGCAATGTAGACAAAGCTCCATGTAAAGTCAGCAACAAAACTCTTCATCATCTCCCCTCTTTATAAAATATCCATCACAGTAGTAGGCGTCAAAGTCCAGATAGTGTTGGTCCGCAGAGTCCAGAGAGTGTTGGTCCACAGTAGAAAGTCAACGTGCAAAATAGAGCACGGACAACAGATAGTGCAAAAGCACAAAGCAGCAAGTAAAATGTGTTAATAATAGCACAAGTAGCAACAATGACGCCCCAATATATAACTTCATAGCAGCAGTCGAGGTAGATGATGAATAAACAATAATAGTAAATGAAAGCTCCATGTAACAGCAACACAATCATGAACAATCCACATAACAATAGACAGATCCACATAGACGAAAAAGGAACATCAATAGTAGCAAAAGGATCCATATAGCAACAGTAAATGTGGCATGAAGATCCATGCAGCAGCAGTACGAAATTCTTCTTCATTTCTCTCTTCATCTCTCGTCCATCTGATCTCTTCCCTCTACTCTTCATCCTCTATTCTCTCCCTCACACCAACTACGAAAGGAGTCAAGAGAGTCATTGGCTTTAAGAGTCAAAAACAATGGTAGAGGTAGGGTTGTGTAGGCAATATGTGGAGGAGGTAACCAATAATGCGAGTCAAGGTGCAAAATGACCCGATTAGGTAGATCCGGATAGAAAAATAAATGGATCTCTCTCCGACCCAAAAAGGGGATTTGTTTAGCCCGTAGGCAACAAATCTGGGGGTGCAGGGCGGAGCTCCCGCAAAAATCCGATTAGGCTAAAAAAGGGATCCGATTAGCACAAATATGCAGTGTATATGCTGGGAGTAGGACAAGAAGAATAAAAAGAAGACTACTGGAATGGAACTCGGTAGAAAGAGAAGATACACTACCGGAATGTTACTCGGTAGGATGAATAAGTTCAATATGTAAAGGGGGTGTGAAAAAGTATTGAGGTAGGCAAAAAAAGTATGTAGGGTTGGAAGACCGGGGGTGTAAAAAAAATTATAAAAATGCTGAAAATAGGAAGATAATTGTTGTTGGTAAGAGAAAGAAGGGGCACGCCATGTATAGATACCTCCACCATATGATAGAATCATTGTAGCACGCCAAGATGTAGCAACAGGTAGCAGCGGACACTCTATGTCGTTGAGCAACACGTTGTGTCAGTTGATACAGGAAGCAGTGATAGCAGGCGACACCCTGTGTCAATGAAGAGACATGTCGTGTCTGGTAGCACAGTAGTAGCAGTCAGCGCCAACAAAAGCCAGCGACGTCATTTCGTTGAAAGGACACGCCATGTCAGTTGACAGAAGCTCGGGGCAGAAGCAGACGACACGCCATGTCTCACATCGGTGAATCACCGAACACGCTGTGTCTAAAAATGACGTCGTGACCAAAACCGGCAAACGAAGTCACAAAGAAGCAAAACACAGCCTACACGTCGTGTCCAAAAATGACACGCCGTGTCGGCGGCGAGCAGCAGCAGAAAACCCCCAGCAACAGCAGCAGAAGGGGGGAAATCCTTTCGGATCTCCACCAAAGTAGTAGAGGATGACGGATCCTCAATATTAGCAGAAATAAGAGATTTTTTCCTTGATATAGGAGTAGAGCTCAATAGGGGTGGATGCATGGAGTAGATAGAGTAGCGTTGGCGGCGGCGGCAAAATGGAAGGTGGTGTAGATCTATGAAGATGGCAGTGAAAAGGATAGCAACAGCTTCATTAGCAACGTAGACGGAGGCATGGCAGTCCTTGTAGATCTGGATCTAACAACCTTATTGGATGATTTTTGTTGTTGATGATGAAGATGGAGACGGCTCCAACAAGAGGTAGGGATGGGAAATCCCTGTGGGCAGCCATCAGCAGCACCTAGCGGCGGCGGCAGCCGCCCGCAAAGGGAGGCACTCTCCTTTGCGTGCTCTCTCTCAGGGTTTGGGGCAGCACAGGACCGACTGCTCTGATACCATGTGGAAAACGAGATATGATGGGGAAGATCCCATTTCGTGTAGGGTTTTTGTTATTGCTTGATAGAAAGGTGGCAGCCACCCTTTCCTATAAATAGGAGAAGGGGGGAAGCATACAAACACTTAGACAAACCCTCCCAGGCCAATACACAATTGGGTCCATGTTACAAATGGACTAAATAGAACTTAAGTAAAAGACTAAAACATTTAAGTAAATAGACACTCTAGCATGATAAATCGCTAGGTTTTCGACGCGAGAAGCAAGCGGGTACCCTCCATCAACACTAAGGCCCTCTTTGGTAGGAAGTAGTCGGGTGTATTTTGATGAATCGAAAAACTAATAAATTAAAATCAAGCCTTTTGAGCTGCTGCAAATTCATTTGGTACAGTGTGGTATAAGTTCCTTACTTTTGGTTTTAATTGTTTGGTAAAACAGCAGCAGGTATGTTCAGTCCATTAGACGAGAGCAGTGCATTACGTAGTGGTCTGCTTCACGTTGTGGGCCCCATCCACAGAAAGGCTGGCGGGATATTGCTTTATATTGTGGTCCCCATTGCCAGAAAGATGTGGCTGTACTGCACCTGCTAGACCAACGTCTTCGAGTACAGGAAAAAATAGCGCGGCAACTTAGCAATTGCTGGGTTCTGCACCCGACCGCACCCTGTTACGGCGCGGTACAAACTCTAGGAAAATGGCCGCAAAAGAGGAGTCCGGTGCAGCTGAAAAACAACCAACTTCACCCAAACTCATCCTACCAAACAATAATCAAAACCAAAAGTATTACAATTAAACTTAATGGTTAGGAACAACATCCTACCAAACAGGCCCTAAGCGTGAAGCGTCCATTTAAGTGGTCGCATTTTAAGAAAACAGACACACAACTAGGAATTAGATCTATATAGTTTAGCATATATGAACAATATGAAGTGCCCACATTATAATTATAGGAAGTATTATTTGACCAATCACAGATTAAATGATTACATTGCATACATGGATATTAGTAGTGGATGTTGTTTCAATAGCCAAGCATAGATATTACCACTTACTAAAGAAATGTGAGCAGCCGTAGTAGTACTTAGATACTAGTAGTCTAGTACTTAGTACAAATATTGTTGACAAGGTAATGTCGCGGCTTCGACATAATAGAAATAGTTACAGAATTAAACAAAAAATAGCAATACATGATAGTATAGTGACACAAATTATTAGATATTACTCAGTAAATCCTAAAGAATAATAGACTACTAGAGTTGATACTGAATAGACAGCATAGTAATATATTCTGTCATTATTCTGTCACAGTTCATAGATGGATGTACATAGTTTTAGTACACGTATACAGGATGTCAGACTATTAGACTTAATATATGAACAATAAACAATAAATTATTAGTGATAGAAAAAAAATTATATAACAAGGTAACATTGTATTTCAAGCTTGACAGTACATGGCCATAATCTAGCTATACAGTTTACAAACAGCAATAACTATGTAAAGAATAAATTGTAATTATTTAACTACTAAAACTTATTATACACCTGTTACAAATTACAACTGCATAGTCATAATCTAGCTGTACAGTGTACAAACAGTAATAGCTATGTAAAGAATAAATTGTAATTATTTAATTACTAAAACTTATTATACACCTGTTACAATTACAATACAGAAACTGGAGCATCCCATCTCCCCAAAGAAATGTTTTCGTTTTTTAATTATATTCCACAAGTAATTGGGCCAGTGAAGCGATACTTGTTGTGAAGAACCCTAAAGCGGCCGCTTAAGCAGGTCTGAAAAAGTGGCCTGAAGGGGGAAAAAGCCAGCAAAGTGGCTGCTTTACTCCAAAACGCTTCAAAATGCCCTTCGGTTGAAATTAAAATGGGGTATGTGCTTGGGCACTCAAGCGGCCGCTTAGCCCGCTTTTTGATTCAGTGTCAAGATCTCTTCTTAGTTTACCTCTCAACTTTTTCTACCTCAATTAGCATTTCTCTAAACCGGCGCATATTTCCATCGTTATTGCACATGTCCAAACAAAATAAAGCGACCCTTTCATAGTTTGTTCTCGATGTCGTTCACATCCATTCTTTATCTTATACAATCATTCTAACACAATTTTTTCTCGTATTTTCACCCATCCCACTTAGTATTCTCATTTCTGCCATTTCCAGCATGTAAAGCCTTGTTTCTTCATGGTCCACATTTACTGCCATACAACATGGTTGGACATTCAATTGTTCTACACTAACAGTTATTTTTCTTTGCTTGATTGAGGGTATCATTATTATGATAGTGATACTAAAAGTCTTCAATGACAGTCTTGAGGGAAACTGTTAGTATAGGTCCAACTTGCGGTTTGTGCCCAGGATAAATTTGCAACAAGCAAACTAAATTTTAATTCATATTCGACAGCCTGGACAAAGGCCTCAAGGCTAGCTTTCAAAAGACGTGATGACTTGACTTACAATAAAATAGGAAACTAAATCCTAATTTAAGAAAATTTGGAATTAAATAAAACATAAAATTCCCAAGTAGACAGATAACTAAATAAAAGCCCAACTTGAGTCCAATAAGCTCTAATCGAGTTTGTCTTGGATCCGGACTGGCTTTCTATGCAAATCCGCCTTTACAGATTGCATCAATCTCCTTCCCTTAGAAGCGCAGACCAACGGTGAAGCAAGGGTAAGACAAATGACTCCTTGTCGTGAACTGACTGGAGCCATCTCTCGTAGAACACGACCTAATTGATTAGAGTGATAGAATGTCCATCTGAAAAGTTGTCGGGCATTGCCAAGTTTGAAGGAGTATGTGTTGTAGAAGCCATCATGTTGTACATGATGGTCAAATTGCCATGGACGGACAAGCAAGATGGGAGCACCGGTCATGTTGAGCACATCACATAGGACTATCTTTATAGACACCATGAAATGAAAATGGAACTATGTAGCCCTGGTTCACATTGTGGGAAGTGTTGTCAACCCACCGTATGTGGTATTGCTTAGGGTGGGGCTCCAATTGTAATCCCAACTTCTACACAACAAAAGAACAAACCATGTTGGTTGAAGATCCTCCATCAATTGTTAGAACGCATATGCGACCTTGAAACTTCACAACTGAATAAAACAATGAGGTACGTCACGAAGCATCCAAAGGTGGACTCCGTATAGCCATGGTGACCCGATTTTGCAGAGGGGGTCACCAGATGTTTCTTCATCAACTTCATCGTCACAAGGTTCTGAAGCTAAAAACACATCTACATATTCAATGTATCATTGTCTTTGTGTTTGTAGTCATCACACGATGCGAACACTGGTTGGAGCGACGTCCATATGCATGGAAGGAAAAGCATTGGATAGCCTTACAGATGACTGGTTTGGAGGATTCGCATTTAGTAGCAGTTGTCGTGGCAGTCGTCACCCCTTGATGTGGTTTCCAACCGGTTGCCGACAATTAAGGACACCGGCAAATCTCCTTTTCAATTTGTTCCGCACTTTGAATGGCATCATCAAGAGAAGTAAAATGGAGAATACTAGGCGATCAGTTATATCATCACAAAGTTCCCTGCGGAAATTAGCAAAGGCAACGATGTCGTCCATCCAAACTTCAGAACTATTACATTATTCTTGGGATTTGTTGGCGTAGTTCGAGAAAGTTTTGTCACCATGTTTTAACTCTTCACACATCAAATAAGCTTGTTGTTTGTAGTCTCAAGGTAGGAATTGTTGCACGATCAAGGGTCTAAGTGCACTCCAAGTGTCAACGGGCTCGTCTCGATGTTGGTTCCACTTCTACCAAGCTAATGCAGCTCCTCGAAACTTGGCAGTGGCTATCAGGACTTGTGGTCTCACCAAAGGCTCTGTATAGTTGGAAGTACTTGTCGGCACAATGCAACTAGTCAAGCACAACCTTAGTGTCACGCTCTCCATGGAAGTTCAGTAACTTCATTTTACAATTCACTCTGCTTGTATTGACTAAGGGGCGTGATGACGACCATTGTTGTCGCGGTTCGTCTCTAGTATATTCAAGTGTTGGCACATTGCTCAAACGTCGTAACACGGCCGAGAAGAATCTTGAAATCTTCATCATTCTAGGCTTAATGTTGAATTATATCATCATATCGTTGAAGGTTGTCCAATTGACTTCAAATATTATGCAGAGTTGTATCAATCACGTCCACTACGTTGTTGACTTGTGGTAAAGTCACCATGATTCTTTGGATGAAGAACACCTCCTTGGATCTGATGTGGGGGAAAGTGATGTCTTAAGGAAGTTTGTCACGCAAGGTGGTTTGCAGGCAGAGTCTCGATTGACATTCCCTAGAGCCGGATTGAGGGAAAGGTGGACGGCGTCCTTGATTGTTGATGTTACTGTTCTTTGTGACTAGCAACAAGAACGAGAAGTGCGGACAAAGATGGAGGAGAGAAAGAGAAGGAAGGTGTCGTGTCCTAATTAATTTCGGGTTTGCCTCTGATTCTACTTGATGTAGACATGCTACAGAGAAGAAGAATAAGGAAGGATATATTTGCAACAAGCAAACTAAATTTCAAATCATATTTGATTGTTTGGACAAAGGCCCCAAGGCTTGGCTTTCATAAGACTCGATGACTTGACTTGCAAGTAAATAAAATAGGAAACTAAACTCCTAATTTTAAGGAAATTTGGAATTCAATAAAACATAAAATTCTTAAGTAAACAAATAACTAAATCAAAGCTTAATTGAGCCCAATAATCTCTAATCAGGTTTGTCTAGGATCCGAACTGGCTTTCTACAAATCCACCTTTATGGATTGCATCAGGTGGCCTTTAGAAAGGATAATTTATTTATATCTTTCATGTATATATACATATTTGTCATGATTTTTATGAACATTTCATCCCTACACATATTTTATAATTATATATGTAGGTAAATATATATGTATGGTCAATCCCCCATACACATATATGTCATTGCATGAAAAGGTAACTAATTACATTTCTAACGAATTACCATTAACAATAATGTCAACAACAAGAAAAGAATTATAGTAAAGAATGTAAGAGAGTGACCAACAAGTAAATAGATCTGTATTTTCATAACTACAAGTATTAGGCAATGTAATCACTATCCTTCATAACATAGTTGCTAAATAGAATCTAAATTGAAGGTGCAAAATAAAAAAATCAAAAGATCAGAATTTAAATTGAATGTGCAAAATAAAAAAATCAAAAGATTTGTATTCAGAGTATTAGATCCAATTAAAAGTGATATTCAGCACATAACATAGGCAAAAATATTAATATTTTACATGAGGATATCCATTTTGAAACATTTAAAATACATAAATATACAATTGGACCCACAAAAATAGGTCAAGGCAATGATTCCTAGGACTAGCTCTTAGGCGCCTTGCCGCTTAGGCGTGTGCCTTAACAACTATGCACCCAACCTAGTTCAAAGCTATCTTATCAAGGATACTTGTCGTAGTTGTTGCATGAACACCGAATTCTTAGAAAAACCTGGCAGATGGCTGTCAGAACCGAACCGAATTGGTTGGTTGAACCGAACCGGTCATTGGGATGGTTTGATTCACTCACAGACCAGAAATAACTTTAAATCGGTCAAATTGGTCAAGTGACCAGTAGAACCAGTGAACCGGTCCCTATTTTCTCCAACTAGTCGATTCTTGGTTGTGTATACTTTGACCCATGGACCCAATTTTATGTCTACCCTCTTGCTCCTTCAATGTTTTCATCCCCCTTTGCTCTTTAACAATAATTTGGCATAGGAAATGCAGTGTACCATTAAATTATTTTTGTTCATATGTTATTTTTTTATATTCTCCTTCATATGTTTATTTTTCCTTAATTTTTCATATATTATAAGATCCATATAAAATATTTTATGATGTCATGCAGACGTCACTGGTTGATCCAGTCCAACCAATGAACCCAAAGTTGGAGGCCTCATCGGTTCACTTACTAGCCCAGTTTATGACAACCTTGCTTGGTAGGAAACCTTTCTTGACCTCCAATCAATATTTTCATGGTTTCTGTAGAAAAAACGATACGAGTGAGGAAAACCCCAAACGTGTAGGTTTTTCTTATTGCTTGATAGATAGGAGGCAGCCACCTTTCCTATAAATAGGATAAGGGGGAAGCATACAGACACTTAGACAAACCCTAATGGGCCAATACACAATTGGGCCCATGTTACAATTAGACTAAAGACAACTTAACTAAAAGACTTAAACACTCAAGTAAATAGACACTCTAACACTCCCCCTCAAGATGGAGCTTGGGAGAATCCCTAGTCAGTTTGCAAATAGACAGACAGACTAAACTGATAGACAAAACAGAATAAAAGATAACCAAGTCATACAAAAAATTCTTCTGCTCAATTTTACAATAAATCACTCAAGCACTCAAAGACTCCCCCTCAAGTACATACTTCAAAGCAGCAGATATCTCGACAGGCATAGAGGCCTCTTGATCATCATAATGGCATCTAGACAAAAGAAAGAATAGCGGATAATTATAGGCACCAAGATCTTCATCACAGTCGTCGTCGAAGTAGCCAGAGAGTGTCGGATCACAAGTCCTAGAGAGTGCTAGGTCACAAGAAGCAGAAATAGTCAACATGCAAACAAAGCATGGACGAACAGAGAGTCAACATGCACTAAGCACGGACAAGCCAGAGAGTGTTGCACACAGAAGCAAAAGTCGACGACCTAGGCGGATAGCATACCAGTGTGAAAAGTAGCAACCAAATAAATAACTCCAATATGCAATGTAGACGAAGCTCCATGTAAAGTCAGCAACAAAAGTCTTCACCGTCTTCCCTCTTCATAAAATATCCATCACAGTAGTAGACATCAAAGTCCAGAGAGTGTTGGTCCACAGAGTCCAGAGAGTGCTAGTCCACAGTAGAAAGTCAACGTGCAAGGGACAGCAGATTATGCAAAAGCACAAAGCAGCAAGTAAAATGTGCTAATCATAGCACAAGTAGCAACAATGACGTCCAAATATGTAACTTCATAGCAGTAGTCGAGTTAGATGACGAATAAGCAATAACAGCAGTAGAAAGCTCCACATAGCAGCAAAATTATTATGAACAATCCACATAACAATAGAAGGATCCACATAGAAGAAAAGGAACACCAATAGTAGCTGAAGGATCCGTATATCAACAGTAAAAAATGGCATGAAGATCCATGTAGCAACATAAACTGAATTCTTATTCTTCCTTCATCTCTCCTCTCATCTCATCTCTTCCCTCTACTCTTCATCCTCTATTCTCCCCCTCACGTCAACCACGAAAAGAATGGAGTGGTTGGAGTAGAGAGTCAAAAATAATGGTAGAGATAGGGTTGTGGCAATATGTGGAGGAGGTAACCGATAATGCGAGTCAAAGTACAACATGACCCGATTACAAAGATCTGGTTAGAAAATTAAATGGATCTTTTTTGTGACCCGAAATTAGGTCAAAAAATAATTTGCGGGTAGGATAAAAGGAAGACTGCTGAAATGAAAACTCGGTAGAAAGAGGAGGTACACTACCGGAATGTTACTCGGTAGGATCAATAGGTATTGAGGAGGTAGGCAAAAGTTATGTATGGTTGGAAGACTGAGGGTGTAAAAAATTATAAAATGCTGAAAACGGGAAGATAATTGTTGCTAGTAAGAGAAAGAAGGGACACGCCAGGCGAAGATGTAGCAACAAGTAGCAGCGGACACGCCATGTTGTTGAGCAACACGTCGTGTCAGTTGACATAGTAAGCAGCAGTAGCAGGTGACACGCCGTGTCCATGAAGAGACACGCCGTGTTTGGTAGCACAGTAACAGCAGTTAGCGCCAGCAGAAGCCGGTGACACGCCATGTCATTGAAAGGGCACGTCGTGTCAGTTGACAGAAGCTTGGGGCAGAAGTAGGCGGCACGTCGTGTTAAAGGATGACACGTTGTGTCAAGGTACAGACAACATGTTGTGTCCAAAATCGACGAATGAAGTCGCGAAGAAGCAGAACACCGCCTACACAACATGTCCAAAAAGGATCGTCGTGGCGACGATTAGCAGCAAAAAAATTCCAACAACAGCAGCAAAAGAGGGGGAAATCCTTCCGGATCTCCACCAAAGCAGTAGAGAATGATGGATCCTCAATATTAGCAGAAATAGAAGATCTTTTCCTTGATTTAGGAGTAGATCTCAATAGGGGTGGATGCATGGAGTAGATCGGTGGCGGAGTTGATAACGACGGTGTAGATCTATGATGATGGCGGCAAATAGGATAGCAGCGGCTTCATTAGCAAAAAGGATTGACGGAGGCAATGGAGCCCCTTGTAGATTTGGATACCAGCAACTTTATAGGAAGATTTTGTTAATGAAGATGGAGACGGCTCCATGGAGATGGCTCCAAAAAGAGGCGGGGATGGAAAAATCTCTACGGCCAGACATCAGCAACGCCTAGCGACGGCGGCGGCCACCCGCAAGGGGAGGCATCTCTCTGTTGTGCTCTCTCTCTCTCAGGGTTAGGGGCAGTGCAGGACCGGTTGCTCTTATACCATGTAGAAAAAACGATATGAATAGGGAAAACCCCAAACGTGTAGCTTTTTCTTATTGCTTGATAGATAGGAGGCAGCCACCCTTTCCTATAAATAGGATAAGGGGGAAGCATACAGACAACACTTAGACAAACCGTAATGGGTCAATACACAATTCGGCCCATGTTACAATTAGACTAAAGACGACTTAAGTAAAAGACTAAAACACTTAAGTAAATAGACAGTCTAACAGTTTCTTTAGCTAAAGAGTATTACACTATTACTTCTATAACTATGCTAGACCTACCACAAGTTTTACAAAATTTGGTGTAAATATAACACCATTTTACCTTTATTTCATTAAACTCAAATTTCTGGATATAAAAATCACCTTTTTAATATTCTAACATCTATTCCTAGTGTTATTTCTGTTGATTCTAAACAAATAAATATTGAACAAGTGTGAGTCTTAAGCATTTTACTATTCAAGAAGATATATAATTATGTTTTTAGTAAATTCTTATGATTTATGTTGGATTACTTCACAGCATCACTATTTATTTATTTTTTGCTTAATTCGTCTCGACGTTTTACTCCACAACTTCCTCAAAGTTTCCACAAACTTCCACTTCCCACACATCAAAGCAGACACAAAGTCAACATCGAGTACCATTCCAGAGTTACATTACGTACCAAATAAGTTGATAATGGCTCAATAATTCACATGCGATACCTGTTCAGCAAGCATACCGAGGCCCAGACCATCCATGAAATCCTTTACGCCTGCACCGCCACTTTTCTTGGTAGCATTGCGAAACTCTTCTTTGGCTCTCTCGGGGTTTATCTAAGATGGCATCAGGAAAAGAATGGTGGTTTGTGATGCAACAGAAAGGCTAAAGATCAAATTGGCACAAAAAATCAAAATGTACCTCCAGGGCAAATAAAGGAGAATCCACTCCATCAACAGGCACCAACACCCCGCCACTAAGATCCTAGGAAGCAGAAAACATAGGAACATGACCTTCTAAACCATTGAAGATGAGGAACTATTTCCGGCATAACTATCTAGAGAAGCAAGCATGCTATCAAATTCGTTCAGACGCCATTCGAAGAAATGCCGCACCTGAGCAAACGAATCGCTCAAGGAATGCGCGGGGTCAGTGGACACTACCATGGTGGGGTGCCCCTGGTTCGCGAAACGGACGGCCAGCGAGGCGGCGCAGCTGGTCTTCCCCACCCCACCTTTGCCGCCAAGCATGTAGAACTTGCGTTGACTCCCTGCAACCATCTTATCGAACCCCACCAAGGCTCCAGCGGGGACCGTAAAAGCCCTCGCTGCAAAACAAAGACGCTTCTGCGCTCAGAATCACAATTCGAGCGACGCGACTTTGACATAGCGGTGGGGGTGTAGTGAGGTTATTGAACGAACAAACCTTGGAGCAGTTGCCCGCAAATCAGCCGACTCCCCTCGGCGTGGCAGATGGACGACAGACCGGACCCAACACACATTGTTACATGGAACAATACCGGCCGTCTCGCACCCGGGCGCGCCTTTGGGAGTGGAGCCGCAGGGCCCCTAGTGGAGACGGAACCGCCGGTCAAGCGGCGGATTGGCAGGGAGGAAATGGAGGAGAATGTGCGGAAGCGACTTGCCATGGGCGAATACGCTGGTGGGAATTTCCGTGTCTGCGGTGGCTGTGGAGGCGGCGCCCAGTAAGCCAATAGCAGGTGTGAGCTTTGTTCATTAGTTGATGGTCGTCCTCCGGAACCAAAACCACAATAAAACCTCAGAATGCAGCCGAGTAGCAGAGGTTGCGGACGATGAGATCGTCCGATTCTTCGTGCTGGCCCGTCGACTGGGTTCTGGTACGGCTGTATATGGGTCCGGCCCGTCCGGGTATACTAGCAAAAGCTGAAAACCCCACAGTAGTTATAGATTGGAAAATGCTATGGACACATTTTGAGAAGAATTTTGGCATTTAGTCT
Source organism: Alisma plantago-aquatica (assembly GCA_963693085.1). Lineage (NCBI taxonomy): Eukaryota > Viridiplantae > Streptophyta > Magnoliopsida > Alismatales > Alismataceae > Alisma > Alisma plantago-aquatica. The sequence continues at coordinate 51,553,087 of OY856411.1, forward strand.
AAAGGCCCAAAGTGTGTCCAGGTTTGCCTCTGGATAGCATATCTCTTAGCCTGCGTTTGACACAGGACTGGGATTTTGGAATCTGGACTGGATTAGTCTGAATTCCGGTGCTGGGGCAGTCAGCATGCAGTCTGATTTAGTTTGGCAACGCAGTCTGATTCTGGTCAGCTGGTCTGATTTCAGTCTGACTGCAGTCTAAATCTGTTTGGCTGGAAGTCTGATTCTGTTTGGCAGCGTAGTCAGAATCTGCTTATTCTGTCATGTTCTTGTATCACTTTTTGAACAAGTACGCAGAATGTGTATTTGTGATGTCACTTCAACCTAAGTTTAGAATATATTAAAAAATATTTTATTTGTGTTGTGTGGGTGTTATTTTGTATATTTATAATAGTGCAAATAAGATAAGCTACATGAAATATGAAATTGGCCTAATATATTTTGTTCATAACATAAACAAATTACATTATCGTCAATAAAAGCAACTGATAATAATCATATTGTCGTCATTAGTTAAACATAAACGATCACTGATAATAACATAATTGTTTATGGGTGATCTTCGTCAGGGGAGAAGGACAAAAAATGGGAGCAATAAACAGCCAAACAAAAGCTAAGATTTTGACAAGGCACTTTGGGGGGACATGGTTGGATGTGGATCTTGAGTAAAATAGACCAACGTTATGGCCTCATCGTACTCGTCCCATGACATTGGGCATGGTTCCTGCACCGGGTGCTTGTTTTGTTGTTTGATGTCGTCTTTTGGCCAATCAAACAACAATGGCAAATGAGGAACATGCTGTCTGACTTTGCCCTTGACTTGATCATCGGTCCCAATTTTGCCCTCCTCATCCTTTGTGTGATTGCAACATGGTTTTGTGCATAAAAGGTTATCTTCAACATATTTTTGAATTTTTTCCGGTGACATCAAAAGTTTTTCAAATTTTGCCCTTGCCCTTGCCTTTACACGCAATGTCGACATCTAAAATTAATAAAAACAAAGGTATGAACAAATAACAGAATTCGTACAGTAAATGTGGCAATAACATAATAATGAAGTAGGAAATTTGATCGCATTATGGTAGCAACATAAAATAATGTAACACATAAGTAGAGAATGTAAATTGTTGTGACGCAAAAAACAACTACATTTAGCACATATGTTACAAGTTCATTTGTTTATTTCAATCGTCAGTGCTAAAAAAATCCATGGTGGGTAAGTGCAACGCGTCGTCAAGAAGTTGCGTTCAATGCCTTGTTGCGCGACCAATGTGGGGGGAGGTAATAAATCTGCCAATATGAACATATTGTCTCTTACAAACTCTCTCTTGATGTATTGCCATCACATTTGCAACTCAGGCAATGAAATGTAAGGGCCTCCTGTTATGTATAAGAACGGGTGTCATGCCTCCATCCAAGCATGTGTAGAGTATACTCCATTTACACATCTACCCACGTGATATTGGGTTCTCATCAAACCCCTGAGAACCATATCAAGCTCGGTAGACCAGATAAAAGACGGTGTCGGCGGTTGGCCAGCCATATAACAGATTCTGTAAGTAATATATTTTTCAAAAGTAAGGGTGTATATCACAATTAATTGTATTATTTAGTTTGAGCTAACGTTAAGCAAAATTTCGATTAATAACATACATCATTAATAAAACACTCATCAACATGAAGAAATTTTCATACCACTTAAAATGTAATATGATGTTTATAAAAGTGCCTAAATTAAACAAGTGTGTGATGTTCATAACATCCATTGATAGTCATTCTAAACAGAGAAGACAATGTAAATGCATTTGCCATTCAACGTTATGGAGTCATTTGAGGTGAAGGGATGTCCAGAAGCAGACAACAATCTTCCTCCAGACTGGCAACGTTGCATTCTAAAACCCCATGCTCATACTTTTTGTTAGAGTATAATTCATCGTAGTTGTAATGAATTTCAACGAAGTCCTTCATGTTCATCGCCTGACCCCACACTGACTTGCACTCAACAGTTAGTAACATAATCTCCGCTTTCAATGAATCAATTGTTGGGGGGAGATCGACTTCCCAATGGAAGTATCTGCATCGGTCTTTTCCCTAAAATGTAGTACGAAGTACAAGTTAATGGCAAAGAATGCTGAGCCTCGAAAAGGACAGTCTATTATTTATTGATGTACTATCACACCTCACGAGTAGGGCATATGTAATACATTTCGCCCGGCCTTTGACTCAGAATGGCAAAGTCATTTAACCCTGCATCCTCTGTGTTAAGCCGTAAGGATGCATTTAGCCCACAATCACACCTCGGAACCTCAGATGGAATCATCGACATCTAATAAAACAAAATTGACGATTAGTAGAAAAATATCGGGTTCATGACATAGTTTTCAAAGATAATATGAAGACTATTTGTTCAGGAGTAGCTAATTGTTGCAACAGACAAGTGCAGTTAATTTGGACATATCATAATATAGTATATCTATGACGTATTGTATCCATCTTCTTCTGTTGAAGAGTAATTATCGCTCGTTATTTGAAGTCGGTGGCGAAGATATCGGCACCTCTCCCGCATACTTGAAATTTCTTCTTGTAACCTATCTGTGTCTGCTCTTGTTGAACAGACAAAGGCACAATGTTCTGACCAGAATTTACGTTCGCTACGTGCATATGTGAGTTGTGATACCATTGCATCCCTAATTGTAGTCAGCGTAGCCACTGTAGGTGGTACTTGCTGCGCGGGCAACCTCATATGGCATCTGGTTGGTACAAGACCCCTACCACATGTAAAATATGGCCTGTGGGGATTGTTGTCTTCAAACCGTCCATTTGCCGCATCTGTGGAATCCATGTACACTCGTACGGTGCAGTGCAGACCACATGGGCACGACGGCATGTCATTGTCCATTTCTAGACAGAAAACCTAATGAGACATAATTTCACATTGTTTATAAGTAGGCAAAATTGTAGTGAACAATACAGTTTGAGAACAAAAGTTGGCTGTTAAGTTACAAAAAAAGGGAGTAAGTGAAACATGTTGTAGAACATGTTTCAATGTCTGCAAGTTAGAAAACAAATGTATAAATCACTGATTTTCCCACATAGAATTGGCAACAGTTTCGCGCAAAACATCTCCCTCTCTAGCATCGGCCTGGCTTGTTTATTGGAGAGAACTCAATTCGTTCAAGATGTCAGTGGTAGTATGAGGCTCATCCAAGTTTTCGTCCATCATAGGATCGCCGTCATTTTGGCGTCGGATACAATTGTGAACGATACAACAAGCCATTACAATCCGAGACTGAGACTGCACGGGAAAAGTCGCTCCTTTACGAAAGTAGGAAAACCTCTTCTTCAACACACCAAAGGCTCGCTCGACAACGTTACGTAGTTGAGCATGTCGGTGGTTGAACATTTCCTTTTTGCTTGTGTATGAGCCTCTGTTACCCTGATACTCTGCTATATGGTAAGCAATGTTTCGATATGGTGCAAGAAATTGGCTGGTGTTGGCGTACCCTGCATCAACAAGATAGTACTTCCCAGCGGGTACTTTGAACCCGCCTGTGGTTGTAGCTGCGTGAAGTACCCTTTGGTCAGCAGCAGATCCCTCCCAACCAGTCATGATATATGTAAACTCCATTGAGAAGTCTACTATAGCCATGACATTCATGGAAACATTCCTTTTTCTATTCCTATATCGGTTCTGCTTTTCGCGCTTCACCAAAATGGGGATGTGTGTCCCGTCAATTACCCCAATGGCATCCTAAGACAAGTATATAAGAAATACGCAAGTAAATACCACACTCAACGATGACGATAGTGGTTATATTAACAATGGAATGGACAATGGTCAACTAAGTGATGGTCATACCTTGAAGTAAGGGACAAATCTTGAACTCTCGGCGATGCAGCGGTGCGGAGTTGTAGATGCAGTTGGCATGACAATATATTCATTGCACAAAGCACACACTACATCCAACACCTCGTTAAACTTTCTACTTATGGTCTCACCACTGTGAATGTAGTCCTCAGCAAGAACATAGTTGGTATTGCCATGGCCAACCATTTGAAGGAAGTAGTAAACTGCCTCCACTGATGACACACCTCTGGTACTTTTCAACAAACCTCGGTCCTCAAGTTTGTCAACAAAGGCTAAAACCGTGTTGGGTAGCATACGGTACAGATCGTACGCCCTCCTTTAATGGCCGGTTATTATTTCTAAAACCTTTTGATGGCCGCTCCTAATACTAACCGATCTCGGTATTGGTTGATGTGTGGTTGCGGCGTCTGAATTTTGCATGATATTGTGGGATATTTGGTAGGATATTGCGTTAGCAATGTCATTAGCCAGACCAGACATAAGATCCAGTAGTTGTAAAATGTCATCAGTTGTTTCATATGGATGAATATCGGTCATCACATTTATAATTAAAAGTGATTATCTGCATCAGGGAAATATCGAGATATTGCAGAAATGAAATTAGGGCTATAGCGACAAAATAGCAAATACTGACCCAATAGCAAATAACAAGATAAATCATTACATAGTACCATAGTTCAGAGATTGTTCCCAACGGAATAAAATAGTACAACAATTTTCGATAAAGTTCATCAAATAAAAGGCAGGATATTGATATAGTTCTTAATAAATTACACAACCTCAAAAGTACAGTAGAGATTGTGGCGTGAAGGGTGATTGTGATGCAGAAGTTGTGTTCTTCATTTCCCACAAGTCTTGCAACCAAATGGTAATTTTTTGTGGGGTGTCCATAAGGCCTAGGTAAATGTTACGGTTAGCTGGATCTTTTATGGCGTGCACAAGAGTGGTAAAAACTGGGATAGGGGCGTCAGGGTAGCTTGCATGAAAGTGGTGCAAAATGGTTTGGTATTCGTCTTTATCATTAGACCTAGCAGCAATTCTGTTGCCCATCTCATGTACCTTGGCAAACACCTTTCTGAATTCGGACACGACATCATTAGACAGGACACAACTATCATGTGAGATTGACGCTCGCTTCCTACGTCTGATCGTGGTGGGAGTCCTTGCACCAACACCTTGGTTGTGTGATCTGCCGTTGGTGTCCTCACTTTGCGTCCCAGAATTAACCATGTCTTCAGTGAAACCGGTTGGACCGGTTGGACCGGTCGGTTCTGGGCTGACAAATGAATCAGATGCATCTAGGTCAACAACAACATCATCTTCAGATGCAACATCAGAAGGAGGCTATCTATCGGTTGAGGACATTGCATGATGGCCCCTAGCTATGTTCCTGTAACGACCCCGCCTCCCGGTAACCCCCAATTCAGGGAGACCTAAAGGACAGAGCCGCTATTCAATTAACAGGATCAAAGGTTCGACAAATAATCAATAATAATTATGAAATTCTACTACTAAACTGAAAACTGGTATAAAATAAAAACTTTGCTTACCTTTGAAAACTTTGGAAATCTATCTATCTAGAGCTTGAATTATCCTATCTAATCCTCCTTGCACTTTATTTCTTATTTCCACAATGTGTCACTTTACTGTTTGTTCTTTCAATGGTTGTTCCTAAAACACCGACAAACAAAATGTCGGTCAGTATATCAAAATATATAGGTATGTGGGAATAACCAAAAACTTTGCAAATATGGCTAACAATTTAATAATCACAATCAAATTAATTAACAAGCCAATTTACACTTTTTATTATGACATTCTCCACCGCTTTTACCCTAACCCTGGCATACCCACCTTAGGGTTTCCTTTGCCAATGACTAAAGGCCACCTTCTCAATCCCGAGCTTGGTGCCTGGGGGTCACCACTCATGGTGCCCACTAGTCATGCAATAGCATAGGCCACCTTCTCATTCCCGAGCTTGGTGCCTGGGGTCACCACTCAAAGTGTCCATTGGTCTACCCATATGGGCCTGACCTTTGGCGTCATCCATCAGGGTGGCATGTAGGTGCGAGAATACATACTGCTATTATTAATGTGATAATCATAGTGACTTTATAATTTGCAAGTATGAACATCCAACTGATAATTTGCATTCAATGTGATTAACCATTCAGAAAATCCTCGAGAAACTAAGGCGGTTATTCATAATTAACCACATACATGATCTGATGATTTGAACAGAAATATCCATGCAAATAAGAATCCAAGCAAGCAAGCATTTTCAACAAGATCCTGAAATAATCACGTAATTCCCTTTTTACTATTCATGTCATCAAGATCCATTAAACCTAGCTCGCTTCCTAGGGTTTCTAATTCACTTTTAGGGTTTCTATTGCAATTAGGGCTCCCCTTCATCTTTTACTATTTTAAACCCTAATTATTTCCACATCTGATCCTCAGTTTTGGATTTAAGGCATAATCCACCATTATATAATCCATTAAGCCTCTTTTCATTAAAGCTACCATTTTTATCATCTTTAACCCATGACACGATCATTATGCTTGTTTATCATCAATTTGTAGTTCATTATGCTCTAATACTCATATGAACTTTATTTATCATCAATTCTACCTTGATTCATTCAAAAACCCTAATTTCTATATTAAGGCTATTTATTCACAAATTAGGAACTTTAATACTCGAAATAGTTTATAACCATGAAAACTTAGTTTTATTCATGAAATTGAATAATTAAAGCCATTAGTAGTCCTAATTACCAACATTAGGGTTTCAAGGCCCATTAAAGCATACTTATGCACATGAACTCTCAATTAAACTAATTATGTGCAAAATTCATTTTTTCTGTTCCTAATGTCCCTTTTATCATTAACAGTTTAATACCAACTCTAATCATCGATTAAACCCTTATAAATATATTATTCATATCAAAAATAGGGTTCTTTAAACATTAATACATTAAAGTTGACATCTTCCATTAATTTTCGAATTGCAAGAGGAATCAAGCTTCAATTATATTTTTAATGGATTCTTCACGTTTTTATGATCAACTTTCATGTATAACATGTCCTTATTTGACCTACCATTTAATTACTATGGATTTATCAAAACTCACTTACTTTCAGCCAACGGGAGGTTGCCACGTCGCTCCCTCATGCAATGTGGGGCGGCTTGCTTTGGGAAACATAATTGAATGACCGAACTGCCCCTCGCGTAAGTGGGTTGCACTTTATCCCGCAGAGGGCAGATTCGTCAAACGAGCATGATCATCTTCAACCTCGTGAGGCTCCGCTGGAGCGTCAACCTGCTGCACGTCGAGGTTCGTCCCCCTCCCTCTCTAAGGTATGAAACACGCCGCCACCCTCCGCTCTTGCTCTGACGCCCTCCGCAACATCTGGGCGCCTCCCAGTTCGCAATCTAAGCGTTCGGTTTGGGCAGGGCAGGTGTGCGGCCTGCAGCCATGGCTCCGGCCTTCTGCAGGCTCGGCACGTCGTTTATGGTCATGGAGACGATGGCAGAGCCCTCCTTGGCATCGTATCACTTCACTCATCCACCTAGGTGACTCCACAGATCTCTATTGCTCCAGGGAAAGCACTACTCGTGGATTAGGGTTTTGCCCAAGAAGATGAAGAAAAAGAAGGAAGAAAGGATATGTGCAACTCCTCCGAACTCACCCATGAGCTCTACCCCTTTTATAGGGGAGGCTTTTCGCACCCTAAGATGTGCATCCACCAAGATGCAAGCTCTTGTCCCAAAAGGAATCCAACTCCTTCTTTAGAAAGCAAGCTTTCTCTCTCTTCCTTATCCTTTGGATATTTCTTAATATATGGATATTAGGAATTCGAAATTTCCTTTTTCATTTCCTTTATACTTGCCCTTTTTAATTCATTGGCCACATATTTCTATTTTTCCTTTAGTAGGAAATACTTTCTTTTTAGCAAGGCCACCAAAATTCATTAATAATGTATTACATTATTCTCTTATTTTCTTTTATAGGTATTTTCTCTTTCCTCTTTCTTTATTGGGACTCCTTGTATCCCAAGAAACTCTAATAATTCGAAATTTCTTTTTAAGGAATACTCCTTATCCTTAAATGCATCAATATGCATCATTTCACATTATCTTGTTTATTTCTCATTAAAATATCTCTTTTTGAGGATTTCTCTTTATTTCTCTTTTATTTTCCTCATTAGTATTCCTTTTATCATTATGAATTCTTGGGATACGAAATTCCTCTAAGGATTACCCAATTACACATCTTTCTACTTATTTTCCACATTTTACCATTGTTTTCAATTTCTTTCTTAATAAAGAAATACTTAATTAATCTTTTCTTTTCTTATTGCTTTTTCTTTGCAACTTTGGACTCCTTGTAAACCAAGGAATCCATGTGGCATGAAATCCACCTTTGGATTAAATTATTTTGCCTTCTAGAGGTTTCTACATCTTTCTTTTCTCGAATATTCAATTATTCATTCACTAATTGAATTCTCTTGTTATTTGGGCCCAATAGCCAATAAAGCCCACAACACAATCATCAAGGCTATTGTAAATGAATTCCATTTATATCATTTGTTGTGCAAATATCTTTAATATGAGAAATTACATTTCTCACCAAAAGAACCCAAAATTGGGGTTGTAATAGTTCCTCCCCCCCATCAGCTTGACGTCGTGGTAGTGGTAGAATGGTTTGTTGATCAATCTCGCTAGTTCCCTGTTTGCCTAAAATAGGGGACAACTACTGATTAGGTCAATATTAACAAGTTTAATTTAATATATAATAGTCAGGGGAGTGTATATTATTAGACATACCGCAAGTGTCTCCCTCCACTCCGGGGTGTCAGGCAATATTGGCTTGTGCCTGCTGTCATCTCATCCAACACCACTTTTGTTGGTCACCAGTTTTATCTTTACATAGTCTCTCCTGAGGTTCTTCCACTGATTTTTTAACTGATCCAATGTACCCTCGTTCCTCCCCATCCTGATATGCCAATCACGTAGCGTCTCCCTCCACGCGTCCCTAGTAAATATTCCATCGACGCACCTACCCATGTCATATTATCTCCTCAATGCTGCAACCAGAGCCTCATCCAACTCTTTCGACCATACAATATGGAACCTCGGGTCGGGTGTAGCCATAGTACCAATGACACTGCGATATATCACTTTAGTATGGGTATTTAAACGAAACTGTTATACGAACCTAGTATGAGACTACGCAGTTGAAAGCAATAACTTGTATTGAAAGCAATAACTTGTTTAAAGCAATAACCCATGTCATATTGTCTCATCAATTCCACAACCAGACATAAGATCCATAATTTGTACAACAAATTTGAAATTGTTGTTAAATTTGAAATGGTTTTAGCAAACACATCATCCAATATGTTCATTACAGGAAAATTACATAAATAGCAAGCATTCAGCATGACATTCACATTAAACGTGTTCGTATTGCTCATGAGATATACCTGGTAAGCCGAATTGAAGGTTGAACAGAGTTGCACGGCCAGCGACAGGGTCAGGGACGGTACATACAAGAAATTCATAGGGAATACAGATTAGCCGAAATAGTTGGATTACTTGCAATACAATCAACAGAATACTAATGGGTGTACATTTTGGTCGTACATGAAAATTAAAATCATTCATTCAAGCTAACATTAAAATCATTCATTCAAGCTAACATGAATGATCAAAATTAGGGTGTCCCAGTTCTAGTTTTGAAAAGTTGACATAAAAAAAACCTACATGAAACTTTCAGACCTCAATGTAGGGCTTATAGCACATACTTGTTCCAACTTAAACAAATATATTACATTAGATTTTTGTACCTGAACATATAATGACCTATCAAACATAATACATTATACATATTAACATGAAAACACAACTGAAAACACACTGACAGATATAACATAAATCTACTTCTCGGGTTCCTTCCATGACCAAACAATATGCTAAGACAATCATGCGTAAAATATAAACATGTCCTTGTAAATGAGGTTACTAGCAGGGAGAACTCATTAATTAAATTGTCAATATAAATATATAATAATTATTTTGTTCCTATCCCATATGGTCGACCTATTTCATTTCAATGCAGAATGTTGTGCTCTACATTGTTGGTGTATTGATGTTTATAACATGATTAACAACACCATAATTTAGGTGATCTATAGTCGGCATTCAGATATATGTTTCAACTTAAACAAAAAATATTACATCATATTATTTTAAATGGAAGAAATAGTGACCAATAAAATTAGGGCTTATATAATGAGCACATAATAGTGACCATTTTAAATGGATAGCACAAAATTAGGGCTTATACAAAAAAAACCTACATTAATGATTCAGACCTCAATGTAGGGCTTGTAACACATACTTGTTCCAACTTAAACAAATATATTATATAAGATATTTGTACCTGAACAACTAATGACATATGAAACATAATACATGATACATATTAACCTGAAAACACACTGACAGATGACCAAACAATATGCTACAACAATCATGTCTAAAATTCTAAATATAACCCTGTCCTCGTAAATGAGATAACTAGTAGGGAGAACTCATATATCTAGTTCATTACACAGAAAGAAATGATCAAGTGACAGTGTCAGGGACAGGAGCAGCAGAATATTGTGCTCTACATCTAATGCTGGTGTATTTGATGTTTATAACATGATTAACAACACCATAATTTAGGTGATCTACAACACATTAGTCGGCATTCAGATATATGTTTCCAACTTAAACAAAAATATTACTTCATATTATTTTAAACGGAACAAATATTGACCAAACAAATTAGGACTTATAGCACATAATTGTTCCAACTACAAACTAGTATTTTATGAGCATATACAATGTACACTACACACTAGTATGTTCCAAATAAAAATAATTAATATGTAATAGGTGGATTCCAATTTTATACCATCATAGTAGACCTAATTGGGGGGGGGGGGCAGACCTCAGTCAAGGGATGTGTACAAGGTGCCAAAATATATTAACACAAAGCAAAGTTGGTACTAAAGTTTACAAAATAAATGAAATGACTATGAAAAAGATCTACCTATACTAATGGGTGTACAATTTGCACGTATACAAAGCATAAGCAGTCTAGGTGCACAGTCATAATACAAATAAGAATAAGTTGAATAATCAAAATTAGGGTGTCCCAATTCTAGTTTTGAAAAGTTGACACACAAAAAACCTACATTAATGATTCAGACCTCAATGTAGGGCTTGTAACACATACTTGTTCCAACTTAAACAAATATATTACATAAGATATTTGTACTTGAACAACTAATGACCTATCAAACATAATACATGATACATATTAACATGAAAACACACCTGAAAACACAGTGACAGATATTACATAAATGTACTTCTCAGGTTCCTTGCATGACCAAATAAAATGCTACAACAATCATGTGTAAATATCACCCTGTCCTCGTAAATGAGGTTACTAGCAGGGAGAACTCATTAATTAAATTGTCAATATAAATATATAACTATTATTTTGTTCACCTATTTCATTTCAATGCAGAATATTGTGCTCTACATCTAATGCTGGTGTATTCATGTTTATAACATGATTAACAACACCATAATTTAGGTGATCTACAACACAATAGTCGGCATTCCGATATATGTTCACACTAGTATGTTCCAATTTTGTACCATCATAGTAGACCTAGTTGGGGGGGGGGGCAGACCTCAGTCAAGGGATGTGTACAAGGTGCCAAAATATATTAACACAAAGCAAAGTTGGTACTAAAGTTTACAAAATAAATGAAATGACTATCAAAAAGATCTAATGGGTGTACAATTTACACGTATACAAAGCATAAGCAGTCAATGCGCACAGTCATAACACAAATAAGAAGAAGTTGAATAATCAAAATTAGGTTGTCCCAGTTCTAGTTTTGAAAAGTTGAAACATAAAAAAAACCTACATGAATGATTCAGACCTCAATGTAGGGCTTATAGCACATACTTGTTCAAATTTAAACAAATATATTACATAAGATATTTGCAGGGAGAACAATCATGTCTAGATATAACCCTGTCCTCATAAATGAGGTTACTAGCAGGGAGAACTCATTAAATAAATTGTCAATATAAATATATAACAATAATAATTATTTTGTTAGTATCCCATATGGTCGACTTATTTCATTTCAATGCATCTATTTTTTCTTGGAATATCCCAAAAGACGAGATACTTTTTTGCTCTTATCTGGTTCATTACACAGAAAACGTGTTCATATTGATCAGGAGAAATACATGGTCAGCTAGCCGAAATCATGGTTGAAGATAGGAGCACGGGTCAGGGACGGTACATACAACAAATGTATAGGGACGGTACACATAAGCCGCTAGCCTACTGAAACAAAGAAGAGGGTCGGCGAATAGGGTCAACAAAGACATACCTCTCAAGCAGCTGGGCGACTTCTAAGTACAGGGGCTCGGCAGCGGCGGCTTCAGAGAAGATTTTGTGGAGGATGCGAATGTGAACAGGGAGGAGTTCAGATATGAATCGCAGCACTATATAGCAGCAGCGACACCGCTTGCCCTTGCTAGGGTTTACTGGGTTTGCACACAGTGAAAAGGGGGGGCTTTGATGGGAGATGACAACTCCAGATGATGCTTGATTCTCGGCGTCTAGATTGGAGGTGTAGGTCGGCAATTGCAGACGACCCACTGTACCCCTCTGTCGGCTTGATTGACCGATTGTTGCGCCTACGCCACTGTCCAGGCTTATCCATATGGCACTGCCCTGCCATACGAAATGATGGGCTGCTGCATGTCTTGGGAGAGGTGGGAGAGGGCGTCATAACTGCTGGGAGGGCATCGACTTCTCGGGACTGCTGGGAGGGCGTCGACTTCTCAGGAGAGGGAGCAGAAGAGAGAGCAGAAGAGGGAGAGGGGAAAGGCGAAGGGGCGGGGAGGCGTCGGGGGGCGATGACACCATCGCAGAAAGGGCGAGACGAAAATGGACTCAGATCGCGGAAACTGGGTTATGAATCGGAATCCCGCCCCTCGTGGGTCTGGGAGAACCCAGGTTAGGGGGTTCTGTTATCCCAAAATGGGGGTTTTTCAGGATTGCGAACCAAACAAAAATCAACCTCAAACCGACACTTATTTGGCGGGGTTGGCACATAAAGACAAGGCCAAGCCGGATTTAGGTATCGTGCCAAACGCAACCTTACAGATTTTATACCACATACCTACATCTTTTCTCATGCGAATTAATTCTATAGTATTTAACTCCATATAGAAGGTGAAGAGTATCAAATTTCTCTCTCCACTCCTCTCTCCAACCCTAATTTTCAAATTTTCATTTTTTTTTCTTTTGCAACTTCACTCTAGTTCCATTCCACCCCACCATCGTTCCCCCACTAGTAAAGTACGTGCGTTTACATTATGTGATTAAAAGTATTGTACTTTTTTTATACAATTATGTCAAACGTTACATTTTGAATGTATATAGAACGTGGTTGTTAGTATTGTATTTCAACGTGGTTGTTAGTATTGTACTTAGTCTCGTATTGTACGCTCATACTATACGTCTCGTACTATACATCTAAATATATTGTCAAACGATAGTTATTATTGTACGTCTCGTACTATATGTCTTGTATTGTACCTATTAAAGATACAAATATCTAATGGGGCAGCGGTAACAAGATTTTAGGGATACATGTAATATACGATTGTTATGTACGTATTGTACTGTACATCTTGTACTATAAGTAAAAATTGAGATAAAAATGATAATGATTGTGTATGAGCAAATATTACAGTGTGTAATGTTGTGTAAAATATTATATATGATTAAATTTTGAAAATTATATTATTGTATATAACGACATTAGACACAATATATGAAATAAATTATAATAAAAAATACCAACAAATGTGTGTACATTACGTGAGTTGGAAGGAGTTAGAAACGAATAGAATTTAATTTAAATATTTTCTTAATCTGTGGTGGAGTTAAGATATCACATGTACAATTTATTAGGGAATGGATGCAATAACTGCATTTTGCATGTACTTTGAATGACTGTTTGCATGAGCGATAATGGTTGCATGTGCAATATCTCTGGACTGCATTAAATCTCATTTTTTCCATGCTCTAAGTATGCCAGCGGGTGGGTGGGTAACTATGGCTAGAATTTTCCTAAGTTTAGCGTAAGGATGGCAAAATCTGTTGTCCGTCTCCACAATCCATCAACTGACCAGCTCCAACAATTTAATCTTGATATGGGAATGCGAGCCGGTTAGTTCTGATCGAGTGGACATTGGTTTGTTTTTAGATAAAACGTCGCCATTCATTGTTTATCATCTTAATCTAGAGAATGCACATGCATACTTAGTCAGACCACGGAGAGCATGTTTGATTGTCTAGATTTACTTTTTTTCTTTAAGGTAATTGTCTGGATTTACTTGAATTTCTGATAATCTAAGATTTAAAAAATATATAATCGTCGTCTCTGAGATATTATGAATCTCACACACTACTGTTTTATGTTTGGTTTGTTAAATTTTATTGAATGATTCATTTTCATATTACAATAGGGATGAGTATTGGGTTGGGTTATATTGGGTTTATGTAGGTTTCAACACGTTAAACGGATTGTGGGCTAGTTTTAGGCTTAAATTTTTAAAATTTTGAACACATACCAGAGTAACCAAACTCACATAATAAAGTTGTGTTAGTCATCATATCACAAACAAATTTTCAATTGTTTCATAAGTATATGAATATGTATATTCTTAAATAAGTATAACCAAGGATAAATAAACAAAGTCTAATTCAAATTTATCCAATTTCTAATTTTAATTTTAAATACATCGATACAACTACAAGTGAAATGGCTAGAAATAGAAACAACATGAAACCATATCTTGCAAAGTGGTAGACCCAGTTTAGAATTGAACCTAGATCTATAATATTATATATTTATTTAAAAATAAAATAATATGTTTTGCTAGCTATCATTAGTTCAGATGGTGTTAGCACATGTTTCCCTCACAAAGAGTCTAGGGTTGGGTTTGAATCCCCTTAGAGGCATTGTTCAAAAATGAATTTTCCACTGTGTCACCATCCTCTAATGGGACTTATTGAGATAAATGTGTGTCGACGCAAGGGTCTCCCGGATTTACCTTGCCATGGGGATACAAAGTGGCATGTTCTGAAGAGGGATTCCAGATCATTAAAAAATTACTATACATTTTTATATAAATATATTCCTCATTGTAATTCTATTAATATAATGTCATATGAGTAAATTGGAAAATATACATATATATTTTAGAAAAAAAATACATTTTTAAAATATATATGTAATGATTTTCAAGATGCTTGAAATTATCAACCAAGACAAAATGGATTAACAAAATCTAAAATCCAAACAGACCCAAACCCTACCCAGAACTGAGCCAAATTTTAATCTAGATATGAACTTCAAAAACCATGAAGAAATAGATTTTTTCTAGGTCAAATCAAGTTACTTCTTGGATTCAAGCACAACTTTGACAATCATACTATATTTATAGAAGCATAAATTTTAATTAATGAAAATTTATAGATCTTGCCAATTGCAAATTACCATTTTTGGTTTAGTACAATACATTCAATTTGGCATGAGATAAAATTTCATCACTAATAATTAAATTGATCAGTTATTTTATATTATTGCATTCCCTCTACCGTCACATATGTTGTTGTTAACCCCTGGCCAAAGCCAAATCATTGAAGAAACCACTCATTATAGTTTGGACTTTTAGTTCTTTTTTATGCTAACAATCCTTCTGCTCCTCACAATGAAGGAACCACTCATTACATCTGGTGTCATGCTATCATCATATCTACTTTGCTTCAACAGCTCTGCCACTGAAGTATTGATAACATAGACAATTTTCCTAAACTGGGAGGATGCCCAGAGATAAAACCATCAAAAATAGACTAATTTGTGTTTTTGTCACATTTCCTTTACTAAATCCGTATTTACTTTTGATAGTACAATGTCACAATTTGAACATAATGCAAATTGATAAGCAACATATAATTCATTTAATATTCACAAGTTGCAAATATAGTAAATGATCAGAGTACATCATGCAAAACCCAAAATAGGAGAACATCAAAGCCTTAATTATAGAATGTATGCTAGTCTTGCACATTGAATTCTTCCCTTCATAATAGGACATGACCACTTTCCATAAGTATCAGTGTTGTATTCATTGACATTCACATGATTACATATTCAATTTTTCATCATTTGCTTTTGAGGATGGGTTCCTTGTGTAGAAGCAAATCTAACTATTGTACTGGCTCAAATATGCAGCAAATCTAATCATTTTAGTGGCCCAATTTAGCTCATTATGGGTACAGGAGATCACTGGAAAATATTGCCAAGGAAATATAGCAAATAATACCCCATGCCACAATTATGCAATATCAACAGACAAATAAATTTAGTGATACTACTAAAAAAAGTTACTAAAGAGAAGCACAAGTATATCATTGAAAGTGATTAATATAATGAGTTGTTGATCCTTAACCATGTATTAAACCAACCAGCCCCTAACAAAGGTTATATATCAATAGGACCCAAGTTAAAATAAAGGCCATATCTCAATAAAACTACTACATTTTCCTTTTCAGTCAACCAACCAGTTTAACTAGTCTTAAGTCATCGTTGCACTAACAAGTGGTGTTAGCACAATGGTTTATTAATTATCTATAACATATGCCCTTGACTAATCATCACATATATGCTAATGAACAATATGACCACAAAGAATATATCTAACCATATGCATCACCCTAAACACACACTGCATATTGACCTCCTACCACCTAGAACTCATTCATGCACAAGTTTTTCAAAACAAAACCACCATGTCTAATATGTTTTCATCCACCATTATAGATAGATATTGATTACTTTTCCCATACATGCTTGAGAATGTGGCACCTCCCAATCAGCATAAAACCAAAGTTCTGAAAAACTAATCTCAACATCAAACAAAAAATAGGAAACCATAAGCAAGCAACATGGGAACCTCATGGCCAATCCCCAACAACACTACGTAGCACAATCCACACACCACCAAATTGGCATCTTTCATACCCCAATCCATCTACAATTTTAGATTAACTATAAATAAAAAATAAGCTTCAAATCCATAGCCCTAAATATAAACAAACGATAGAGACATATACTTCAATGAAAATTCCAAAATGCACTGCTAGAATCATCGATATCATTGTTATATGTGCTTGCATTGCATACATTGTAATAATATCAATTATTACAAAGAAAAACAATGGTCAAGAACGAAATATACAACAACATGTGAGCTTTCTTATGTCTATTCTCATTCATGCATGTCAAAAATACTCAACATTCATCTATATTTATATCACACTATCAAGTAAAAATTTGTGGGAAATATGTACCTGCAATAGTTCACTTTTTGACAATGAGCAAAATATACAGTATTGAAAGCATATGCAGATATAACTTAAATACACCAATTGCTATTATTATGCATTCTGATAAATAGATACATAGATGGAAGTATTTTTTCTAGTAACAAAGTAATTGCATGCATATTTATGACAAACTGCTTTCCACAGAAGCATGATATCAAGAATACTCATTCATGCTTTTGATAAACTATAAGACATCGAAATATATGGGTATGAGATGAATTATAATTTGATACCATTACACTTTAAGGTTGATAATTGGAAGAATTATCTTCAACTACTCATTCCAAATCTTTGTATGCCCTATAAGTAGGTGAAACAACAATAAGAAAAATATAATAACCAACTAAGTTTCCCCAATGTTAGTATGTGATTTGAGTCCATTGCCTTGTCAATGTGACAGTGTAAAACCCTACAACATGTGACTGCAGTTGTTCCCTAGTCCATGGCATATCTTGGAACTATTAGAAAAACTAAAGTCATATATAAAAGGAGGAAAATGACAAGAGAGTAAGAATGATATTCTATAAAATATTACCAAATATATATTAGTAAACAACAAGTGCGTGTAACTATATGTACCCCCAATTCTAAGAATCTCCCAATTATAAAAACCTAGAATATAAGGATCGCTACCTAAATTTTCTAAGATCAAATTTAGCAAATAATAAAGAATAATTAATAGTTTCCATTGATTGAACAAATATTATATACAAGATGTATAATGAAATTCCTCTAAGGAGTTACATGGATTTATCAAAAAGAAAACTAACATATATTGAGAAGAAATAATATCTAGATAATCCTCTTGACTTCTCTTTAATATTTTCAATTGATTTCATTAAAATCCCCATGTCTTGATATCTTCATTTATAGCGGTTTGCCTAAAACACCAACAAATAAATATGCAGATCAGTATATTGCTATACTACATACGTGGTGCGACCAAAATTTGCCAAAGTATAGTAACAACATATAATGCATCAATAAAATTATTTGCACATATAAGCTTATGTTTTCATTTCATAGTCTAACCCATGATTGGTCTACTATATTAGCTGTAATCATTATCCATCACTAGACTTATGTGCATTACCCTTTGATCAATGTAACCTAGGGTTTAGAATATCATAGTTTAATTATGTGAGGCTCATAGAGGAATTATAGTCAAGCATAAGTAAATAAACATCCAATAGTTTATTCATTGAATCAATACTCAGAAAACATCTGACAAACGATCGACAATATATAATGTGGTTAGTCATAAATAACCATGTACCTTACTGAAGAACCATGCAGTTATACTCCAAGCATATGTAGATCCAAACAAGCAAAGAAAGATTAAAGCAATCAACCAACATTCAATCTTCATGTATTTAAACCTTAAAGTGTCATCAAACATTCATAACATACTAATTAGGACTAACATGGGTCCTAGCCTAGGGTTTAGGGCCACCTTAGGTTTTGGAATAGGAATAAAGGTCACAAACCCTAATTCCATCACATTGAGGCCCCTAAGGGTTACAAACCCTAATAGAGAATTACATGAACTCTAATCATTATTGTAGGTTGATTATCACATTATGACTCCGTTAAATAGAATCATTTGGTTAAAGATCTAAATTTCAAGATGTATCGTTATTACAACCTAATTATCTTACTAATGACTTAAGCATAAAGACTATCATTATTGACTATATCTGATTGAGAACCTAGATCATCACATGTTTTCAGGATATTAGATTAGATCAATAAATAATAGTATTCAAAGTATTTAACATATTATCTATAAGATATAGGGTTTCTATATGATAATCACATTAGATTTGTGTATCATCTATATTGTTAGAACTAGGAACATATTTAGGCCATGAAACTAATTTATTGTTCTACACATTTTTCTAAGAAATTTGATAAATAGTTTCACTACTATCGAATATGCCATTTTATTACTACAATTAAAGTAAGATAATCATTTATATCAATGAGGGATGATGTGTTGGTAGTTACCAAATCATCCATTGTTTTCGCAAGGTTGGTACCCAACCAATGGGCCAAGCCCACATCAGATGGGTGCTTCCAGCGCGGCTGGCTTCATGGACGGGGCCAAAGGATCTAAATGCCCATATGCAGTGACATGAGTATCACATAGATTAAGGGAATACATGTAATTTCCTTTGAGTATTCTTCCTCCCTTCTCCTTCCCCGTGCAGTTGTCATTGTGCAACCATGGAGGGGTTAACTGGGGACTTGTCTTTACTTTCTAGGCTAGAAAGGATGCACCTCAAGCTTTAGTTGGCTTCGGACAACCTTTTTGAGGTTGTCCATCCCCCTTCAGTAGGTTGCAGGGTGGCTAAAGAGGGTTTCCTGTATTGAGTCATACGCTGACATAACTAAGAGTGGGGAAGAGATCAGTTAAAGGAATTTGAGGCAAGCTACTACTTGGAGGAGCTTCCTGGGCACCTCATAGATCCTTCCCACTAAGTGTGAGGCATCACAATGATCTGAAACCCCATCTCCGTCGAGGAGCTAAACGTGGCAGGGGTCAGTGTAACGTACCAAGTTTTAGCCTTCACAATTAACTCTTAATCATGGAGATTAAGACCTGAGGGTGTTATGGAAGAAGTATCAAGCAATAGGTAACAACCACAAAATTTTTGCTACATCTTCAATTGTTTATAATGCATGACATCTATTACATCAAATTTTGAGAATATTACATGCACTTGATTATCATTCTATAATGTATTAGACTTATGAACATCAACTAGGCATTTGATCATATTAGTCTGATGTTTCTCCCGTCAGGATTTGTGTCAGAAAAATGACATGATGAAACTTGAATCCTTCTTTAACCTACAGTGGGAGGGGAACAAAAATTGTAGCAAGAGAAGTTAGACAAACATCTAAGTATAGAGAGGCATAAAAATTTACGCATATCATATGAATATTGAAACACTTGATAACATGAGACAACTATTTGTAAGTGGAAAAGACATAAAAGCAAAGCATGTGCTATGAAAGTTGGAGTATTTGATTAATGAAGTAAAATTCATAATAAAAAGGAAACAATGTGTAAATTGATTTATTGTATCATTCCCCACTCAGTTCAGAGAAATTATTAACCAACCCTAGATCCAGCTTGTGGCATGCAATCACAACTAAGGTCACATAGACCATAAGTAACAAATCAATAATATCACTTTGCACACTGCCCCATCACAATGACATCAGACTCATGTGTTCTAATTCTACCCCCACAAATTCCTATGTCCTACCGCACATAGCTGGTGTGGTTTGTAGACCCCTAATTTGATGCCTACTCAAAGGGTAGTCCTCAACCCTTAGTCTAGCCTCAAGTGGGGTCGGTCTCCAACCATATCTCTCCATGGTCTAGCAGCCTAGTGCAGGTGTCATCACCTCAATAGTCATTATAAGCAACCTTAGATGATTTATCTCACAGACCAACATCCCTTAGGCTACCCCGGAGGTGGGGTAGTTCCAAGAGAGAGGCTATCCTTCCTCCCTTAAACATCTCAAGGATACAATCTGAATCCAAACATAACATAACACATAACATAACATATCAATCTTGATCTTCTAGTCCTCACCAGCTCTGGGATTGTAAAACCAACTCTTCAGTGGAGAAATATCAACAATAATTATCATAATTTTGTTAAAACAAGAGGAAATTCACAATTTCATATAAATATTTGATCATTTTATCAAATATAATCAGTTTAATCATGTTGAAACATTGTATAAATAGATAAATACTTGTTGAAAGCCAAAAGGATGAAGATAAATGATGGAACCAAACCATGTCTTGATCTTGATTTTGTTGCAAGGCATTGGTCTATAAAAAAGGGACATCAAGATGGAGCATTGGTTCACACTAGACCACATCATCAAAACTTGTTGGCCAAAATCACATATTTTGATAAATAAATTCCTTATGATATTGATGTTGACAAAGATGTGAATTCCAATTGAATATTTAACTTTATTTATGTGTAACTAATTTTCATACTAATATATAAAATCTTAATGATACATTAGAGGTAGAATCTTATCAATTGTAGATTTGAAAGATCCAAAATAAGGAATCGAATGAATACTAATATAAAATCTCTAATATATGAACTCCTAAACCATTCTATTATGTTTAAATTTTGTATTTGTGACATTGATAGATTGTGCGTTGAAATCAACTAGAGGAAGGTTCATGAATGAGGAGTGAATCCAATGAGTCGTCAAAGGGATTATGATTATGTACATAAATGTATGCATGCCACTTATTACTCATCAAAATATACTCATACAACAATGTATGTATAAAGATGACTCAGAAGAGGATACTCCATAAAACAATTTATGTAGCAAGATGATAACTCAGCAAATGGTACTCCATGCAACAATTTATGTATCAAGATGACTCATCAAAAGATGCCCCATACAACTATTTTATGTATCAAGATGACTCAGAAGAAGATACTCCATACCTTTTCATCAGTTTTATATGTAACATACATACTTTTTAGAGGATATCCTCTTTCTAGTTGGCATCGAGCTCAACCACTTTTTTATATTCCTTATGTTTGGCAATACGTATTCCTCCTCATGTTCATATCTAGTTGAACAACAATAATGTTGTTGTGGATGATCTTCCTCATGAACGGTGTGTACTTTGGAGGAAGGGTGTTGATGATTTAACCATATCCTTCCTTGGGGGTGATTAGAAAACTATAAGGATCCTTACATAATTTTTTTTCATGTTAGAGTGAGATTGGAAGGAAAGGAGACAATGGAGAATTTAATAGAGTTTAGGCTAGGGGAGGAAGGAGAGGAGAAGAACAAGGAACAAAGTAAGTGATGGTAGATGATTTATTTGCATGGTATGAGTCAAGAGGATGCTAGGGAGGCCTCAATTCGTCACCTATGTTACCCATGGTGAAGGGCGATGACAATGGGAGAAAGTCTGAGAAAGAAGAAGATGAAGTAGCTTTATTCAGAGTTATGAAAGGAAGTGGAGGAGAGTATGCCTCATCCAATAGGTAGAGAGGTGTTTATATAGGAGTTTGGGTGGAATGGGGGAGGTTTCTAGGTAGTATGAATGGATGGATAAGGGTGGAATGGAGCTTTCCTATAGGCACACAAAAATGATGACGAGACTTGTTTCAATTGAAAAATTAAAGATCGGGTTATTAATGATTTCATGATTACAATAAAGTCCCTTTGACCAATTAAGAGGAAACCAAATGTTTCCAAATTCCGAGCAACCCCCATTCACTACACATGGATCCCCTGCTATTCAGAGTAATCTTCTTCTTTGCATTAAAATTATCCCCTTCAAATCATTCTTTCCAAACCATTATTCTTTTAGAATGTCTTCCTTTATTTTTTGATATTACTTTACGTCCCCTTGGTTATCTTCACTTGGTCATTTCATTGATCATCCTAGTAATTTTCCTTTGACCCGGGAAAGCTTCCCTTTGTGATATTTTAATTCTCATTGTAATATTTTCTATATTAACATTGGAAAATTACTTATTAATACATTTTTTCTGGAATAATATTTTCTCTATTGTCTTTGTTTTGTACTTCCCTTCACTATATGTGCTATAGAATATATTGGCTCTAAGTTTATTTATTTTTATTTGAACTTCCTTCTTTCTTTTAAATCTAGCTTATTTATTTTTATCAGCACTCTAACCCTTTTATCTTTATAGGACCAATTGTTTCTTTTAAATACATTGTTTGCAAATTGTTTTTAAAACCAGTATAAATATACTTTAATATTTGTAATTATGATAAATTTCAAAAAAAATCTTAGTCATGTTTTACAAAAATACGGGTTGTTACAGTCAGAGATCGGGGTAACATACTCAAATCTAGGCATATGTGCTAAACCTCCCTTCTTAGAGGCCCCTATCTAATTATGATAACACATAGTATCTTTTCCCACAATACAAAATACATTAGGAATCCTTGGAGTCGATTAGTATCATGGATATATAAATACCCTTAATGTTTGGTCTTCAAGGTAAAATAACCATTAAACATTCACTACCAAGACTTAAAACACAAATATATGAAATGCCATGCTTGATTGTAATTCAACCCCCTAAAATATTCCTAGGGGTATAAGATAAAAAAATCTAATTACTATGTATATAGTGTTACAATTGATTAATCAAATGAGTAAATACATGAAATGTATGTATAATATACAACTAATCAAATCTACTATTAAACATCTTCAAAGATGATATTGATGCCAGTTTAGATTCTTGGTTTTAGAATTAGCTAATGTACCAAATTTCAAGTTCGTCAAACTCACTTTGATCAATCATTTGATTAGGTGAAGACTCTAACTTTAATATACACCATTTGTTTCTATGTTTTTACCCTTATGCCATCGTGTGGGTCTTCCTCCCTTTTACACATGCATGCATTACCATGTATTCATAGATTACACATATAGCAAGACTACAGTCGTAAAACAACAGTCTCCCTATAACCTATGATTTTGCCTTCTTCTTCGTGTTTCCGCTGGTGTAGCCGACCATGGAGATCAAAGCCTATAGACCATCATTCCCTCTCCCCATAGATAACCCCCTTCTCTCATTCCTTTTCTTCCTCCCCTCTCCATCCCTAAGAACATAAACCCTGGCTGACCTGGTCCCTCTAGTTCCTTGCACATGCAGCCATGACTGGATAGAAATCAGACCATTGCCTCCAGCTTCCTTGGCCGTCAATGACTCTATCACCCACCACCTAGCTGCAGTTCATCTCCTCCTTTCCCATGTGACCTGACCACACCTCTTGGTCATCTTTTTCCTACTCACCCATGTACCAAACCATCAAGTGCAATAACAACAACACAATGGTAGAGCAACCCTCACAATACCAATAGTTGCAGACTCCCCTCCTCTTCATTTTCCTTCTACCCCTCTCCTCTTCCTCACCTTGAACGCTAGCTCCCTTCTCTCTCTCTTTCTCACTTACGCCTAGACACCTGATGACAGATCTGCAACATGGGACTTGATGGTAGTTGCGACCCTCACTAACATTAATGTCGACCTCACCTCTACAAACTTGGGTCTCCTTAACACCCTCTTGAGTCTGCCACCACCACTCCAGGTTGATCCATTTTCCATACCCCCTTATATCCTCTTATTCTTACCTCCCTAACTTCAGACATTCTAAAATACCAAAGCAAGTAGCACCTTCCATTAATCTTCTCATCATCATCATAACCTCCTCGAACTAAGGTACTACCACCACCTTCCCTAGCCTCACATAGCACATCATGGACCACGTCCCTAGCCTCCACCACCAGGCTTGGCGGCTAATAGTGGTGCAGTAGGTTTGTGAACTACTATGGACACAATTGAAAGTGGTAGTGTCGGCTCAAGAAACCACTATGCCAATAGAGATTCCACCATCATTGGAGTCCAATCAACATCATACTCCTTACGCCTCATTGCCTAAACCCCAACTAGACAACACTGCTTCTTGACTCAAGAAATCAAGTAGGAGTGGGCTGCCACCAAGGAACTGGTGAGGAAACAAGATATTGCAGGCTAGTTTAGAAACATGTAAACCCTAAGGTAAGTATGCTCAATTCATCTCAATAAGGTAATAGGTGTGGTACATACATAAGGTCTATAACCCTATTAAACAAACTTGAAAATTCACAACGATTTTAATTATATTAGATGAGTTAAGTACAACTCATGAATGATACATCCATCTCATGCTCCTGGTTGTTATACTACCTTGTTATTAATGCTTAAATATATGTATAAGCACATTAAAAGAAGTAACTGATACATAATTTTGAACTTTCTGATGTCTACATGCGGAATATTAATAAAATAAACAATCAATCATGTTATCAAAATTTGTCATATATAATGAGTACGTATAGTATTTAATATAATATTCCACACACATACAAATATTAGCATGTTCTGTATGAGTATCAGCTTATATGTTTAGCAATTTCATCTCCTATTATACCATTGTCAAAATATTGGTTAATAGCAATATAATGGATGAGAGGTTTGATGACTATAAGCATGAGTAAGATAAAACATTTGGTTATGGTAATGTCACGTACCATTAGGTCAGGTAATCATCTTATTATGTACCTATGTGTTAATGTATAAATATTTAGGATCAATATGTGACTTCATCACTTATCAACAACTATACCCATTCCCTAAATAGTCTTTTGAGAATAAATAACCCTGGATTCACATAGAAGTACAAACATATTTGATGTTAATTATGAATGCAAATAGTTCTTATAAACGTAATTGTACCACTGAGATACAAACATATTTGAACTTACTGGAACAAAATGAAAGTGTAAAGACGTTTGATGGGAAAAATAGTACAAAACCCAAATTGAAGGTATGAACTACCCGTACAAATATGTAGCATCAACAAACTTATACTCATGTGCTTGGAGATGGATATTAGAACTAAATTAAATATCTAATGGATCATGTGTCCACATAATAGTACTGAAAGCGTTAATGTTCCATTAGGTGTTCAGAATTAGGGAAACAACTCTCTCTCTCTCTCTCTCTATATATATATATATATAGTTTCATAAAAAGACTTAAAGTTGACACATTTTCACAAATCTATCATCATGTTCAAAAAATTACATGTATACCACCACAAACTTTTTTGTCTTTACTTTTATCAAAAGTGTCAAACGATTGTATGCACCTTCTGATGGCCCCAACTTTTTTGGTTGATCTCCAAATCAACCCGTCGGCCTCCATGTATCCCCATCCACCCCCAATTTATAGAACTAATTGTCCCTTCCATGGACCCCTTAACCTTCCCAGGTCAATTGTGGCACTGCTTCCAGTGATAGAGAAAGCCACAACAAAGATCATCACCCTCGTTTCTCTATTCTCAAGGTGGCATGCAAGTCATGGAAAACAAAAATATGGTGACAAAATGAATCATTAATAAATGTTCCATCTCAGTCCTCCAACTGACATAAAAACCACATTTGACTTAACTGCTACAAGCTCTATTGGCTGGACCTGATTCCGCAAGGACTATGTTGCTCCCGCATGGGATAATTGCCACATTGTGTTTTGATTTTGTTGAGACCAATGGCGTGTATATGTGTATACATGGTGTACAAAGATCACTCAAGGAGCAACCTACTCCTTATTAATTTGGGAACAAAAAAATCCTCCCTTCCTACTCACAAACCAACATCTCTCACCTCTTCTTTGATGTTGCCTCATTGATAGCAACCAGACCGGTGACAAGGCGCTAACTATCTTGATCGCCAAGATCATGAAGGAGGCGTACGAGCTCCTAGAAGCTACATGGGAGGGCTACTAAGGATGAAATCTCATCTATCTAGTGGCTCATCATGGGGGATGATAATATTGTATTCTTCCTGGACAACCTCGTGGCAGTCCTGAGTAAGTACTCCAGCCATGAGCTCTGGAATTTTAATGACATCTCAAATAGAATCGAGTAGTACCTGGCACACTTTATGGCATTGTCTTTTATGGAGTCGGGTTCACCTGCAACCTCCCTGGCCATCGACATGGCACTCTCACAATACATAATCAACAAGTGTCTCAACATGTACGTTGGGTTTTACTACAGCAACAAGCAGATCCGTACGTACATCAGTGATCTTGTCGTCCCACTCAACCTTGAACTTGGGTTCCACAAGCTTGACCTCTTAGGCCACACGTTTGGCCTCTTGGTAAGATAGCCCCGCTGCTCCACATGCCCCACCTGGGACTGTTGTAGCCATTCTTGCACGACTACACCCAACTTGACGTTGTCAGAAGGCTCATGTCCATGTCTAGGGCCAACCCTGCAGTAGAGCATCTGTTGCATACCTGGCCTTCCGTGGTCTATGTCCGTGTCTTGGGGTGAGGTTGAGGCAGACGTAGATGGGAGTACCAAATAGTCTTGCCTAACTTTGATAGAAATGAAAGATAAAAATGTCTATGATGATATGCATGTAAGTTTTGAAACGTTGCAATATATTTGTTCATAAGTTCAAATGTGAAGTCTTTTTGTGAAATGAACCCTATATATAGTATATATATAAAGTATATGTATATATATACAAACTAAAATAGGAATGTAAATATATGCTTGATTTGGTTTTCCTAACTTACCTAATATGTTCTTAGGATGAAAACTGAACTCTGTGGACCAAGTATATAGATTGGGTTAAGCATTAGTTGTGAAGATCGGGTATTTACATCTTCTATTTTATTTTAGGCATTATTGACTAAACCTCCATTAATTTAATGAGGAATATCTTGAATTATTATTCTACTTGAAAATACTACAATCAAAAACTCATATTTCCTGAATTAGATTCATATAAATATTTGTGGTTGTCGAATTATTCTTTTATAATGAGTCTTTGGACCCCTTTTGCTATGATTATCATTTTATGTGGAATTGAATAAAATAATAGTCTTGCCACTCTATTTATGTATGCTACATGTTTGACTAGAATATCTAGAAGAGTGGTACTTATGTACAACCATAAATACACAACGCATAATTTTTCCATTCGGGGTATGCGTTTCCACCCTTTTTTTAGGCCATGATCCTATGGTGTTGTGCCCCTATTTTAGGTATATTTAGTCTACATTGTTGTGCATGAAAAGTTTATTATTTTAAATTTAGATTGTGATCAATGGATATGGTAAGAAACATTAATTCCCATGCTTGTAATATGAAATTAATATCTCTCATGTCTCTTGTTATAAATCTTTTGAACTTACCTACTTACTTAGCTTGCTCCTCGTGGGAATATCTCATTTTTACATTTAAACCAATATAGTATGAAATTGTTGATTATATATACATACCCAGCCTTTGTTGACATTTATTGTGTTCTCTATGTCCTGGGTGATGTTCCATTTCACCTAGGTGTAGGTACATTAGAAGATAAGGACTCCAAAAGACCATATATTGGGTATTAGACCTAAAGATCGCTTGAAATGGCCGGTTTTCCCCTATACAATGATCCTTGTATGTTTTTAAATTTATTACATTTATAGCTTTTTACTTTTCCATACCACCTTTTGTGGTGAGGAAAGATTGTAAATGGATCATAATGTGACTTTGTAATAGTTTCCTTTGACTGATTTATTATTACATGCTCTTGTATTGTAACATTTGACTGGATCCCCTCTCATGTCCCACTCTTTACAATGTGGTATCAGAGCCCAAGCAGTCAATGACTTGAATATTTCACGTTATCTCATGTTATTCCTTAATTACATAGCTAAGTAACCCTATATATGTTGTTGATATGCCTATCTCTGAGTTGTAACCAACTAGGGTTTCAGTCCCTGGCTAAGTCAGTCACTTCCGATTATCTCTGAGTCATGGAATGACAACTACAATTTCAATCCCTAATTAAGTTGGTCACTTCCAATCCCCAAACTACCTATGTGGTTGAGACCCAATTCTTAGTAATCTTGATCAACCCTACCCTCATTATGGAAATACAAAAGTCAAAGGATAGGATTTGACTCTTGTAGCATTTGGTTCCTATCTCCTAATTTTGAGGAAGTTAGCTCGAATACTATGAAGTAATGGACTTAAATATTCATATCTTGGTTAACCCTAGTTCTCATCTTAGACCCCCTTTCCATTATTTCTAGCATGCCTCACATATATCCACTTGGGTACTAAGCATGCATGAATGGAAAATCCTGAGTAAGTTTTAGGGTTGAGCTAATTACCTTGATATTAATTGGTACTCTAAACTAGCTACCTTATGTTTAGGCATGTCTTGCCTTCAACATAGTATCCCAACTAAAATTATGCCCCAAGGCCATCTATTATGGGCTAGATACCATCCTAATTGAGCTTGTTATGCCTCATGTACGAGGACTGGTGTATGGAAGCTATTAGTTCTGTAGAATGTTCTTAGGAGTTCACCTCACTCATCTCTATGATCTAATTAGATTACCTAGTGAACGAGATGATGGGTAATTTGACTATATGGTTCACCTTGTCTTGTGATGACACCATGGTTGTGAACCATCCAATAAACAAGGAACCCTAACTTATTTCTACATTGGTGGGATGATCATATAACTTCATTATGTCTCAAGTTAATGCAGTGTAGGTTATGATTAGTGTTAAGTGGGGAATAATGGATGTAGTTCCCTATTAGGATCTATTAGAAGTTGAATGTTTGTAACAAAAAAACCTTTTTGCATTCTCCTAGGCTATATGTTAGTAATGCTCGTTGTGGGTCCTTTTGAAGTTTGAGGTATTATGTTTTTTCTTGTGTAATGAAATAATAGTAGAATATTAGTATAGCTATGGTGCATAGGGTACTGGTTGACTTGATTCTCAAATCAATTTTGGCACCATTTTTGGATTTTCATTGCAAAATTTTTAATATCAAACTTATTTTTATTACTAAATTATATGTAAAAAAAGGAAGTGCTTTTAGACTTTGTCGATGGTTTGATACAAATGATTTTTTTGATGGTTTGATACAGATTAACTTCAAATAAAAATTCAAGTCATTCTACATTATAAAACAAATAGGTAGATATATAAATAAAATGTTAGATTTTATTTGCATACTATTTACTTCACATCGTGGAATGATTTGGGTTTTGAGTTCTAAAATGGTGTTCACATAGCACTGTCCATGTGTTAAATAGCGCACAAAATTAAACACTAGTCACGTGGCAATAATCAAATTGTCCTTCTCTAACTCTTGTAGTGATGGCAATCCCTCACCTATTCCTCATACGCGGCAATGCTTCCATCTACTACTAAAGTGGGACCAAACACCTTTTTTTTCAACAGCAAACACAAAGCTCCACTGGTGGCATGCAAGTCATGGACAACAACAATATGGTGACAAAGTGAAGCACTAATAATTGTTCCATCTCACTCCTCCAGTTGATATAAAAACCACATTTGACTTAACTGCCACAAGCTACATTGGTTGGGCCTGGTTCCGCAAGGACTATGCTACTCCCAGCTGGAATAAATGCCACATTTAGTTTTGATTTTGTTGAGACCAATGATGTGTATCTACATATACATGATGTACAAAGATAGCTCAAGGAGCATCCTCCTTATTAAATTGGAAACAACAAATCCTCCCTCCCTACTCACAGACCAACATCTCTCACCTCTTCTTTGATATATCCTTATCGATAGCAACTAGACCGGTGACAAGGCGCTAACTATCTTGTTCTCCAGGATTGTGAAGGAGGTGTACAAGCTCTTAGAAGCTGCGGGGCAAGGCTATACTAAGGATGAAACCTCATCAATTCGGTGGCTTATCATGGGGGATGATAATATTGTATTCTTCTTGGACAACCTCATGGAGGTCTTGAGTAAGTACTCCCACCATGAGCTCTAGGATTTCAACGGTATCTCAAAGAGAGTCGAGTAGTACCTGGAGCACTCCCATGGCACTGCCTTCGATGGAGTCAGGTTCACCTGCAACCTCCTTGGCGTCCGATAGGGTTCTCCCACGACAGATCATCGACAAGTGTCTCAACCGATAGTTGGGTTTTACTACAACAATAAGTATATCCACACGGGCCTCAGCGAGCTCAACGTCCCACTCAACCTTGAACTTGCATTCCACGAGCTCGAACTCCAGGACCACATGTGTAAGTCCCATAACCTAGATTTGTGCTCAAATTGTAATTTCTTTTGTAATAAGATGCTTAAAACCTTAATTTAATCTTGTGAGTTGCTTTAATAACATATAATAGCCTTACATTTGCGTTTTGGCCCAATTTGAATAATGCATGAGCTATTTTTGCTATATTATATATGTTTTGAACCATCTTGCAAATTACCCAAAAAGTGAAAGTTACTTTGCAAATTTTTACATGAAGAGAGTGTCTCTTATGCTTTAGCATTAGGTGAGAGAAGATAATGCAATGGGGCACCTTGTTTGAGTTATGGTTGATGGTGTGACTTCATCATGTGATATATAGGGTTTCTAAGGTTACTTAGTTGACATGGTGACTAAGTTAAGGTTGAGGGTTGTGACCACTACAATAATTGTGGTGAGGGTTGCGATCGAGATACATGCTTGAGATATATGGTCACAATCGAGACAACCTTGTGAGAGATGGGTCGAGACACCTTGTCGTTTAGTGTCTCAACCATGAACACATGAGACCTAGGGTCTTCACCATGAAGTGTCTCGACCGAGATAAGAAGATGGTGATGTCTTGATCGAGACAAGAGGACAATTGACCTAGTAGGTCACGACATTGTTGGATAAACATGACCATGGATATTTGCATGTTACTAGAGGAAAGATTATCTCCTTGAAGAGCATGTGTCCCTAAGATGATCTAATATGTTGACACATCAAACATCTCTACTTCTCTCCTCTTTGGGGTATATTACCCATACTCTTCACAAGTAGGCAATCTTTTTCAGCTCACAACTCTTTCTTCTACCTTGAGATCGCCTTGGAGCTTGAAGAACAAGGAAGGTTGAAATTTGGATCTTGGGTGGTCGATCCATCTTCCTTTATTGGAGATCTTGTGCTAGATCCACACTTTGGTGGTGGTTTTGTGGAGGTTTCTTCTCTTAGTAAGACATATGACTTTAATCACGTTTCCCCTCTCCTGAAACCTTCATCTTCTTCCTTATTCTTGGTCATGAGGTGCGGATCATCCATGGTGGTTGTTTGAAAGGGGTGATTCTATCTCTTCTCCTTTCTCTTTTGGGTCAGGCTTAGATTTGATTTCCTCATTTCTTGAACTCCCTTGTGACCATGGTTTTCTCCTTCTTGGAGGTGATCCCTTATATAAGGTTTTGAAGCTTAGTTAAAACTTTTGGAGCTTGAGATCTTGGGAGTTTTTTTCTCTCCAAATCAGGTGGGTTTTATAACACTTTCTACCTCTATTATGTGCATCTTAAGTCTGATCTTAATTATCTTCTATATGGTTCATTATACTTGAACTAGCAAGAGGTTTTGATCTATTATATATGCATAACGATATTGGTTATCTCCTTATAAACATCTCTATTTTGATGATCTTCCATCATCATGGTTAAGGTTTGTTGAACACTTGAGAATATGGTGATATTAACCATGTGACGTTGGGTGTTCTTGGTTGATCACCTATTCTGATCTGGATCAGTTTTTTCATGGAGTCAGTGTAGGTGGTCGAGACAATATTTTGGTACTATGTCACAATCGACACTCCTTGGTGAGGTGTCCATACCACTCTCTTAACCCTGGGATAATTGCCACTTATCAACCTATTCGCAACACAACGTTGCTACTCATTTTGCTTGGTTGTTGGCAGACGTTGTGGCTAGATGGCTATACAGGAAGGTCAAGACGTATGATCTAGCTTAGTCAAGAATGCAACAAGCTAAGGACATATTGACTATGATTATAACACTATGTAGTTGTGGGTTAATACCCTATGCTACAACGGTCGCAACGCTGGTGGTTGTGACGTTTCCCTATCACGGTAGAGACGTTTGTGTTAGGTTGATATACTTGGTTGTTAAGGATAGGTTGCATGGTTGGTTGCGACATTGCGTTGCATGAGCCTTAAGTCACAGTTGTGATGTCGTGATGATGAGTGATCGTGACATTGTGTTGATCATGTCACAATCATGACATGGTGATGATGAGCGATCATGACATTGTGTTGTTAAGGGGAGGTTGAGACACCCTAAGCTGGTGCTAAGCACAACATTTTGTTAGGTTGTGTTAGGGTCAAATGTTTGGTTGGTTGAGACAGGGTGCTTGGTTGACCTCAAATCCTAGGGATGTGTATTTTGATCGAGACACATGTATTGTGTCTCGATCGTGACATCCCATAGCTATTCAGGTCACCACACTCCATACCTAGTCAGGTCGCGATGCCTCGTTGCTAATAGGTCGACACACATGTGTCAAGGGTGATCAACACTCAAGTATTGAAGGTAGTTAAGATATATACATGTAAGTATGAACATTTTCAGTACCAAGAATAATGGTTTATCTAATAGTGATGTGATTATGAATGATTAACCACCAACAATACGGAAAATGATGGAATTAGGGTTTAGAGGTGATATGATGCTACAAAACCCTAAATGGGTACATATAGACCCTATTCCTAATCTAATGATAATATTATAAGTATGTTCACTCTACTTAAAGATTGTTACTCTCTCCTACTTGAGCAACACTACCTTGCAGGTGAAATAAATGGCATAGCTGAGTGAATGCTATGTTGAGCCTTATACAATACAGATTGGTGATTATGAAGAAATGTTGAAGCTTTTTGTGATATTCAATGTTGCAGGAACATATGATTTGGTGTAATGACCTAGCAAGAGCCTTGTGCATAATTGAGGGATTCAAATCCCATAATTGGAGTATTACTAATGATGACATTGAGATTGGCAGTATTACAAGTGCCAGGTGATGACGAGACAAGTTCTCACTTAATACATGTTATATCTTCTAAAGTTGCATCCTACCTTAATTTTGTAGAATTTATTTAGGGTTAATACATTATGACTTTATTGATGCATTAAAAGACACCTAATTGGAATGTTTAATCAAGTAAAACCTTAACACGTAGTTGCCATGTACCATAGATCCATCTACAACATCAATATCTAGCTATATGGTGAAATGAGTAACTCCTACGGGAAACTCGGAGCGCATATTATTGAATATGCGGGGTACAAGTGATATACTTCCTTGTATCCTTAAAATGTTGAAACAATGATATATTGTTATAATATAACGTCCATGTGTGAGCCAGTTCTCTAGTGTTGTGCCATGTACCAAGGCAGACTAGTTGTTTATAGGACCATAGCTGGACTATGAGTTGTTGTCTCTATAGGACTGTAGCTATGAATACAAGTTGTTGTCTTTTAGCAGTATGGTTATATATCACTTCATTGTAGACTTGAACTGACCAAGTAGTGTTGGTGATGATCGTAGAGTCTAGCTCTTCCATTGATCTTGTATGGTACTGAGTTTGACTTAACAGTGGTCAGTTGGATTTGAGTGGTACGCCTCAAATCCTCAAGGCATAATAATAAAAGTGATAATACGACTGTGTAGTATATTTTTTTAGGGTCAAATAAGAATCACATTTTATGACCCCATGCCTTAGCTTTATATTGATTTATTGAATTATAATGTGGTAAAAAAAGTCATATGTTATACATGTTTCTTGGATGATTGTCCTACTATCCAAATATGGGAAAGGAAACAAAGACGTTCTTAATGATATTGGGAGGTTACACCTGGAAGTTACATGACATATTGGTCTTCTTGAAGATTCAAAGTTGGATGAAAGCATAGGACATTTTGAAGAGTTATAACTCTCACTAAGACGTTTGGTCTCACCTCGTGGGGTTCCCCAACTTTTTAGGTGGTCATGGGCGAGGAGGTCGAGGCCGTGGTGCAGGAGCTGAGCAACAAGGAGAACAATAGCTATTTGAAGGTTGGACATGCTATTGGTGTAGTGTCTTAGGAGAGTCCTATGTGTCATCCCTATAGTAGGCTACATATTTTACTAGAATATCTAGAATAGTGGTACTTATGTACAACCATACATACATAGGGCATACTTATTCCAACTGGGATATGCATTTCCACCCTTTCTTTTTAGATCATTATCCCATGGTTTTGTGCCTCTATTTTAGGTATATTTATTCTATATTATTATGCGTGAAATTTTTATTATTCTAAATTTAGATTGTGATTAATGGATATGGCAAGAACCATTTATTCCCTTGCTTGTAATCTGAATTTAATATAAGGTCACTAATCCAGATTTATGTTAATTTATGCTTACCTTGCTTAATAAGATGCTTAGAACCTTGATCTAATCCCTTGGGATGTTTTTTTATCATGTGATAAACTTATGTTTCAAGTCTGGTCATGTTTGAATGTTGTTTGAGCTACGTTTGCTTATTTTGGATCAAAATGCAATTTACCCAAGTTGAGGGGTTATTTTGCAATTTGTCACATTTTGAGTGTGCCCTTAGTTCTTTAGCATCATAAGATAGAGAGGGTGATGCTATGGAGAACCTTGTTAGACATGGGTTGATGATGTGGCATCATGTGGTGATCTTAGCGTTTTGTTGGTGTTGACCCTATTGACCTAGCCTAAGTGTAGTGACCCTATGTCTCAACCTCATGGTGTATTTTGGGAGTTTCTCAACTGAGACAACCTCCCTTGATGTTTTTTTATCGACCTATATGGCCTTTTATGCATGGTATCGACCGAGACAATCTAGAGATGGTGGATCGAGACAATTTGTCCTCTAGTGTCTCGATCATGTGCATATGTGAGCAAGGGTTTTGACCTAGACATGTATAAGGAAGTGTCTCGATCGATACAAGGGGGAAACCAACCTAGTGGGTCATGAAACTTTTGTTGGATAAGTATAAACATTTCAAATATTTCATGCGAGTGTAGGAAATACTTTTTCTTTGAAGGGCATGTATCCCTTGATGGTCTATTATGTTGACACATCATAAACCTTCTACTTCCATCCTCCTTTGGGTATATAATCCCTTTTCTTCACACATGAGGAATCTTTTCGGCCCTACACTCTTTCTCCTTCCTTTGTACCGTCCTTGGAGCATTGGTAGAAAGGAATATTAGATCTTGAAGCTTGAGTGGCCGATTCACCTTGCATGTTGAAGATCTAGTGCTAGATATACTCTTTGATGGTGGTTTCTTGGAGATTCTTCTCTTGGTAAGTGATCCTAAACTCTGATCACATTTCCCCTTTTCTAAGACCTCCATCATCTTATTATTCCTTGGTCTTGGGCTATGTATCATCCATGATGGTTGTTTGAGAGGAACTCCTCCTCACAAGGAGTCATAGACCATGTTTGACATGGTAAACCCGACTGAAAGGATGATTCTTTCTCTTTTCCCTTTCCTTCTTGGTTCGACCAACAACTATTTTCCCTCTTTCTTGAACTCCTTTGTGACCATGGTTTTATTCTCTTTTGAAGTGATCCTTTGGTTGAAGTTTGAAGCTTGGTT
Organism: Alisma plantago-aquatica; assembly: GCA_963693085.1. Lineage (NCBI taxonomy): Eukaryota > Viridiplantae > Streptophyta > Magnoliopsida > Alismatales > Alismataceae > Alisma > Alisma plantago-aquatica. Next base: position 51,589,560 of record OY856411.1, read on the forward strand.
GGAGTTCTTGGGAGATTGGCTCTCTTCAAAATAGGTGGGCTATATAACTTATCCCACCTTTATTATTGACATCTTAAATCTGATCTTATGTTGTTGTTCTACTTATTAAAAACATGTTCTTCGTGGTGGAAGGAACAATATGTTTTAGGGTTTAGCTCGTGGGGTATCCTTTAAGAGATTATCATTCTTATAAACCCTAAAAAGTTATGTATCTGATTTTTAGTATATGGAAGATGATGTGTTTTATTTGAATCCTCATCCATGGATCCATGCTCTTTTCTATAGGGTTCAGTTATAATGAATAACAAGTGAGTGTAATAAAGTGCGTAAGATTTATACTTCTCTCTCTATACATAACACTTTTGGTGACTTGATATGATCATGTTTTAGGGTTAATGAACACCTTTATCTAGGGTGTTATTCACCCAGATAACGGTTGGCATTCCTTGATGTTAATAAGTTGTCTCGACCTATTTGAATCTGTTTAGAGGTTGTTCATGGGGCTAACATGAGACCGAGACATCCCTTTGTCTCCCCTTAGGTTGGAACCATGTATAGATGATGGTTTCAAATCTTAACAACATAAGGAATGGTTGTTTCTCACTTGTCTTATCATAACCTAGTGTTGTGACTGCAAGTGTATTTGTTGAGATGATGCATGCGTCGCCGACAAGACAAGCCCTACGCGCGTCATGCATGAGAAAAGCCTGATACACATCACAGGTGAGACAAGCCCTGTGCGCATCGCGGTCGAGACAATGCACACAACGTGGGCAAGACAAGTCTTACGTGCATCATGGCCGAGACATCACACACGTTGCAGGAAAGATAGGCACTATAACTTGCGGAGAGAGAGAGAGACCCTACACACGTTGCGACCTTGCACGCATTGCAACCGAGATAGCCTTGCTCACATTGCGGGTGAAAGAGGTGTTGCACGCGTCGCAGGCCGTGACACACCTTGCATGCTTTGCAGGTCAAGATGTCTGATGCACGTGTTGCAGGTCATGACACTAAGTGTGAGTGAGTAGAGTAATACACTTAGTTATGTACCTAGATATTACCTAGTGTAATGGTTTATATAAAATGAGATGATTATGAATGACTAATCATTAATGATGGTGCTTAATCCTAATGCTTTCCAAATGTGTGGAAGATGATGGGATTAGGGTTTAGTGATCGAATCACATTATGAAACCCTAATGAGCTATGAACAAACCCTAACCCTAATCATGTGATAATATGACATAGGTGCTCATTCTACTGGAAGATTTGTATGCCATGATAGTATTTTCTCTCTCCTATTTATGTATCCCTAACCTTCCAAGTGAGATGAATGCCATAGCTATGTAAGTGCTATGGTGAGCTTTGCCAAAAAAAGGTGGTGATTATGAACATGCAAGATATGTGTGAATGAGTCTAATGAGCTAATAAGTGTCTTGTATATAATTTGAAGTGAAATCCTCTGGAGATGTGATTGGGGAATTGACATGCCAAAGTGATGTGATATTGTTAATGACCTAGTGAGATACAATAATACAAATGTCATGTAATGATGAGACAGCTTGTTAATAATGGGTCGCAACACCATGTTGGCGCATGGTTGATACATTTATATTATATATAATGGTAATGCATGAATGACATTATAAGATGGTACCCCTACATATGTAAATAATGAAGACACTTAGTGTCACTACTACATTTTTGGCCAATAACGTCACTGCCCGTAACGTCATTTTTACTAGAATAACCGACCTAATACACTATTGCATCAGTTTTATCATAAAAACTGACCCATTAAGTTTCCTGTGGTGAAAATTTGCTTGATTTTGGCTTTGTGCCTCGATCTATAGGGTCAATTTTTCCAAATAACCAACCTTATATGTATACAAAAAATGCGGGCACCACTTAAGACCTCTTGGGTCAGTTTTCTCAAAATAACCGACCTTGTAGTGTATCTCTATAGGGTCGGTTATTTAACTTACCCGACCTTATAGGTGGTTCGAGCACCACTTAAATTGTTGGGTCAGTTTTCACTAGTTACCTGACCTTACAGGTTCTAGACTATAGAGTCGAGCTTTAAAAAAAAAACCATCCTTAGAGGGTTTTGTGCGGGCACCGGTTCCCTGTTGGGTCGGTTGTTTACTAATAACCGACCTTACAGGTTAGACATTAATATCTAGCGCGCTAGTGAACAATGTATCATCACTTTGGTCGGGTGAAGAGAAGACATCGCTTCCTCGCTCCTGCGCTGCCAAAGCTAGAGACCAAAGACCTCGATGGCATGCCACCAAAGCTAGAGACCAAAGGTTGTCGCCGCTGCCCCGAAGGTCACTGCCGCTTCCACACTTTGGCCGCCACCCCGAAGCCGCTTCGTTGCTATTGTCGTGTCTGAAGAGTCCCGTTGCCGTTCCCATTCTCCGGTCGTGGTGTCCGAGGAGCCCCCTGCCGCACCCCGTCGACTTCGAGATGCCCCGCCTCCATGCTGTGACCGCCGCCTCGAAGATTGCAAAGGTAATGTCTTTGCCCTAAAATTGTTGTGTGGCCACCGCCGCCTGGGGATGAGAGCTATTGAAACCCTGCTCAGTAAGGTCAAAGAGGTACGGATTGACCACGGAAAGTTGGGAAGGAGAGGTGACAGTGGTTGGGGGTGGAGTGGGTGATAGAATGTGATTGTCTCCCTTCTTGACAGTCTCTACATTTCTCCTAATGTCATGTATACTCAGTTTCGTAATCTCACATACATGACAAATGTGTCAGCAATATCCTTGGAGCCACAGAAGAGCAAGAAATCAAACATGTTTATTTTCAATTTAATACATATAATGAATGTTTATTTATGGAAGTACTCTTGGTTTGTCCATATCGTTCACTACAGTCATCCTCTTGCTTGCAGTAGTTCTGACGTCGCTCGGCGGTCATCCTCTTACTCTTTGCCACCTGCGCGACTTCCAGTGCCCACGGTGCACTCTCATTTTCATCTCGGTGACTTAGGTTAGTTACATTTTTTTTCCATTTTATATGACTTGTAACCCAACCAATAATAAAAATATGTATTTTTTCATAACTACATTTTATTATCAGTCTCATATGTAATCATTATATAAATTCTAGAAATTAATATGAGATTATACATGTGTACTCCCAGATTGACACTTTAGGGTTTATAGATGAGATCATCGATGCATGATGTTTAACATAATATATAAATATGAAAATAATACATTTATATATTAATTTAGAAACTCGTTCAAAATTTACTCATTAGGAGTAAACTTTGGATAGTCCCCGATCTGGGACTGTTTTTGGATATTTAATCTCACTTAGGATGTAACTGTATAATGTATGTTTAGTTTTGAAGAAAATTTCAGTAGGATTTCCTCATTTGTTCTCTGGGTACATATGTGAGTGGTTATTTGCCATTTACATCGGTGTACTTGGAGAACTTAGGGGAAATGTTGCTGAAATTTTCTTCAAAACTAAACATACATTATACAATTACTAGTGAGATTAAATATTCAAAAATGGGATAGGTGGTACATTTTAGTATAAAAGTAATTAACTTCCTATCAATAAAAACTTACATCTTACAATATCAATATTAAATGCTTAGTTTCATAATTAATTTTAATGTGATCTAGAAAATCGATCAAAGTTGGATGTCTATCAAGAACCATTGCAGTCCAGAGTTTGCCAAAGGTCTTGATGAATTTATCAGTTTTGCTGAGGAACACAGGAAACTACCTACATATAGGTTCTATTGTCCATGTAGAAATTGTGGTAACAATTTGAAAGTTGATATTGTTGAGGAAATTAAGAATCATGTCATATGCAATGGGATCATACAAGGTTATAATGAATGGTATTGACATGGAGAGAAATTTAATTATGGATCAGAAAATATCGATACTAATAGTTGTGGCATAGAAGATATAGATAATGATGATAATGTCAATGATGAACCGATTTAGGATGACCCGATTCAGGATGATATGGTTGATGAGATGCTACGTAGTTTTCGGGACAATGTCATTGATCCACCTTCTTTATTTTCAAACATTGTCCATGATGCTGAAAAACCATTATATAAGGGTTGTACTAAGTTCATGAGGTTTAGTGTTGTGATGCGATTATATACTCTTAAAGATCAAAACCGGTGGAGCAATAAGAGTTTCATGTCACTGTTGTCTTTGTTAAAGGAAATTCTTCCTGAAGGCAACGAGCTTCCAATTTCAACATATCAAGCAAAGAAAATAATGTGCCCAATGGGAATGGAGGCTAAGAAGATTCATGCAAGTCCAAATGATTGTGTGTTATTTTAGAAGGACTATAGTAATTTGATAAATTGTCCAAAATGTGGTGTGTTAAGGTACAAGACCACAAATTCAGCTAAGTCTAAAAATGGCTCTCCTTCCAAGGTGATGTGGTATCTACCAATAATACCATGATTTCAACGCTTATTTGCTAATACAGAAGATGCACAAAATTTGTCTTGGCATGGGGAGTTAAAGGCCAATGATGATGGCATCCTATGACATGCATATGATTCACCACAATGGAAGAAAATTGATTTATTATACTCTCAATTTGGTAAAGAAACATGGAAGTTAAGACTTGGACTCTGTATAGATGGAATGAATCCCTATGGTACATTAAGCAGCCAACATAGCACGTATCCTGTTATGATTGTTATATACAATCTTCCTCCTTGGTTGTGTATGAAAAATAAGTATGTCATGTTGTCAATATTGATATTAGGGCCCAAGCAACCTAGAAATGATATTGATGTTTACCTTCGAACTCTAATTGATGACCTAACGAAACTATGGGAAGAAGGTATTATGACATATGATGCTTCACGTGAAGAGATCTTTACTTTGCATGCTATGTTGTTTTGCATGATTAATGACTTTCCAGCTTATGGAAATTTGTCTGGATATAGCATAAAAGGATACAAAGTATGTCCTGTTTGTGAGGAAAATACTAATTCAATTCGACTGAAACATGGTGGTAAAATTGTATATCTTGGTCATCGGATATTTCTCCCACCAGTGCATCCTTATCGAACACAAAACCTTAAATGGGTCAACTGAGCAACGAAGTGCTCCTAAACCTATACCAGGAAATGTTGTATATGATAGAGTGAAACATATTGTTAATGAATTTGGAAAGAGTTAAAGTAGTCGTACTCTCGCATGTGACAAGTCTCTATACAAGAAGAGGTCAATATTCTGGGATCTTCCTTATTGGAGATTTTTGGCAATTAGACACTGCATTGATGTCATGCATGTTGAAAAAAATGTTTGTGATGACATCATTGGTACGCTATTGAACATACCAGGAAAGACTAAAGACAACATCGAATTAGAAAAGATTTAGAATTAATGGGTATAAGAAAAGAATTATCAATGGAGATCAGGGGTCGCCACACATATTCACCACCAGCTTGTTACACTTTGTCAAAGTAGGAGAAAAAGACTTTCTGTGAGTTCTTGTATAATATTAAGGTTCCACAAAGATACTCTTCTAATATTCATAGATTGGTATCAAAGAAGGATCTGAAGTTGATAGGTCTCAAATCTCATGATTGTCACACCTTAATGCAACAAATTTTACCCGTGGATATTCAATATATATTTCCGAAGCATGTAAGGTTTGCAATCACAAGACTCTGTTTCTTCTTCAATGAAATATGCAACAAAGTGATACATCCTGATACTCTTGATAAATTATAGAAAGATGTAATTGTTACCATGTGTCAGCTTGAAATGTACTTTCCTCCTTCATTTTTTGATATCATGGTTCATCTTGTAGTACATATTACAAGGGAAGTGAAGATGTTGGGTCCAATTTTCTTACACTATATGTATCCATTTGAACGCTACATGAGTGTTTTTAAAGGTGATGTCCGTAATCGTTATCGTCCTGAAGAGAGTATTATTGAGGGTTATGTGGCTAGGGAGGTGATGGACTTTTGCAATGATTTTTTGAATTGCAATGAAACTTCTAGTGATATAAAAAATTCCCATCACACTGAATCTTATTGTGGCAAAGGAACTCTGGGAGCACGAGCGAAAGGAATTAGTCATGAGTTGTGGGAACAAGCACATTTGTATATTTTACACAACATCATTGAAGTTAGTAGCTACATCATAGAACACAATGATCTTATCAAGAGAATTCATCCGCGATCCAGTTCAATGTGGCATGCAAGAGAGCATAATTGAACATTTATTAGGTTGTTTGAAGAGAAAGTCTTTAATCAACAATCTGAATCACCGAATAATGTTACTGAGAACATAAAATGGCTCGCCTTTAAGCCAAAAATGGATGTCATGTCATATGAAGGTTATGACATAAACGAATTTTCATACTACACAAAGTGTCAAGATGAAAGTAGTGTAGTCCAAAATAGTGGGGTCACTGTTCAAGCTTGTTCATTGTATTTTGCTAGTGCCAAAGATAAAAGACCACATGAAGCTGAGATGTCATATTACGGCATCATTGAGGACATATGCGAATTGGACTATACAAATTTCAGAGTTCCTATTTTTAGATGTAATTGGGTTGATAACAACAAAGGAGTTTTAGTAGATGAGTTGGGTTTCACATTGGTGAATTTTGAAAAGATTGGAGAGAAAGATGAGCCATTCATCATGGCAGACCAAGCAAAACAAGTATTCTATATTGATGACCTGACAAATAAAAATTGGTCTGTCGTTCTTCATGGAAAAAGATAGTTTACTGTAGATCCTATAAATGAAGAAGAATACTACAAAAAGTATGATGATTCCAGCCCATTCTCAGCTACTTTGCCCAGTGTAAATGTTGAAGTTAACACCGATGAATACTATAAACGTCAAGACCATGCTGAAGGAATTTTACTTGACTAACAACTAAACCAACACTACAGGCATGTATTCTTGGAATTATTTATTTTATTATCATTCAAGCACATAATCTTTTAAATATACATCATATATCATTCAACCACTTGTGCTTTTATTATCACTTATGTTTCTTTTATCAAGTATACTTGCAGGTTGTTCTAAAATGGCAAGTGAAGATGAACATTCTGAGCATGAGAACCATGAGGATGGTAGTGGTGATGCTAAGAAATGTAGAGGTCCCACACTGATGCGTAGGCTGCAGGAGCTCAGGGCCAAAGAGGAGAAATTGCCAATCTAGTTTGATGTCACAGGAGCACCTATTGGGGAACATGCTAGTGATTTCAAGCATTACGTAGGGGCGACCGCACGCAGTAAGGTGGCAATAGATATAGAAAATTGGCATGATGTTTCTACTGCCTTAAAAGACCTCCTATGGAAAGATATATCTATGAGTTGAAGTGATATTATCTTAATATGTTTTTTGTTTATTTATTCTAATTTAGTTTGCTTTGAAAGACATATCCTTTTTAAGATAACATTATTGCTTCTTTTATATGTATAGGGTGTTTTTCATCTAAATGAAAAAGATCACAAGAAAAAAGTCTTACAACGTTGTGGTGTACGATGGAGGGCTTTTAAGACATATCTCAAAAGGGAATTTATAGATAATCCTAAACAAAAGAAGAAAGCAACATATCTATATATTTTTATAGATCCTGAGGTGTGGAAAAGATTTGTTGCATCTAGGAAATCAGAAGAGTTCTAGGTAATAAAGATTGTGATGTACTGTATGAATCTTTTTATACAATTAAGGAGGTGAATATTTTTATATATGTTTGCCAAGTATAAATTTCAATATCCTCATTTTAAATGATTAAACTATTCACGAGGCCCAAAAGGAAAGACAGGCCAAAAATGTACATGACCATCGCTTGGGGCCCGATGGTTATGCCTTCCGCCGCCAATTACAAGAGAAGCAACTCTCTTCTGGAGAAGAGTCTAGTACAACTCAAGTTGAGTGTCCACCCCGACACTTGTAGTGGATTGATGCTAGAAAAAATCGAGCAGGTGAAATTCCCAACCCTGCAACTAAGGAGGTGGCACAAAAGATGGTAAGTTCATCCCAACTAAGTAAAGAATAACTCCCACAAACTTTTATTTATTTATATCTAATTGATTGTGATTTAATATTTTTATTAACTATGAATAGATTGATCTCCATGAGTAAAGGAATGAAGGAAAGTTCATCCCAATTGGCCGCATGGATGAACTATCAGTTGCTCTTGGTACGAAGGAGCATCCTGGCTATGTTAGGGGATTAGGAGCTGGCATAGGATTCAAGTCTTATTTTAGCCCCTCACAATCTAAAAGAGGTCGTACAAGAGGTCTTACACAAGAGGGAGTTGAAGCATTAGTAGCACAAAAAGTAAAAGAAATAATGTCTTCATTTCATCCTAATCAACCTTCTCAACCTATTCAAACTGTGTGTCTATCAGATGATGAGGTACAAGCCCGTGCTCTAGTTGTAGAAGGTCATGGGAACACTCCCAATGACCCACCACAACAATCTGTAGTAAATTTGTTCTATATGTTGTGTTATTAGTATGATATATATATATATACATATACATATACATACATATATATATATATATATATATTTGTAGTAGGTATATGGTTTACCGCTTCATATATAACTTATATATTCAATTCTAGGTTGGTATGGACTGTAAACTTGCAGTGGAGGTACCAGAATATAATGTTGTGGCAGCGGGCAAGGTATACAACCTTGGTGGTAGATTGCATTGCCAACCAATTACTGATGACATTTGTCGGGTGTCCATCCATCTTGTATATGATGGAATGGGGGACAAACCACTACCCATATATAATCCTGAATACAGTACAGTTGAAGAAGTAGAAGGTGCTATGGTGGGTTGGCCTAGACACTTGGTTATCAATGACAAGGTATACCTAAATTCTACCATGTTTTTCATATTTGACTACATCTATGAACTCGTGTAATATAAGTATGTAATTTAATTAACAGGTTTGTAAACCAAAAAGTAAAAATTCTACTAGTCGTCCTCCTATGCCCAAGCCATCTTTTATTTCAGAATCCACATTCGACAAGTTGGGAAGTAAATGTAAATGTTTGTGTCGATACTTAGCCAACCAAAGCTCGAGAGCACAAATGTTGATCAATTTAACAGAAGATGCAACTGGAAGGGACTTTAAGAATTATATTTTTCTTGATGATATTATAGAGTTGTTCCGGTATGATTGGCTAAATACTTCGATATTACAAGTATGGATAATGATCCATCAATATGGAAAATTGCAATACACATTTTAAACTTATTTCTATATAATGAAATGATTACAAATGTTATACAACCATTTATATACCTAGGTCATAAAATTTGATATAAAAATGTTGGATTCTTAGTTCCTTCAGTCACTAGTCAAGTGGAGACACATATTGAGGATGTGAATGAGTACTTCTCTACTGCATTAAAATATTTTGCTAGTGTGGGAAAGGAAATTATTCTAATTCCTTTTAATGTCAGTAAGTATTATTATTCAATATAATTTTAATAATGAATAAATTTCTTTATTTTAATGTTTGTTTTATTCTTACTCAGATCTAGACATTGGGAATTATTGGTGGTTGTCCCAAAATTGACGAGTCTTTATTATCTTGACCCAATGGGAAAAATAACAAGGGGCCACAAACTGAAATTGCCAACTATGGAGTAAGCATAAATTTAGTCATTTGTTATGCTTCAACATGATATTTCTATTTATAATTTCTATTTTACCAACTATCATAATTATTTATTTGATAGGGGTATAAAGGCTTTTCGTGAAGGTGGAGGACAAATACCCACAACATTAAAGACATTGACTTTGAAAAATGTCAAGGTAGATACTTTGATGGCTGCTTAGTCTTATATGTCAACTCTTATAGTCTTAACTCTGTTTATAGTAGTTTACTAACATTAAGTATAATTTGTTATTTTGTAGTGTCCTATACAAAATAATGGCTGGGCTTGTGGCTACTATGTAATGAAATATATGCAAACTATTGTCAAACAAGCATCACATGACATTCAAATTATAGATCAGGTAATAAAGAATAACATCATAAATTTACAAGTGAGTTGTAGTCATTTTATAAAATGTTAGCATGTGCATTTTCTATTGTAGATCTTTACAACTCAGCCTTACACACTTGAGGATTTAAATGAATTCTGAGAAGAGTGGTCAGATGCTTTTCTAAATGAAGTCAATATAGCATTGGATTGAATGCATATGTCAGCTCTATTTATGTATGTGGTTTTGGAATTCTTTCAAATTTACTTTTGTATCTGACATTAATTTTAATATCATCTCAGACTTGTAATCTATCATTTTGTGAATGTTATGATGTGTTGTGTATGAATGTCTCAACTGAATATATGAATCATTTTTGTTATGAATGTGTGATTTGGAAATTGATAATTCAAATGGACATAAAAGCTAGCAAATGTGGATTTGGAATGAATTTCTGGCTTGCATCATTTGGAAGTCTACTTTCTATTGCAGGTTTTGATCGGAAGATTTCTATTTTGTTCTGCAGAATTTAAAAAAAAAATTTGTAACCTCTAGGGTCGGTTATTTTAAATAACTGACTTTGTAGATATCTAGGGTCGAGTTTTAAGAAAAAATCGACCTTATAGGATCTGGGATCAACAACTTATTTTTTGTAATTTCTTGGGTCGGTTTTTTGAAGATAACCATCCTTACAGATAAATTATGGGGTTGGTTTTTTAGGAATAACCGACCATAGAAGTTCTGTTGATCAAGTAAGCTAGTCTTTTGGGTCACTTTTTTGCTTAAAACTGACCTCAGAATATGTCTTTTGGGTCGGTTTTTAGGTAAACAGCTGACCTTAAAAACACTGGGATCAGCTCACCTATTGGGTTGGATTTTTGAAATAACCGACCTAACAGGTCCTCTGTAGGGTCAGTTTTTGTATGAATAACTGACCTTACAGCCTCGAGCGCAGTTTCTTTTCTGGTTTGTGTCAATTTTTTACAACCTATTGGGTCGGTTTTTACTATATAAGGTCAGTTTTCTTTGGTTAAAAAAACCGAACCTATAGATCAAATTCTATAGCGACGACTACTTAGGAGTCGGTTAAAAAGTGACGCTACAGACCTTAAAAAACGACCCTATAGACCATTACTGTAGTAGTGTGTTGTAGATATCATGACCAAATCATGTTCAACTAATGACGTTAAACACTAATTTCATTTCCAAGATAGTAGGAGATATCATATTTAGGGTTTGGTGATGTAATCATGATATGAAACCGTGATTGGTTATGTGTGTGAACTCTAACCCAAATCTTCGAGTATGCTATACTTGTTAAGTCTACTTGCATATAATGCATGTGATTCTAGTTTCTCTCTCCTTATTGTATAGTTCTAACCTTGCAGGTTAATTGAGTGTCATAGCTTGTGAATGCTATGAAGATGATTAAATAATATTATATGATGGTCGTGAGCCTTAATGAGGTGCATTGGAATTATAATAATGTGAATGTGCACACTTAGTCATAATCCATAGTACTTAACCCTAATACACTCCAAGCATGTGGGAGTTGATGAACTAGGGTTTGAAGAGTAATGATTGCAATAAAACCCTAATTTTGAGAAAGCATATTATATACATGTTTACATTGTTTAAAGCAAATAGCATATTGTGATGATTCTCTCTCCCGTTATATAACATTGATCTTGCACATGGAATGATAATCACAACTAATGATTGCTATGGTGTATATTTGATGTGAGACAAGTGATGTTTATATGCTTGATGAGGCATGATGAGATAATAATGTGATACATGAATGATGTGATTGCTCTTACGACCTAGTGAAGGCTTAATGCCTAATGTGAGGTGATATCCTCCAATGATGTGATAAGGGATTATTATTCCTAGTGATGTGATAATGATGATTAGCCTAATATGACAGTGTTAACAGATGGTGATGCGGATGACCTTGTTTAAGGCAATGAGACAGTGTTGCCCTGAGATGATGTGACAAGCTCACACTTTATACATTTATATCTTTTGAAGTTGTTTCATAGTTATGCTTGCTAGATTGAATTAGGGTTTTGCATGTCCGCTTGTATGATGGAGCCCTAATTCACCCAATTGGCATAACTAATAAAGTGAAACCTTAACCATGTAGTTTCTCCGTACCATAGATCCATCTTCAGCGTCAGTACCTAGCGGGATGGTGAAACGAGTAACTCCCATGAGAAACTCAGAGTGCATATTGTTGAATATGTGGAGTATCGGTGGAGGTATCTCCCTATATCCTTAAATTGTTGAAATAGTGGTATAATGTTGAAATTATAGTACGACCATGTGTGAGCCTGTTCTATAGCATTGTGCCATGTACCAAGGCAGGCTAGTTGTTCTATAGGACCATAGCTTTGACTATGAGTTTCTATCTTTACATGACTATAGCTGTCACACCCCGATCTCACATTAACCTCGAAATCACGAGATTAGGGCGCGACGGAGGGATTATACACAAGCCAAACCATTCATAACTTTTTAAGAACATTTAGAAGGCATTAAAAGGTAATCTGATTTATGCTGTAAAATAAAACTCAACAAACTGCGGAAGCATTTTGATTAAGCTGACTAGCAATATAAACAGAGTCTACAACATATTACATTGTTCGACATAAAATAAAGCATAACAGTTAATTTACATCTTTATACACATTCTCTCTCACCCACACCTTGTCCCAAAGACCGAGGGGAAAGGACTAAGAGACCTCTAACTACTAACTACATATACCTTCTACAGACTAAGCGTTAGGATGAAAGGATCCTTCAGATGCCTGCTGCAGATGATGACCTGAAAATGTTTTGAGTAGAGGTATGAGCCTACTCGCTCAGTGAATAGCCTTTCATTTAGCTATCACTAAACAACTCATCAGGTTTATAAAATTGAAATAAACATAAATACAGTACAAGCAGGGCAGTTCTAATGACATAGCAGATTGCAGAATATAATCACATTTCTATGCAACAACAGATAATTTAAACCAATAAACAAATATAATGAATTGGCACAAAAGTTCGGATATATTAATTTACTGTGATTCTATATGATTACATATTATATTATTATGCCCCAAACATATGCAGCACACTCTACATATGAAGATCTGTAGCGAACTACGATCCTACCGTACAAGACTTAGCGACACACCCGGGAAATGCTAAGTCTGACTGTCCGTCCTGGTCTGCACAGGACTCTCAGGCGCACAAGGGCCTGTCTGCACTAACTCTGAGTGCTCTGGACTCCTCCCGCAACCTGTAGTGCACAGTCGGAGGGTCTGGGTTACCACCGTGACACACACACGGATTATTGTTGAATAACCCCTATTTACTCCAGTGCCACCATGACACACGCATGGATTATTGTTGAACACTGTCTCTCTGCCCTCGTGCCACCGTGACACACGCACAGATTATTGTTGAACACGAGCCACCGACCATCTAGGCACAAGGCTAGATTGATCGTTTCACCCCAAAGGTACAAACCGCGCAATGGGGTTCTACGGTGTTGGGGCACCTAAGTCTATTAACTGATTAACATATAACCATTTAAACAAGAATATCACATTTCATGCTCATTTCAAGTTTTCAATGAATCAATCATACTCTATTATACGTACTACACTGTTTAAGAGTCATACCAACTGATATTGAAGCAAATAAGCATTTAAATTGAGTTAAATAATGATTTCTGAATGAACTGCCACTCACTACTTGAAACTCGGCCGATCACTTTAGAACTCGGCCGATCACCTCTCAGTTTCTGAAACTCGGCCGACCAACTTCGGCCGATCAGCAGGAAACTCGGCCGATTCAACTAAAAACTCGGCCGATCGAGACACTGCTCGTTTACCTACAAAAGAAACTCGGCCGACCAAAACGCTATTCGAAATCCTAAACAAGGAACTCGGCCGACCAAAACACGAACTCGGCCGAACCGCACACAGACAGAAAATAAAAACGGACCTACAGATGTCGATTTCACTCGAATCGACGGGTAAAACCATCGAATTGGGTTGCAAATCACTTGCAATAGGTGCACACCACCAGGAACTAGCCGGAGGGAGAAAGAAGGTCAAGCTAGGGCTGCTCTTCGCGCCCTATTCTCCTGGCCACCTCTGAGCTAACGCAACTCCTGCTGCTACGTAGCTCCTGCTACTAGCTGGATCAATCCAGCGGAGAAGATGGAAGGAGGGAAGAAGAAGGAGGGCCGCAGCTGCTGGCTGGAGCAAAACCAGGGCTCCAATCGCCCTTCCCCTCTCCGCTCTCTCTCTCTCTCTCACGCGAAGAAGGAAGGGATAGAAAGATCGAGTATGTCACTCGTTTCAGCCGCTTAGGCGGTTTACGGAAGAAAAGAACGAAGAAGAGAAGGGATAAGGGAAATAAAAGGCAAGGGGGACGAAATGCAATTTCGCCCATAGGTTTCAGAAATTACAAACTTGTCCCTCAAAGCTCCAAAAACATACAACTTTTGACTCGAAGGTCGGATTCGAACGATTTCTCTGGCAACGCCTCAAGTGCAAGATCCTACACGTTATAAGGGCTAGGATTCACACTAAGCACATATCATATCCGTTATAAACATTATTAACAAAAACAAGCTTACAGCTTAGCAAAGCAGCTAAAACACATGCTTAGCAACATACTTACAGGTTAAGCTCGACGCGGGTCGTAACAATCTCCCTCCCTTATAAGAATTTCATCCCGAAATTCCTAAAAGAGAAAAGGAAACTTGTTACACATTTCTGACTTAAGCTCCCACGTAGCTTCTTCAAGATTATGGTTCCTCCACAGAACCTTTACCAAAAGAATCTCACGGTTCTTAAGCTTTTTGATTCAGTGATCAACTATCTGCATTGGTCCTTCCACGTAGGACACATATGTCTTAAGCTGTGCCGGTTCTGGATCTAAAATCTTTTCTGTACCGGGATGACATTTCTTCAACATAGACACATGAAACACATCATGAAGATTTGCCAACTCAGACGGCAAATCTGACCTGTAGGCTACAGGTCCAATCCTCTCAACGATAGGATATGGGTCCATAAGCCTAGGGTTCAACTTGCCTTTCTTGCCAAACCTTAGAACTCCCTTCCACGGTGAAACTTTCAGATACACCTCATCACCAATCTCAAACTCAAGAGGTCGACGTCATCTCTCTGCATAACTTTTTGTCTGTCCTGTGCAGCTTTCAACTGCTCCCTGATCACAGATATCTTCTCTGTAGTTATATCAACTATCTCAGGTCCAAGAATTTCTTTCTCACCAACCTCGTACCAACAAACTGGCGATCTACACTTCCTGCCATATAGAGCTTCATATGGGGCCATTCCAAGACTAGAATGGTAGCTATTGTTATATGCAAACTCCATCAGGCTTAAGTGTTCTTCCCAGTTACCTCTAAACTGCAGAACGCATGCTCTCAGCATGTCTTCAAGGGTCTGAATGGGCCTCTCAGATTGACCATCTATCTGCGGGTGAAATGCTGTACTAAACCTCAGCTTTGTGCCCAACGCACGATGTAACTGATTCCAGAATCTGGATGTAAACTTAGGATCTCTGTCATAAATAATGGAAACTGGAATTCCATGCAATCTGATTACCTCGTCTACATATATCTTGGCCAGCTTCAGAACATCAAAGGTTGACTTGACTGGAAGAAAGTGAGCAGACTTAGTTAGTCTATCCACAATCACCCAAATCGAGTCCGAACCTCTAGACGTCCTGGGTAATCCTACCACAAAATCCATCGTGATGTGTTCCCATTTCCATTCAGGTATAGGAAGCGACTGTAAAGTACCAGCAGGTTTCTGATGCTCAACCTTAACCTGCTGACACACTCCACATCTAGCCACGTACTCAGCCACATCTCTTTTCATACCAGACCACCAGTACAGCTCTCTGAGATTCCTGTACATTTTCGTGTTACCAGGATGCATAGCATACATAGAAGCATGCGCTTCTTCAAGAATCTGCTCTTTCAACTCACTGTTCCCAGGTACACACAACCTGTCATGAAGATACAACACACCGTCATGAGAAAACCTGAATTCTGTCCTTTTACCTTCCGACATATCCTGCATAACCTGCCACAACTCGTCATCATTCTGTTGCAACTCCTTAATCTAATCATAGAAAGTAGGTTTGACCTGCATCTGAGCAATCAACCCACTCTGTCCAGTCACATTCCAGTCTAAGTTCAACTTTTGCATATCTACAAGCAAGTCTCTCTTGAAACATGCCATAGAAAATGCATCTGCAGTTGAACTTGACTTTCTACTCAAGGCATCTGCTACAACATTTGCTTTACCAGGATGGTAATCGATTGTCACGTCATAATCCTTGATCAGCTCAAGCCATCTGCGCTGTCTCAGATTCAAATCTTTTTGAGTGAAGATATACTTCAGGCTCTTATGGTCCGTAAACACCTGACATGTCTCACCATATAGGTAGTGACGCCATGTCTTAAGAGCATGAACTATAGCAGCTAACTCGAGATCATGAGTAGGGTAGTTCTCTTCGTTCTTCTTAAGCTGTCTAGATGCATAAGCCACAACTTTGCCCTCCTGCATCAGCACACAGCCCAAACCTCTCCTGGAAGCGTCGCAGAACACAATATAACCTTTATCTACCTCAGGCAACACTAACACTAGCGCTGTGGTCAACTTCTTCTTCAAAATCTGAAAACTCTTCTCACAGTTATCAGACCAAACAAACAGTGCATCCTTCCTCGTCAAGCATGTCAAAGGTGATGCTAACACACTGAAGTTATGTATAAACCTTCTGTAATAACCTGCTAATCCCAAGAAACTTCTGATCTCAGTAGGAGTATTAGGCTTTTCCCACTGAAGCACAGAATCAACTTTCTTAGGATCAACGCTAACTCCATCTCTCGAGATAACATGTCCAAGAAATGCTACCTCAGCCAACCAGAACTCACACTTGCTAAACTTAGCATACAGTTGGTGTTGCCTCAACAACTGCAACACTACTCTCAGGTGTTGCTCATGCTGTACATCATCTCTGGAGTAGATCATGATATCATCTATAAAGACTACAATAAACTGATCTAGGAACGGTTTGAAAATCCAATTCATCATATCCATAAAGGCTGATGGGGCATTGGTCAGCCCAAACGACATGACCAAAAACTCATAATGCCCATACCTGGTTCTGAAAGCTGTTTTGGAAATATCAGAAGCCTTTACTCTAAGCTGATGGTATCCAGATCTCAAATCTATTTTAGAGAAAACCGTTGCTCCACGAAACTGATCAAACAGATCGTCTATTCTCGGCAAAGGATACTTGTTCTTAATAGTGATCTTGTTCAGTTGCCTGTAATCTATACATAGATGCATGGTACCATCCTTCTTTTTAACAAACAGCACTGGAGCACCCCACGGCGAAGAACTGGGTCTGATGAAACCCTTATCCAGCAATTCCTGCAACTACACCTTGAGTTCCTTTAACTCTGCAGGTGCCATTCTATAGGCTGGCAGTGCTACTGGATGACTACCTGGATATACCTGAATCTCAAAATCCAGGTCTCTGACAGGAGGTAAGCCTGGCAAATCTTCTGGAAAAACATCAGAAAACTCACGAACCACGGGCACATCATAAACACTGACGGTGCTCTTCTCTGCTCTAGTGTCAAACACATGAGCAAGGAACGCTTCACATCCTTTTTGTAGCATCTTATCAGCTACAACAGCTGATACTATGCACGTAGGTAGAACTTTCCTGTCTCCAGTAAAGACACAAGAAAATTCACCTAATTGAAAAGTAGCTTCCTTCTTCCAACAATCGAGTTGCACTCGATATGTCTCAAGACAATCCATACCCAAGATGACTTGAAAAGTATTGACATCCAAGGGTATGAGATTAGCAGCAAAGGTGTAACCTCCAAAAGATAACAAACATCCGGGACAGAACTCAGTCAAAACCGTTGGTCCACCTAGTGGAACTCTCAACACTAACTCATCTACCAAAACTTGAGTTAACAAATTAAGTTCACCAACTAAAGAACGTCGTATGAAAGAGTGAGTAGCACCCGGATCTATCAAAACTGAAACTGGTATACTATTAAACAAAAGCATTTCTCCTGTAACGACTTGTGAAGAGATTATACCTTCCTGAGGTGTCAAAGAGAAGAAACGTGCTGAAGCTCTCCCTCTGCCACGCTGTCCTCTTTGACCACTCCTGCCACTGGGCATTCCACCACCTCTAGAACCGGAAGCCACAGAAGAACTCGGTCCTTCAGCTGGAGGTTGTCTCTGAACATCATAAAACTGGGGTTGAGAAGCCTGTGATGCTGCTGGTTGAAGCTGAGGGCAAAACTTATTTATATGTCCTATCTGCCCACAGTGGTAACATTCTGTATAATCTAAACCCCAACATTGCCCAGAGTGTACTCTTCCACAAGCATCACATACTTACATCTCTTGTCTCAGTGGACCAGTCACAGAAGTAGATGATCCAGATGGCCGCCCACTAGATGCTCGACTCCATTTACCTGGGCTATGTCTCCCTCTGCCCCTAAAAGAAGAAACGTCCTCGGATCTCTGTTTACCGAAGCAACTAAAGCCACGCCCAATCTTAGAAAAGAAACCTCTACCTCCACCTCTATATCCACTACTGGACTGTCCTCTACTGAAATCTGCAGACCTCTTCTTAGACTCAGGCACCCTATCAGCATTCACAGATTCTTCAACCTGTCTAGCAGCCTCAACAAACTCACCAAAGTTCTCTCTGTTCCTCCTGCTAGTAGCAGAAACTATATGCCGAATTTCTGGCCTTAGACCTTCTTGAAACCTTCTGCATCTTTCTATGTTGTCAGGAACAAGCTGCGGACAGAAGTTCGCTAACTGGGTGAAAAGCACTTCATACTCAGTAACTGACATGTTCCCCTGCTTAATGTTCTGTAACTGCCTGATTTTCTCATTAAGGAAGGTAGGTGGATAAAACTTAAGATGGAACTCTTCAGAGAAATCCTGCCAAGAAAGCTCTGTACCTCTCCTCTTTTCCTCCACACTATGCCACCACAAGTCTGCATCGCCTGTCAAAAGATAAACTGTGTGATTAATCTTCTTCTCTTCTGGAAGCTCCATCAAGCGAAAGACCTTCTCTATCTGTCTCCACCACTCATCTGCCTCCGCAGGATCTGTAGTACCACTGAATTCTGTACCACCAAGCTTCTTTACAAGCTCATAAGATCGCATCAGATCCTTACTGCTGGTAGAAGTAGAAGCTCTCCTATCAGCTTTGTACTTCTCCCTGGTCTCCAGAAACATCTTATACATACGAGATGCTTCATCTACGTGGTCACCACCACCTAGACCCAAGTACAGAGGATCAGGGCCAACATGACTCTCGGCCTGGTCATCATGATCATAACCTCTTCCTGCCATCTGCAATGATATAACAGAATATTTCCTGTTAGAAAACTACAGATAGAAGAAAGACACCTAAACCTTAATCCTATTGGTCTCTTATTGTCCCCTGACCTGGACTTAGAGTATTCATATACTCAACCTATGCTCTGATACCAAGATGTCACACCCCGATCTCACATTAACCTCGAAATCACGAGATTAGGGCGCTACGGAGGGATTATACACAAGCCAAACCATTCATAACTTTTTAAGAACATTTAGAAGGCATTAAAAGGTAATCTGATTTATGCTGTAAAATAAAACTCAACAAACTGCGGAAGCATTTTGATTAAGCTGACTAGCAATATAAACAGAGTCTACAACATATTACATTGTTCGACATAAAATAAAGCATAACAATTAATTTACATCTTTATACACATTCTCTCTCACCCACACCTTGTCCCAAAGATCGAGGGGAAAGGACTAAGAGACCTCTAACTACTAACTACATATACCTTCTACAGACTAAGCGTTAGGATGAAAGGATCCTTCAGATGCCTGCTGCAGATGATGACTTGAAAATGTTTTGAGTAGAGGTATGAGCCTACTCGCTCAGTGAATAGCCTTTCATTTAGCTATCACTAAACAACTCATCAGGTTTATAAAATTGAAATAAACATAAATACAGTACAAGCAGGGCAGTTCTAATGACATAGCAGATTGTAGAATATAATCACATTTCTATGCAACGACAGATAATTTAAACCAATAAACAGATATAATGAATTGGCACAAAAGTTCGGATATATTAATTTACTGTGATTCTATATGATTACATATTATATTATTATGCCCCAAACATATGCAGCACACTCTACATATGAAGATCTGTAGCGAACTACGATCCTACCGTACAAGACTTAGCGACACACCCGGGAAATGCTAAGTCTGACTGTCCGTCCTGGTCTGCACAGGACTCTCAGGCGCACAAGGGCCTGTCTGCACTAACTCTGAGTGCTCTGGACTCCTCCCGCAACCTATAGTGCACAGTCGGAGGGTCTGGGTTACCACCGTGACACACACACGGATTATTGTTGAATAACCCCTATTTACTCCAGTGCCACCGTGACAACACACGGATTATTGTTGAACACTGTCTCTCTGCCCTCGTGCCACCGTGACACACGCACAGATTATTGTTGAACACGAGCCACCGACCATCTAGGCACAAGGCTAGATCGATCGTTTCACCCCAAAGGTACAGACCGCGCAATGGGGTTCTACGGTGTTGGGGCACCTAAGTCTATTAACTGATTAACATATAACCATTTGAACAAGAATATCACATTTCATGCTCATTTCAAGTTTTCAATGAATCAATCATACTCTATTATACATACTACACTGTTTAAGAGTCATACCAACTGATACTGAAGCAAATAAGCATTTAAATTGAGTTAAATAATGATTTCTGAATGAACTGTCACTCACTACTTGAAACTCAGCCGATCACTTTGGAACACGGCCGATCACCTCTCAGTTTCTGAAACTCGGCCGACCAACTTCGGCCGATCAGCAGGAAACTCGGCCGATTCAACTGAAAACTCGGCCGATCGAGACACTGCTCGTTTACCTACAAAAGAAACTCGGCCGATTCAAGACCAAACTCGGCCGACCAAAATGCTGTTCGAAATCCTAAACAAGGAACTCGGCTGACCAAAACACGAACTCGGCCGAACCGCACACAGACAAAAAATAAAAATGGACCTGCAGATGTCGATTTCACTCGAATCGACGGGTAAAACCCTCGAATTGGGTTGCAAATCACTTACAATAGGTGCACACCACCAGGAACTAGCCGGAGGGAGAAAGAAGGTCAAGCTAGGGCTGCTCTTCGCGCCCTATTCTCCTGGCCACCTCTGAGCTAACGCAGCTCCTGCTGCTACGTAGCTCCTGCTACTAGCTGGATCAGTCCAGCGGAGAAGATGGAAGGAGGGAAGAAGAAGGAGGGCCGCAGCTGCTGGCCGGAGCAAAACCAGGGCTCCAATCGCCCTTCCCCTTTCCGCTCTCTCTCTTTCTCTCTCTCTCTCACGCGAAGAAGGAAGGGATAGAAAGATCGAGTCTGTCGCTCGTTTCAGCCGCTTAGGCAGTTTACGGAAGAAAAGAACGAAGAAGAGAAGGGATAAGGGAAAGAAAAGGCAAGGGGGCCGAAATGCAATTTCGCCCATAGGTTTCAGAATTTACAAACTGGTCCCTCAAAGCTCCAAAAACATACAACTTTTGACTCGAAGGTTGGATTCGAACGATTTCTCTGGCAACGCCTCAAGCGCAAGATCCTACACGTTATAAGGGCTAGGATTCACACTAAGCACATATCATATCCGTTATAAACATTATTAACAAAAACAAGCTTACAGCTTAGCAAAGCAGCTAAAACACATGCTTAGCAGCATACTTACAGGTTAAGTTCGACGCAGGTCGTAACAATAGCTTTGGCTATAAGTTGTTGTATTTGTAGTATGACTATATGTCACTGCATTGGAGATTTGTGCTGACCGAGTAGTGATGGTGATGATCATGGAGTCTGACTCTTCTATTGATCTTGTATGGTACTGATTTTGACTTAACAATGGTTAGTTGGATTTGAGTGGTATGCCTCAAATCCTCAGGGCATAATAATTAAAGATTTAACACAACTGTGTGGTGTTATTACTTAGGGTCATATATGAATAACACTAGATGACCCCCTTGTTGTGTTTCTTATACTGTTTATTTTATAACAGTTATACATTTTCTACATATTCCTCCTTAAAATCATAAGATGATCTATTGTTTATTGTAAATGCCTAAACTGCTCAACCTATGATAATTGCCTTGCTTATATCATTGAGTTGAATCTTCTTATCTGTTAATAGTATAAATTCTTGTTTTAGTTATCTGTGCTTGTAATAGATGTCAGCAGAGAGTTATATCTCCCACTAGGACATTTGGTCTCACCATGTAGGTTCCACAACTTTTTCGGTGGACACGTACACTGAGAAGGAGATCGTGTGGCCGAGACTCATTATGAAAGGAGTTGTAGTTGTTGAA
The DNA here is from genome assembly GCA_963693085.1 of Alisma plantago-aquatica. NCBI lineage: Eukaryota > Viridiplantae > Streptophyta > Magnoliopsida > Alismatales > Alismataceae > Alisma > Alisma plantago-aquatica. The sequence continues at coordinate 51,612,046 of OY856411.1, forward strand.
TCATGGGTATGCAACTAGTGTCTAGTAATAGAGCCATATATGTATTGATATGTAATCTCTTTGGCAATGAATGAAATACAATTGGCACAAGTTTATGGCTTCAATGGTGAGTTGTTCAATTGAAATCATGTTATGGAACCGGTTTTAATTTACCCTATTTTGTGGTAATATAGTTATCAGTGTTAATACCACACTTTGTTTTGAGTAATCTCACTTTGTGTTGCAAAGGGTGTCACATTTGGTGGTATCAAAGCTATAGGTTCGCTGAGTCTATAGGGATACTGGGACTAGGACTAGGATGATGTCTAAGATGAGAACATGATATAAAATATGGTGCATACTACCTAACCTCAATACTTGAGTGCCCTGACCATGTATTCAAATGTTGAAGTAAAGTAAGTATGGAACTCTTAGATTGATTTCTTTCTAATTACTCTGATCAAGTAGTCATCTTGAAATAATAGCACGACAAATCATGAATCATGGTGTGAATACCTCTATCTTATACTAAAGAGGATAAGAACTACATCATAACTTACTGAAATATTAATGTTTGGTAATTAAAAGAGAGAGAGATACAACACCATGAAACTTAAATATTAGCATAAGTAATCTATGAGAAGTTGTCAAAGTTGTAATTTCAAAAAGTTTATAAAATAAAAGACAAATAAATGTATGTCAATGAAGTAAGTCAAGGTGTAAAATCCTTGTATAATGGAGAGAACTCTTGTGATAAGTATGAAGTGAGGAGACATATAAGAACAAATAAAGAATGAGTAAAGTGGAATCTGAGTCAATATCATACCTTCTTGAAACCTTCTGCATCTTTCTATGTTGTTAGGAACAAGCTGCGGACAGAAGTTCGCTAACTGGGTGAAAAACACTTCATACTCAGTAACTGACATGTTCCCCTGCTTAATGTTCTGTAACTGCCTGATTTTCTCATTAAGGAAGGTAGGTGGATAAAACTTAAGATGGAACTCTTCAAAGAAATCCTGCCAAGAAAGCTCTGTACCTCTCCTCTTTTCCTCCACACTATGCCACCACAACTCTGCATCGCCTGTCAAAAGATAAACTGTGTGATTAATCTTCTTCTCTTCTGGAAGCTCCATCAAGCGAAAGACCTTCTCTATCTGTCTCCACCACTCATCTGCCTCCGCAGGATCTGTAGTACCACTGAATTCTGTACCACCAAGCTTCTTTACAAGCTCATAAGATCGCATCAGATCCTTACTGCTGGTAGAAGTAGAAGCTCGCCTATCAGCTTTGTACTTCTCCCTGGTCTCCAGAAACATCTTATACATACGAGATGCTTCATCTACATGGTCACCACCACCTAGACCCAAGTACAGAGGATCAGGGCCAACATGACTCTCGGCCTGGTCATCATGATCATAACCTCTTCCTGCCATCTGCAATGATATAACAGAATATTTCCTGTTAGAAAACTACAGATAGAAGAAAGACACCTAAACCTTAATCCTATTGGTCTCTTATTGTCCCCTGACCTGGACTTAGAGTATTCATATACTCAACCTATGCTCTGATACCAAGATGTCACACCCCGATCTCACATTAACCTCGAAATCACGAGATTAGGGCGCGACGGAGGGATTATACACAAGCCAAACCATTCATAACTTTTTAAGAACATTTAGAAGGCATTAAAAGGTAATCTGATTTATGCTGTAAAATAAAACTCAACAAACTACGGAAGCATTTTGATTAAGCTGACTAGCAATATAAACAGAGTCTACAGCATATTACATTGTTCGACATAAAATAAAGCATAACAGTTAATTTACATCTTTATACACATTCTCTCTCACCCACACCTTGTCCCAAAGATCGAGGGGAAAGGACTAAGAGACCTCTAACTACTAACTACATATACCTTCTACAGACTAAGCGTTAGGATGAAAGGATCCTTCAGATGCCTGCTGCAGATGATGACTTGAAAATGTTTTGAGTAGAGGTATGAGCCTACTCGCTCAGTGAATAGCCTTTCATTTAGCTATCACTAAACAACTCATCAGGTTTATAAAATTGAAATAAACATAAATACAGTACAAGCAGGGCAGTTCTAATGACATAGCAGATTGTAGAATATAATCACATTTCTATGCAACAACATATAATTTAAACCAATAAACAGATATAATGAATTGGCACAAAAGTTCGGATATATTAATTTACTGTGATTCTATATGATTACATATTATATTATTATACCCCAAACATATGCAGCACACTCTACATATGAAGATCTGTAGCGAACTACGATCCCACCGTACAAGACTTAGCGACACACCCGGGAAATGCTAAGTCTGACTGTCCGTCCTGGTCTGCACAGGACTCTCAGGCGCACAAGGGCCTTAGTTGCACAAGGGTCTGTCTGCACTAACTCTGAGTGCTCTGGACTCCTCCCGCAACCTGTAGTGCACAGTCGGAGGGTCTGGGTTACCACCGTGACACACACACGGATTATTGTTGAATAACCCCTATTTACTCCAGTGCCACCGTGACAACGCACGGATTATTGTTGAACACTGTCTCTCTGCCCTCGTGCCACCGTGACACACGCACAGATTATTGTTGAACACGAGCCACCGACCATCTAGGCACAAGGCTAGATCGATCGTTTCACCCCAAAGGTACAGACCGCGCAATGGGGTTCTACGGTGTTGGGGCACCTAAGTCTATTAACTGATTAACATATAACCATTTAAACAAGAATATCACATTTCATGCTCATTTCAAGTTTTCAATGAATCAATCATACTCTATTATACATACTACACTGTTTAAGAGTCATACCAACTGATACTGAAGCAAATAAGCATTTAAATTGAGTTAAATAATGATTTCTGAATGAACTGTCACTCACTACTTGAAACTCAGCCGATCACTTTGGAACACGGCCGATCACCTCTCAGTTTCTGAAACTCGGCCGACCAACTTCGGCCGATCAGCAGGAAACTCGGCCGATTCAACTGAAAACTCGGCCGATCGAGACACTGCTCGTTTACCTACAAAAGAAACTCAGCCGATTCAAGACCAAACTCGGCCGACCAAAACGTTGTTCGAAATCCTAAACAAGGAACTCGGCTGACCAAAACACGAACTCGGCCGAACCGCACATAGACAAAAAATAAAAACGGACATGCAGATGTCGATTTCACTCGAATCGACGGGTAAAACCCTCGAATTGGGTTGCAAATCACTTACAATAGGTGCACACCACCAGGAACTAGCCGGAGGGAGAAAGAAGGTCAAGCTAGGGCTGCTCTTCGCGCCCTATTCTCCTGGCCACCTCTGAGCTAACGCAGCTCCTGCTGCTACGTAGCTCCTGCTACTAGCTTGATCAGTCCAGCGGAGAAGATGGAAGGAGGGAAGAAGAAGGAGGGCCGCAGCTGCTGGCCGGAGCAAAACCAGGGCTCCAATCGCCCTTCCCCTTTCCGCGCTCTCTCTTTCTCTCTCTCTCTCACGCGAAGAAGGAAGGGATAGAAAGATCGAGTCTGTCGCTCGTTTCAGCCGCTTAGGCAGTTTACGGAAGAAAAGAACGAAGAAGAGAAGGGATAAGGGAAAGAAAAGGCAAGGGGGCCGAAATGCAATTTCGCCCATAGGTTTCAGAATTTACAAACTGGTCCCTCAAAGCTCCAAAAACATACAACTTTTGACTCGAAGGTCGGATTCGAACGATTTCTCTGGCAACGCCTCAAGCGTAAGATCCTACACGTTATAAGGGCTAGGATTCACACTAAGCACATATCATATCCGTTATAAACATTATTAACAAAAACAAGCTTACAGATTAGCAAAGCAGCTAAAACACATGCTTAGCAGCATACTTACAGGTTAAGCTCGACGCGGGTCGTAACAATAGCTTTGGCTATAAGTTGTTGTATTTGTAGTATGACTATATGTCACTGCATTGGAGATTTGTGCTGGCCGAGTAGTGATGGTGATGATCATGGAGTCTGACTCTTCTATTGATCTTGTATGGTACTGATTTTGACTTAACAATGGTTAGTTGGATTTGAGTGGTATGCCTCAAATCCTCAGGGCATAATAATTAAAGATTTAACACAACTGTGTGGTGTTATTACTTAGGGTCATATATGAATAACACTAGATGACCCCCTTGTTGTGTTTCTTATACTGTTTATTTTATAACAGTTATACATTTTCTACATATTCCTCCTTAAAATCATAAGATGATCTATTGTTTATTGTAAATGCCTAAACTGCTCAACCTATGATAATTGCCTTGCTTATATCATTGAGTTGAATCTTCTTATCTGTTAATAGTATAAATTCTTGTTTTAGTTATCTGTGCTTGTAATAGATGTTAGCAGAGAGTTATATCTCCCACTAGGACATTTGGTCTCACCATGTAGGTTCCACAACTTTTTCGGTGGACACGTACACTGAGAAGGAGATCGTGTGGCCGAGACTCATAATGAAAGGAGTTGTAGTTGTTGAATCATGGGTATGCAACTAGTGTCTAGTAATAGAGCCATATATGTATTGATATGTAATCTCTTTGGCAATGAATGAAATACAATTGGCACAAGTTTATGGCTTCAATTGTGAGTTGTTCAATTGAAATCATGTTATGGAATCGGTTTTAATTTACCCTATTTTGTGGTAATATAGTTATCAGTGTTAATACCACACTTTGTTTTGAGTTATCTCACTTTGTGTTGCAAAGGGTGTCACATTTGGTGGTATCAAAGCTATAGGTTCGCTGAGTCTATAGGGATACTGGGACTAGGACTAGGATGATGTCTAAGATGAGAACATGATATAAAATATGGTGCATACTACCTAACCTCAATACTTGAGTGCCCTGACCATGTATTCAAATGTTGAAGTAAAGTAAGTATGGAACTCTTAGATTGATTTCTTTCTAATTACTCTGATCAAGTAGTCATCTTGAAATAATAGCACGACAAATCATGAATCATGGTGTGAATACCTCTATCTTATACTAAAGAGGATAAGAACTACATCATAACTTACTGAAATATTAATGTTTGGTAATTAAAAGAGAGAGAGATACAACACCATGAAACTTAAATATTAGCATAAGTAATCTATGAGAAGTTGTCGAAGTTGTAATTTCAAAAAGTTTATAAAATAAAAGACAAATAAATGTATGTCAATGAAGTAAGTCAAGGTGTAAAATCCTTGTATAATGGAGAGAACTCTTGTGATAAGTATGAAGTGAGGAGACATATAAGAACAAATAAAGAATGAGTAAAGTGGAATCTGAGTCAATCTCAGACCAACCTGTGTATATAAGAAAGTATAAGGTGCAATCTTTATGATGTGTCAAGAAAATAAAGGAGATAATCACTACCCAATAAAGAACATGTGAAAAATAGTGAGATGCAGTAATACAAGTGTCATGTAATGATGAGACACCTTGTTGATAATGGGTCACAACACCATGTTGGTGTATGGCTGATACACTTATATGATATATGATCATAATATAGGCATGCCATAATAAGATGGTACTCCTACATATGTAAATAATGATGATACTTAGTGTTGTAGATATCATGACCAAATCATGTTCAAGTGATGGTGTTAAACCCTAATTTTGTTTCCAAGAGAGTAGGAGATATCATATCTAGGGTTTGGTGATGTAATTATGATATGAAACCCTGATTGGTTATGTATGTGAACTCTAACCCAAATCTTAGAGTATGCGATACTTGTTAAGTCCACTTGCATATAATGCATGTGATTGTACTTTCTCTCTCCCAATTGTATAGTTCTAACCTTGTAGGTTAATTAAGTGTCATAGCTTGTGAATGATATGAAAATGATCAAATAATATTATATGATGACTGTGAGCCTTAATGAGGTGCATTGGAACTATAATAATACAGATGTGCACACTTAGTCATAATCCATAGTACTTAACCCTAATACACTCCAAGCATGTGGGAGTTGATGAACTAGGGTTTGAAGAGTAATTATTGTAATAAAACCCTAATTTTGAGAAAGCATATGATATACATGTTTACATTGTTTACATCAAATACCATATTGTGATGATTCTCTCTACTATTGTATAACATTGATCTTGCAGGTGGAATGATTATCATAGCTAATGTTTGCTATTGTGTATATGTGATATGAGACAAGTGATGTTTATATGCATGATGAGGCATGATGAGATAATAATGTGATACAATAATGATGTGATTGGTCTTATGACCCAGTGACGACTTAATGCCTAATGTGAGGTGATATCCTCCAATGATGTGATAAGGGATTATTATTCCCAGTGACGTAGTAATGACGATTATCCCGATATGATAATGTTAACAGATGGTGATCTTAAGGACCTTGTTTAAGGTAGTGAGACGGTGTTGCCCTGATATGATGTGACAAGTACACACTTTATGCGTTTTATATCTTTTGAAGTTGTTTCATAGTTATGCTTGCTAGATTAAATTAGGGTTTTATATGTCCACGTGTATGATGAGCCTTAATTCACCCAAATGGTATAACTAATAAAGTGAAACCTTAATCATGTAGTTCCCATGTACCATTGATCCATCTTCAGCATCAATACCTAGCTGGATTGTGAAACTGGTAACTCCTACCGGAAACTCGGAGCGCATATTGTTGAATGTGGGGTATCAGTGGAGGTATATCCCTATATCCTTAAATTGTTGAAATAGTGGTATAATGTTGAATTTATAGAATGGATATGTGTGATCATGTTCTCTAGCACTGTGCCATGTACTAAGGAAGGCTAGTTGCTTTACAGGACCATAGCTTTGACTATAAGTTGTTGTCTTTACAGGTTTATAGCTTTAGCTATAAGTTGTTGTCTTTGAAGTATGACTATATGTCACTACATTGCAGACTCGTGCTGACCGAGTAGTGTTGGTGATGATCATGGAGTCTGGCTATTCCATTGATCTTGTATGGTACTGATTTCAACTTAGCAGTGGTAAGTTGGATTTGAGTGGTATACCTCAAAACCTCAGGGCATAATAATTAAAGATGTAACACATCCATGCAATGTTATTACTTAGAGTCATATGAAAATAACATTGGATGACCCCCTTGCTGAGTTTCCACAACTTTTTAGGTGGACATGTACGCTGAGAAAGAGATCATGCAGCTGGGACTAATAATAAAAGGATTTGTAGTTGTTGAATCATTGGTATGCAACTAGTGTCTAGTAATAGAGTCCTATGTGTCGTCCCTATACACTTAGGTCCTTGGGGTTGTTTTGTGAATATTGATATGTAATCTCTCTTGTAATGAATGAAATACAAGTGAAACAAGTTTATGGCTTCAATTGTGAGTTGTTCACTTGAAATCATGTTATGGAATTAGTTTTAATTTACCCTATTTTGTGGTAATATAGTTATCAATGTTAATTCCACACTTTGTTTTGAGTAATGTTTCTTTGTGTAGCAAAGGGTGTCACATTTAATATCTCTCATTTCTCTTGTTATAAATATTTTTAATTTACCAACTTATTTAGCTCGTGCCTTGTGGGAATATCTCATTTGTACATTTAGACCAATATAATCCCAAATCGGTGATTGTATGTACATACTCAAACTTTGCTAACTTTTACTTTGTTTTCTATGTTCTGGGTGATGTTCCCCTTCACATGGGTGTAGGTACATTAGAATACAAGGATTCTAAAAGACTATACTGGGCATCGACCTAAAGATAGCTTGAAATGATCGGGTTGCCCCTATAAAATGGGCCTTGTATGTTTTTAGGCTTATTAGATTTATACCTTTTTTACTTTTCCATACTACCTTTTGTGGTGAGGAACAATTGTAAATGGATCGTCATGTGACTTTGTAATAGGTTCCTTCAACTGCTTTATTAGTACATGGCTCTTGTATTGTAACATTTGAGTGGATACCCTCTCGGGTTCCACTCTTTACAATGTGGTATCAAAGCCTAAGCACTCATACTATATCAAGTTATCCCATGTTGTTCCTTAATTAGGCATCTAAGTAACCCTATATATGTTGTTGATATGCCTATCTCTAAGTTGTAACCAACTAGGATTTCAATTCTTGGCTAAGTCGGTCACTTTCAACTATTTCTGAGTCATGGAATAACAACTACAATTTCAGTCCCTAATTAAGTTGATCACTTCCACTCCCCAAACTACCTATGTGGTAGAGACCCGGTTCTTAGTAATATTGATCAACCCTACCCTCATTATGGAAATACAAAATCCAAAGGGTAGGAGTTGACTCTTGCAGCATTTGGTTCCTATCTCCTATTTTTGAGGAAGTTAGCTCAAATACTATGAAGTAACTGACTTGAACATTCATAGCTTGCTTAACCCTAGTTCTCATCTTAGATCCCGTTTCCTTTATTTCTAGCATGCCTCACATATGTCCACTTGGGTACTAAGCATGCATGAATGAAAAATCCTGAGTAAGTTTTAGGTTTGAGGTAATTTCCTTGATATTAACTGGTATTCTAAACTAGCTACATTATGGTTAGGCATGCCTTGCCTTCAACATGGAGTATCCCAACTAAATTATACCCCAAGGCCATCTATTAAGGGCTAGATACCATCCTCATTAAGATTGTTATGCCTCATGCATGGGGATGGGTGGATGGAAGCCATTAGTTAGGTAGAACATTCTTAGGAGTTCACCTCTCTCATCTCCATGATCTAGATTACCTAGTGAACTAGATGATGGGTAATTTGACTATATGGTTCACCTTGTCTTGTGATGACACCATGGTTGTAAACCATCCAATAAAGAAGGAACCCTAACTTATTTCTACATTGGCGGGATGATCATATAACTTCCTTATGTCGTGATTTGATGGAGTGTAGGTTATGATTAGAATTAAGTGAGGAATAATGGATGTAGTTCCCTATTAGGATCTAGTAGAAGTTGAATGTTTGTAAAAGAAAAACATTTTCAAATTCTCCTAGGCTATAGGTTAGTAATGCTCTTTGTGAGACCTTTTGAAGTTTGAGGTATTACATTTTTTTCGTGTAATGAAATAATAGTAGAATATTAGTGTAGCTATGGTGCGTAGGGTACTGGTTGACTTGGTTCTCAGATCGATTTTGGCACCATTTTTGGTTTTTTCATCACATATTTATTAATGTCAAAACTTATTTTCATTTTTAAATTATATGTAAAAAGAAAGTGCTTCTAGATTTTTTTGATGGTTTTTGGGACCAAGTCACCACTACAAGAAAGCTTGAGTAGTAGTGAAATGCCTTGGTGAAGAAATCCTTGACTAGCATGACCAACCATGAGACCCTAGGCCTAAGTATGAAGTAGAAAGTAAGAAGGTTTTAGGTATGAATGACCTAGTTGATTTGCATTTGTTTCCCCTCTATATAGTTAGTTAGGATATATCTTAATCTTTTTTAAGGGGTGGAGTATTAACACTTTATCCTTAGGGGTGTAACTTAACTTAGGACTATATGAAGCAAATAGAGATTGTATCATGTTTTGGATTGACATTAGGGGGTTGTTCCACGGGTGGTTATGATGAGGTGGTGCATAGCCATATTGCGAGTGCATGTACTATGGTTGAGTTAGGGAATTTTGTGCATTGGTTTGCACCATTGGGGGATAATGCATCTATTTTTATGGTGATGGCGCAATAGACATAGTGTCAAAAGTACTAAAAGATTCTCATAGAAACTAAATTTGTAAGAAATACTCATTATTTGATGTGAAATGTTAGCATCTGAGATCATATATTCCATTCTAAATGTAAAAAAAAACTCTCACACTTGATAATGGAATAAAGAGGGCAATCCCAATGTTCTTAGAAATTTACATAATATTTCTCCTCAAGCTACTTTAATTACTAAGATTACCATTAAGACAGAGAAAATATTATGTATTAACAAATAAATATTAAGTCACACATTATTTGTTGGTTTATATATCAAACAACAATGCCTGCAATAGTGGATATTTCATTTCTAGTCAAAGTTTGTGCCTCTCAAAGAGATGTTTTTTCCAATATCTAAAAAAATTATACCAACATAAGTTTTATTATGCAATCGACTAATATAACGACTTATTGTGCTTTTTGTGGAGTACCTTGGATGGTTCCAAGGGCTTGGCATCTGGATACATGCTATTTCGCATGCTCATTAACCAAGAATATAGAAGTCAGGAAATGTAAAAAAATATAGCATGGATGAATATTAAAAGAAAGTATTTCTACCATATATAAGTATAAAATCAAACTTCTATGAAAAAGTTATAACATATTCAAAAGATAGATGTGCTATGTTTCAAAAAAGAGTTCACAATAGAATACATACATATATTTATATATGTATATATGTGTGAGTGTGTGTATATACATATATATATATATATATATATATATATATATATATATATATCAAGAATCCTCTGATGACCAAATATATTAGTTAGTATTTTATAAATTACAAAAATAGGGAAAATGACCCATCAATAAATAGCAATCTTAAGACGAAGTCTTTTTCACAGTACAAGAAGTAATCACTAAACATCCATATCAAAATAAGAGCCTTCACTATTGATGAGAAAGATCCTCTAGGGATTCTTCTCTAGTTATTTAATAAAAAGTTACTAAATTCGAAAAAGATAAAAAAGAACCAAAAGGAAACTTTACTATCAAAATTAGTATTCACGAGTGATGACTCAATAATGAAGCAAAAAAGGCATGGACATTACTAAGTGAAAGGCTCTATAAATAGCTATCGAAAGACACAAAACTAACAGGCAAGATAGTCAGATCAAAAACCTCTCGTGACTTGTTGTTCCCGTTCACCTCCTCATCTAGAAGTATATTGTGATATGTCTCCTTGTAAAAGCTTTTTTTGTTGTAATGCTTCCCCATCTAACTTCTCTTCTTCAATAAATTGCATCCCCTACTTCTATCAATAAAATATAGTAGTGTGTTTATTATCTTGTACCCTATCATGAATTGATATAAGTATGTCATGTTCTGCTGTGGTGCAGTTGTGAATCATCATTTTCTATCGTGGTGAAATCGCAAATCATGATGTTCTGAAATCATCATGTGATTCCCTCCATTTGTAAGCTCATTATTTACATTTTTATTATTGACTTTATATATTTTGTTTGTGGATTTGTATGCAATACAAGGATCCTACTAATAGCTTTCTTCCTAAAGTCCTTGCTTGGAGTGTATACCAGTTATGTCTATGTGTGTGTTATTATCCCATTCATTGTGTAATGACACTTATAAACCATTGAATTAATGGATCTTATTTATGTATATTTTTCATAGTAGTATAAGTATGCACTGTTGTGACAATATTATTGTGTTTTCCTAAACATAATAAGGAAATGATTGTTGTTGTATTCCTCTACTAAATTGACATATTGGTTGCTTTGACGGGTGACATGGAATGAAATTAAGGATGCATAACTTATAACCGCTATCATTACATACTCACAAATGTAATTGAAGATATAATTTTTTTGAGAGAAATTGAAGATATAACTTGATTTATTCATCATCCTTGTATATACTTAGAGTTTATAATTGAATCATTAAGTCCTAACACAAGCCGAGTGAAAGAAAGATATGCTAATAATGGCTTATGCGGCCCATGTATCGTATAAAATTGTCTCTAATTAAGTGATTCTAGTTTTATAGTAATTAAATCATGAAAGTTAATGAGACAAAGAAGTGCCAGACATCCACACTCTTTCAATCTGGTCAAAACAATTAGGGTCCAAATATTCTGAGACCGGGACAATGTGCCCAGTCAATCTCTTTCGTGCACTCCGCTATATGACCCACAAGCTAAGAGATCAGAATTAGTAGGTAGAATAGTGGCACAGAGAATGGGCACATAAGATTCAGACCAAAGTATCCCCCCACCTCCTCTAGTTACCACTATTATCACTAATGTTAATTCAGTCGAGGAAACTCTAAAGTTTCTCCACTACTGCCAATCCATCACTATGAAACTATTGGGTTATTTACTCCCTTGATTGTTATGAGTGCTAGATGTAACTATTTAAGAAGGGGTCTGGATCCTCTATCCCAAAAGATGTGTCCCGGGTATGTCCAATACAATCGTTGCCATTAAAACACCTAATTATCTTTTTAGGGGTGGTTTTTAGCATTTCTGCATGGCTAATTTTTTGGGACATTATTTGGAACGTACAACTGGTGATTAGGATTTGGAGAGGTGGAAGCTCATATCCACTAGACTTCTAGAGAACAAAAGGGAGAAAAAGAACACTAAGGGGCTGTTTGGTAGGGTGTAAGATGAAATCATGATGTTCTAATGTAATCAATTCCAGCTTGTTGATCATTTGGTACGGTGTGAAGCAGTGTAGTTTGTGGATTTAACGCTACATTTGAATACCTATTTTAGTCTAAAATTCGGGAAAAGATATTACACTGGAAATGAGAGGTTTTGGAATGGTTAGTATCTTTACATGTTATAGTGATATGACATGCACCATTAGCTATACATGAAATAGAAAAAGTTACGTTGGTGAGAACAACTATGCACCCTGCTCTCTATCCTTAGACAACAATGCAAATGTGTGTGATTTTCTGAAGACAATAGCTACGTATAGGAAATGACAAATCTTGACATGATTCATTGGGGGGCTTAAAACCACATATATGTAGTTTAATCCTATTGAGATTAGATACAATACAATTTATCTCTTACCTTGAGTATCAGTTTTTTTCATAAAAAGGCATGGAAACACAACTTGTTTCACTTTTATAAATATTATTTACTTTATAATAAATTAGGCATACCAAACTAAAAACCAACTATAAAAAATTCAAATATAAACCATCAATACTTTTAAAACCAGCATGTAGTTATCCATTTCTAAAAATACACCATTTTTTCTTTATAACTATAAGACCCCTGACCTAGCTTTGTGCTCAATTGTAATTTTCTTGTGTAATAAGATGTTTCAACCTTAAATTAATCTTTTATATATATATATATATATATATATATATATATATATATACACACACATCAAACCCTAGGGTAGTCACCATATATATATATATATATATATATATATATATATATATATATATATATATATATATATATATATATATATATATATATATGGTGACATAATCAAGTGACATTAAGGCTTTTAGGGTCATAGTAACAAGTTCGGGATTCGGCAACTTTTCGGATGGCTGGAAAAATTCGGAATTCGGAAAAAATCGAGAAAAGTCGTGAAAAGATCGATAAATTTCGGTCAAAGTTCGGTCAACTATTCGGAAATAATCGAGAATAAGTCGGCAATATAAGTATATGCATATATATATATGTATGCATATATATGCATGTATGCATGTGTATATATATAGATAAATGTATGTATGTACATACGTATATGATGCATGTAACTGTTACGGCCACAAGACATACAATCTTAGTGAGTAAAAATGTAGGAAAAGAAGTAAAAAATAGTTGAGAAATAACATGAACTGTCCAGAGGAGTAGGGGCTTTGAGGTTTAGTGTGTATTAGGAATTTTGTGTACATGGTTTGGTAAAAAAAGAGCAAGCGACTTAAAAGAGAAAAATCGTGAAAAATCGTGAAAAGTCATGAAGAATCGTAAAAAATCGTATAAATCGCGAAAAAGCGGGATTAATCGTGAAAAGTCGTGAAAATTCGGCGATTGGCGTATTAATCGTGATGAATATTCGGGAGCCTATAACATCGTGAAAAATCGCCAAATTTTCGTAAAATTCGGAGACTTTTGTTACTATGTTTAGGGTTGCTTACTCGATATGGTGACTACCCTAAGGTTTGATATTGTGACCATTACATCACTTTTGTTGAGGGTCGCAACCAAGACAGATGCATGGGGATGCATGGTTGCGATCGTGACACCCTAGAGTAAGGATGGTCGTGACAGTTGTCTTTTGGAGTAAGTGTCTCGACCATGAGATGATGATTAGGGTTTTGGGTCGAGACAAGTTGTGCATGGGAATGTCTCGACCACGACAGGGGAGCTAACTGACCCTAGAGGTCACAAAACACCTATTGGATAAACATGGATATTTCATATTTTTGCATGTGAAGGAGATAAGGTTAACCCTTTGAAGAACAAGTGTCCTTTGGTGATCTATAGTGTTGACACCTCAAATACCCCTACTTCCCTCCTCCTTTAGATATATAATCCCTTCTTTTATTACAAGATAATCTTTTCATCTCTACACACCTTTGTCCACCTTGAGACCACCTTTGGAGCTTCAGGAGCAAGAAGAAGCAAAACTTGATCCTTGGGTGGCCGATCCTTGGTACATGATTGAAGGTTTTGTGCTAGGGATATCCTTTAGTGGTGAATCCTCTCTTGGTAAGTGATCCTTCCTTCTAGATCATGTTTCCTTCTAAAACACTTCATCTTCTTCTTCCTCTTTGGTCATGGATCATCCATGGTAGTTTTTCTTGAAGATATCTTCTTTACAAAGATTATAAGTTAGGGTTATCATGGTGTAATCAAGTGAAAGATGATCCTTTCTTTTTCTCTTTTCTTTTTGGTTCAGCCATGATCTATTTTCCTTTCTCTGAACCTCCTTGTGATCATGGACTTTTCTTTTTCTTGGAGGTGATTACTTGGCTGAAGTGTTAGAGTTTAGTTGAAGGTTTTGGAGCTTGAGTCTTGGGAGGTTGCTTCACATCAAATCAGGCGGGTTTTATACCTTTTCTATTCATCTATTACATGCATCCTAAACCTAATTAGATTGTGTTATTCTAAGATTCAAAAATGTGTTCTTAATGATGGGAAAGATGATTTTGTTTAAAGGTTTCGTCTATGTATTATCCAAGAAAGGATTACACTTGTTCTAACTCTAAATCATTATACTATTCTTGCTTATATAACTGATCTACATAGCTTCTGATATTTACATCTTGTTGACTGACACAATGTTTTTGTGTTATTAGCAACTTCTGATCTTGGTGTTGCACACATTATGACTCTGCACGTGTCACGATCGTGACGTTGTGCTTGGGTGCATCGTGGCCAAGTCAGTTGAGTGTGTCGTGGGCGAGTGAGTAAGGGTGCAACGCAGGTCGAGGTGAGTTGAGTGTCGTGGGCAAGTAGGCAAGTGAGCATCGCAGGCGAGCAGGCAAGGTGCGTCGCGAGTCGCAACATCCTTTTCTCTACAGGCATTGCAACATAGAGATGGAGCTGCACGCGGTGCGGGTCGTGACACAGGCCTTGCACGCGTTGCATGGGGGATGGCTTTTACTGCAAGCGTTACATTCTGAGTTAGTTTACACATGTTGCAAGTCATAAACCCATAATGTGCCTAGGGAGCAATACTAGTGCACTTAAATATGTACTTGAATGTTATATAGTATAATGGAAAAGTAAGATGAACTAATTATGCAAGGCTAATTAATAATGACGGCACTTAGCCTTAATACCATTGCATCATATGGGAGGAAATGAATTAGGGCTTAGGGGTTGAATTATATTCTAAAACCCTAATTGCTTGAAGATGAATCCTAACCCTAGTCATGTGCTTATGTGCTTATGTACTCACTTTACTTGATTGATTGTATTTCATGGTAGTGTTTCTCTCCCTTGAGTATGTAAGCATAATCTTGTAGGTGAGACAAATAACATAATCATGTTAAGTGCTATGTTGAACATGGTATCATACATAGTAGTGATGATGAGTATTGTTGAGATATACCGTGTTATCATTTATGCAGGAATTACAGGAATGGGTCTAAATGACCTAGCAAGTACCTTGAGCATAGTTTGAAGTGAAATTCTATAGTAATGTGAATGAGGGATATATGTCCCATAGTGATGTTACACTGATGATGATATAATGAATGGCAGTAATACAAATGCCATATGATGCTAAGACAAGTTCTCACTTAATACATTTTATATCTTCTGAAGTTTCATCCTATCTTAATTTTATAGAAATTGTTTAGGGTTTATACATTATGTGAAAACCCATTACACTAAACGAGATTACTCAAAACATAAAGCACAATCGATCACTAATTAATCACATACCAAAAAATATGGGTAAACTAAAACCGATTTCAACGTCAGCACCCGCTCAGAAACATTTGCATAAGAGCCCAACATCTTTCTTATATCCATACTATGCCAAGAATTTGATACAAATTGTTCTATAGTCTTAGCCACCACATATATACATAGGAGAACAATATTCATATATGCCACACAAACAAGCATTAATATGCTAACAAAAGTCCGATTCGTTTGAAACACCATATACAAGCTTTTTCTCATACGGACCTGAGAGTATAGGGATGACTCTAGGACACATTAGACATCTAATCAACTTTCTCAAAGATTCATTACTATAGCTCCTCTTTGCTGCCACATGTTTGTTTTCGTCACTTCTGATTACCTAAAAAAATATGGCAAACCACAAGGGTGAGACCCATGTTCCAACAAGAGATATAACCTCCAACAATGCTTATTGATTACAACATTTTAGGCAATGAGACAGTTTAAGTAGTTTAATCATATATAAAAAATAGGCTCAACAACACTGATGATTAACAAAACACATAAAGGAGTTGATAACAATTATCATCATCAAGATGACTATCATCATTTTCCTTATTAACCATATAAGAGATTCAATAGCATATGCATAACTAGCATAAGCAAGTCTAGTAGCATATTATTTCTATTAACATGAATAAGTCTAGCATCATAAGCATATCTAACAACATTAGCATGTCTAACAGTTTGAACAGATCAATATCATAAGCAGAGCTATCAACATAAGCACAAGTATTTGCATAAGCATGATTAGCAATATATGCATTTCTAATTATAGAGGCATGGCTAGCATGCTAAAAATTACTAATAACCACTACAATAAAATTGGCTATTTATGAAGGATGGTTCCTTCAAAAATGTACATTAGTTCCTTCAAAAAAAATTCGGTTGAAGGACATTCCTTCACAAAAAGTCCTACTCTAAAAGCCTCTTCACAAATATTTTGATGAGAGACTCTAGCCTTCACAAATACTATTTTGAAGGACTATTTTACCTTCACAAAAAGACTTCCCAGGCCTCCCAAATATATTTGTGAAGGCTAATTTCACAACTTTCAATGAGATTCTAGGGCCTTCAAAAATACTTTTCTGAAGGACTATTTGACCTTCACAAAAAGACTTCCTAGCCCTCCCAAATACATTTGTGAAGGCTAATTTCACAACTTTAAATGAGGTTCTAGGGCCTTCACAAATATCCTTAATATCCCATGAATTATAATTGTGATGTATGTTTATTTGTTTTTCAATGAGGTTTTAACCTTCTTATATTTCATGAAGTGATATATTTGTGGCTTTTATCAGGCCCAAATGATATTTTAATAAACTAATTTAGTTAAATAAGACACAACAACCATAACATATCACTCTTTTGAAGCATTCCTTTTTATTTCACATAAAAAAATTGTTCATCACATAGTAAAGGACATGGGCCTTTTCCCTTAATCAATACAAATTTCAATATAAATATATATATATATATATCTACATTTTGACTTTATCACTCATTTAGTCAATGACCATCTGTGAGAATGTTGAGAGGAAGCGTAGTGGTTATGAACATATTTCCTCAATAATCTTCGATGAGAAGGTAACTATTTCCATCTCCAACAAATTTCTTGCGTAATGATTTTAATAATAGACATCAAAGAATGACTTAGAGTCAACTTCTTTGCATTCAATGGGATATCAATGATCTTTAATTTTTGGACCATCCTTTCCAATCATTTAGTTTTCCTCGTCCATCTAGAAGTAACCCTCCCCATATATAAGAGTGCCTAAATCCTCATAGCACACCAATAAACCTGCAAACACAACCAATTATAGTTAGAAGAGTGCCTAAACCCAAGAAAGAGAAATCATTGCCAAAAGACTTAAAACCAAGGATGAAAAGTGCAGGCTCCAGGATGACCAACCTATGGATGACCTCTTCCTATCCGTACAAGTAGAGACTGTATAGTTTTTTGACAGCTCTATGTTTCTACTGCACTTGCTGCAGCTGTCTAGTGTGTATGACATCTTCAGTACATGATGGGTCATCTTCAGCTACTTTTGCTAGTGCCAATCAGTGGCACCCCCTTGAGTGTTTCAATCACTACTCAGCTGGATACTCACCAAGGGAGACCAAAACTTGCTAACCATATTTGCTACAAATTGCCTCGCAGCTTGGATATGCAGGAATGACACCATCTTCAGTCAGAGCATCGGGCATGCTGCATGATGCAAGCTACACTTGTTGAAACCTCAATTGGATCTTTCCACTTGTACCTTTGCGTTTAAGCCCAAATCACATGCATATCGGATATGGCCATGCACCTTTCTCACTAGACTTATCAACACTGAGCTTGTTACACTGGTCACAAAGGACTACAAGAAATAGAAAGTGTGTGATGTTAGGAGCACCAAAAGGATATGGACTAAAACTCCATGATGTAAAACAACTAGAACGATGTCGGTTACACAAGAATAGTTGCTCAAGTCAGCTTTTACTACTCTCCCAAGAAATTTAAAAGCGATTTATATGTATCAAAACCGAAACACATCACCTCACACCAATTTCAAAAAACTGTCACAGTAAAGGTGCATAGATCACAACCTTCCAAATGCTGGACATCAGTTCAACTTTACAGTCTTTGAGTTTGTTGTATTATGTCATAAAACTGCACTATGAAAATATTGACTGATTAAACAATTACATAGGGCTTCACCATAAATAAATAATTATTATAAACTAAGAAATGGTTCAAGCTAGCAAGAACAGTAGCAGTGCAGTAAGAGAGAGAAGTCGATAAAATGATGGATCTCCTGTCTACTCAGAAGTCAGTCCATACACCTCTGGGCTACATTTGTGTAACTTAAATGCAGAAACTATGATTTTCTCAATGTCAAAGAAGTGAACCTTACGACTAGCTAAGAAACACAAAGGATCAAGTGCAACCAGACACATGTGTAGCACAGAAATGATAATATCATTGCAGCAAAAGTACCTTTTTATAGTTTTCTCGTAGTTCAATAGACTCTTATGCAAACATGATAATATCAACAAATGCGATTTTCTAAAAGAGCTCAAGTAAAATGGACTCTTATGTATATCAGTAGCGGCACTCTATATGTGCCAATTTCTAAATCTTATTTTTTATCACTCCACTGTTAAGTTTCGTAACAGATTGAATTGGATCCCATCTTCGGTTGGTGCTTTATTTTCTGATAATAAAAAAGTGTGTAAATGAGAAGGAGCCATTGTACTACCAGTTGTGATTATCGTATTTGATTTTTATTTCAATAATCAAATGACCTTTTTTTATAATGTGATCTGCTAGACGATTGTACCTGATTCGCTAAATGATATCTTTATTGAATTTAATACCTTGTTTCGGACTATTTCAGAACATGAGCCACTTCTTGATATGTATAAATATATGCAAATAAAATTCCCGTATGCGTATTCTATATGTTTAGGTTTCTTGAACATTACTTCAAAATCCTGAAAGCAATGACTTTTTGTCAATATAGACATGTAGGAAGAGAAGACGATGAAGGCTTTATTTGTGGAAGCTAATTCATTGGAATGTATATTAAAATTGACAAAATCAATAATTAACTGCACAACTGGAGATGTAACAGGGACGAGCATGGTATTTAAGGGAGTTTAAAGTGTTTTGCAGTTCTTGTAAGCTGATTTCCCCGACATGGAAGTTGTTGGTATCTCTGACAATTTCTATAATTTTTTGGCAATTTCTATTCAGAAAAGAAACATGCTGCTGTAATTGGATTGAAGGGAGGGGGACATATGTACTCTATGATGCCGCTATAGCTGAAGAAATAGTCAAGAATGTTCTTAAAACCACCTTTTTTCTCCCCATTTGCTGGTTTCATTTGTGGGCGTGAAACAGAGATTCAATTTCATTTTCCCTCTTCAAGGATATACCTTCAATTTTATATGAAAAGTAGATCTACTACAAAGAGACTAAGATCTTCTTACTTGAGCCCGGTAACCCTTTCTTCCCCCGATGAACTACACTGAGTCTTAAATTTTTATTATGTAATCCTCTTACACAAATGCGTCTATCATCTCATATAATATGTCCATTTATGAACAACAATTCACCCAACATTTATGGGTTACCTTATGCACTCGTAATTGAAGCCTCAATCACAATCATATTTCCACACTAGACCCTCTAAATGTCCCATTAGACCAGAAGAGAATCCAGAGAGATCGTGAAAGGCATGTGACCTGAAACTGGATTGTCAGATAGACGTGCAACTAACATCTGCAACCTAAAATCATTATTGGATCTTATAGAATGCATCAGAAATGTGCTAAAAAAATTATATACGGACTAACACAGCAGCAAAAAAATATGTACATGTGACAATGTTCTTCAGTATATGCCAGAGAATCATTCACCTTATTCAGCTTCATACTCAAGATAACTGTAAACACGTTATCTACCAAGAGATATTAACACAGGAGATAAGAGGAAGTACAGAGACGATTTCCACAACCTGACAACAATGTTGCATACCCAAATTATTTCTTGATTGAATGCATTGGTATTTTTTCATAAACTAGAAAGAAAGGGTGACTTGGAATTTTCAGTGATGATAATTCTAACTCATTCATGGTCAATATTTTTAGTACACCAAAAGGTAACAATAACCAATTGGACGTAAATTCCAGCAATTTATTTCTCATACGATCATTTTATGTTTATCATAAATAAAATGAGCATAAATCATGCACCTTATAGATCATCAGAAATGTCACCATCATAAATAATTAATATCTTCCCAAATTGTGGACCATAGCAAGGAACACTACAAAATTCTCTATAAAACCATACACATCTAAAGAGACCATCAATTAATATAGTTGCAGAGAACCGTAAGGGCTGGTTGGCTCTAGTTATTTAAAATCCTAATAGTGTTGTTATTTTTTTTGGATTTGTATGGGCCGAAGCCCACCCCCTCTCCAAAAAGGAGCCAGGGCCCGAATGACCCAAGAGGTTGGTAAATACAGCTGACCCGAGCAGATTCGAACCAACGACCCTTCATGAGGGGCGCACTGGCTTGACCGCCTGGGCTACGCTGGCCGGATAATAGTGTTGTTATTGATGGTAGTTTAGTTTAGCAGGAAAGTTTCAGGCCTAGTTTGGATTGACACTTCAGAAATCCTGGTAGTAATGTGTGTTCTGCAGTGGAGGAGCTAAGGTAGGGACCGTGTGACCAACTTTGCATATGAAAAGGGCGACACGAGTGCAGAGAGCTGGCACAGAACTGGCAGTTCCGAAACTTGCCGGTACTGGCACAATTTTGGAAATGTCATTTTTATGATAAATTGTATACGCAGCTGTATCGGAACAAATACAGAAAGGCACCTGTTAATATCAATTTATTGTATATCTCGTGCTTCCAATCCCAGAAGTTTAAATTATGGCAGCCAAACTAGGACCTAAGGGAGTCGTCTAGCTGTCAAGTTGGCAAGGGAGCGTGCAAAAACATTATGATGGGAATGGAGGGTGTCAGTTTGCAGTAATGTGATTTCAAAATCCTACTTTAGGAAGCCAAGTAGGTGATCCGCCCTCAACTTCTCTTTGGGACCACCATGAATAGAAATATATTTTTTGAATTGTGAAAGCACACCTTGACATATCACGACTCCTTTTTGAGCAAGCATAAGCTGAATTTCCTCAATAACTGGATTTGTAAGTTCAGATTTCACCTGCATTAAACATTGGAGGCTAGAATGTCAGAATACTCAAACCAAGTACTAACTCCTCAATCTTTTATACGAAGGGGAAAAAACTAGATTTATTTATATGTTTTACATAAGCTCTTATAATCTATAGAAATTTTAGGATTAATTTTTCCACCTAATTAGGTAACAGAAAAAGAGAGTGTCATTGGTATCAAGGATTATAAAATGGTGCAGAGAGAATTTTAGCTGACATCATGGATGGCACCAACGCGGCATTGAGCCTCACTAGTCAACATAGTAGTTGATTGTAAATAAGCAGATCAGTTTACAAAAGTAACTGCTTTGTTTAGTGTGTTCTTGACCAAAGGGAATGAAATATGCATTAAAACTAAAATGAAAACCCCATAGCATAAATGGGTTCTTATCACTTTGCTTACATTATATGAAAATGTAAGGCACTAAAAAATTGACATCAGGAGGGAATTTGTATCTGTTCTCTTCGGTTGCACTTCATTTTTGCCAATTTTTTTTTATGACGAGGGAACCAACTCCCGCACGAGCGTCACTTTTGTGACCACCCACAGGCAGCGTAAACCCCCGGATAGACCCCCTGGCCCGTACGGGGACCCACCAGTTAACCACATCGTTGGCTGGCCGACGTGACGGGCGAGTTATGGATTCTGGGGAATGCTGGGAGTCGAACCTGTGCCCCCTCGCAAGAGGCTTGTGAGCCGCACCGCCTGAGCTATTCCCCACCGGCCATTTCTGCCAATATTAATAGTTTGAACTTATAAAGATTCACATAAAAACTATATTACAAATAAATATACATGTGTAGAAGAGAGACCAGGTGTAGCAAGTTAGTTTTGCATACACCAGCCCAAAAGGATTTATGGTGGCCCATCACAAATTGGGTATGCAAATCGAACCCACCTTGGAGTGTTCTTGCCTGAACGTGCAACCCACCACTGGTAGACAGGCTGAAGAACAGGGCATGTAAACCCCTTCAAGTGTTAGGTACACCCCTCATACTGGCCAACCTATCACCCAACTAGGCCTCAAAAGACCCAGTCCATATGGCACACACGTCACACTCACATTCTACCAAAAAGCAGTCACAAGGCAAGCATGCCCACATAATAAGGGTAAGCAGATAAACACAGTAATTTTGTGAAAATGCCCACCACCTAACATGATAAACTGTAGCAGCACCATTAATTTCCTTTTCATGAACAAAAATAGAGATGAAGTTTGATATATTTAGATGGATGGTTCACATAGATCGGTAGAGAAGAAAGTGTCATAGAGACTATCACATAAAGGTGGTTCAAGGGGCTTGCAACTCCTCAAGCATTTGTCACAACCAAATGATTTCTCAGTTGGCACAGAAGAAGGTTATAGTAGTGTTATCTTTAACAGACTGGATGACTAAGTAACATAACATTGAATCTTTGAATTGGCCAAGATGGTTCACACAGATTGGTAGAGAAGAAAGTGTCACAGAGACTCTCACAAAAGATTGTTCAAGGGGCTTGCAACTCTTCAAGCGGTTGTCACACCCAAACGGTTTCTCATTACGCATAGAAGAAGGCTACAATAGTGTTATCTTTCATAGACTGGACCGCTAAGTCATATAACATTGAACCTTTGAGTTGACCATGATGTGCTTGAAGGCTTTCCAGTAAGGAGTTGTTGGAGAATGCATAAATAGATATGCATTTTACTCAAATATTTTTTTTCAGAATTGTTGAAATAGTATATGAGGCAATGAAATACATATAAATAATCTCTATAATATAATAAACACATGTATAGCTTCTTACAGGCTCAAATCTGATGCATTTTTTCACCAAAAGAATTGGTTGCCCTTTATCTGGGTCTAAGCATCCATGTCCTCACAAAAACTGTCACAAAAAGGTCAAGATCAGATTTCCTATCAAATAACAAAATTGTCTATGTGTGTACCCATGGAAATATTATTGAACAAAATGAAAGTCAAGATTCTGAATAGAGGATTGTACATGTTATAGATTTTGTTAAACTCACATTTATCCAACTACTCCCAAGTCAATTAAATTTAAATTTTATCAATATATATAAATACCTCATAAGTCTCATATGGAGTGTCCAACTACTCCCAAGTCAATTAAATTTAAACTTTATCAATAATGAGTTGACATATGGACAAAATGTAATTTGTGACATGGATAAAAAAAAAAATGATAATGTAAATAAAATTCATACACATTTTCTAAATAAGAATCTATATCCAAGGAATTGTGAAGTTTCGTAACAATTAAAAACTCTATTGTAAATTGTTGAAAATTCTTCAAGCGTTATGAATGTCTTCCGTTGTAGTATCCCTTGCATGATTTTCTCCACTTGTACCACCATGAGCAGGAAACACACCAGTAGGAGTTGAAGTTGGAAAATATTGAGGCTGACAAAGAATTTAAATTTTCAATTTAAGATGATCATGAATAACCACACATTTGATAATACATTTATATATATACCTATGATGCACTTGTACCACCATGAGCGGGAAACACACCAATATGATGGCCATTTGGGAAATATTGATGCTTGAAAAGAATTTATTTTTTCAATAAAATTGAACATGAATAGGGAAATATCAGTAATATATTTTTTATTTATACCTAGGATCCACTCACACTACATTGAGCGGGAAACAAAATAGTAGGAGGTCCATTTTGAAAAAAATGTGGCTTCAAAAAAAATTGATAGCATGAGAAGGAGTTTATTTCAGATAAGCCGTTATAAAAAATGTATGTAATATCATACATGTGATTGAAATGTAAACCCTGGCCCATTGATACCATTTGAGGTAGCTTGAGAAGAAAACACACCAGGAGAAGTCCCGTTTGGAAACATTTGAGCCTTTAAAGCAAGATTCTCATTTTCAACTTTTGTTATTTATAAAAATTTAAAATTCTTTAATTTTGTGAATATATACCTGTGCTAAAAAATTTGACGATGTTGTACCAACACTAGTTTGAAATACTCCAGAAGGGGGTAGATTTGGAAACACACTCGTCGGGCCAAACTGTGTACTTCTAGTTGATTCCGCCTATTGAAAATATAGAAGAGAATAAAACAAATTCTATTTATGTTGCAATATTATATCAATAAGTTTGATCTGATACTCAATTGTTGCCATCAAATAACCTGATTTTGTTGCACCTATGTTATAAATTGGGACCACTATTTTTGCATATTTTTCATTTCTTGAATAGCCTCTTTTAATTTATCCTACAATGAAATATATTTTTAGAAGACAATAATTACAATATCATATGAAACTTACAAATTTGTTAAATTACTTACATCTTTTACAATACTTTCTCACAATAACATTTCATACCAAATTTTGGCAGCTTTCCTAGTATTCCCTTCCGCGGCATGTCCGATTCTAATACCACGAACCCTATTCTTTTTTATGGGGTTGACTACACGCAAAAAGGCACGACATGTCACCTCATCGATTTGTGTTTGATCAGTTACTTCACCATTTGTAACTTCATTTTCAACAATATCAGTTATCTCGTCCTATCATTATTTGAACAAAGTCAATGTACACACTAGACAAGTTTTATTTGAAAATTTAATATATTATTGATTTAAAATATTGAATAAATTACCACCAACGGGTTGTTCTCATATACTTTCTTCAAAAATTCTTTTTGAGTTGGCTCCCCTTCCGCAATTTTCTTTCATAAATCAAATAATAGGATTATTACTACTAGCTAAACAATTTCATATTTAGAACTCATTGGAAATAAATACAAAGTGAAAGGTGATACCATTTCCTCCCTATAACAACTCCATGGTTTGGATCTTGTAGTATGATGCATTTGTTTTTTGACCTGTTAACCTTATTTGTGGCAGTAATTTTCTATACAAAATAATTAGTTACGAAACACTATAAATGAAAGATAAATGATTATATATTAATTTGATATTACCTCAGACTTCTCAGAAGACCATTGTTTAACAAGATTGTCAAACTACTGAATATCTAATGATGCATTCTGCTCAACCTTTTTCCTCATCAAATCTGGATTATCCTTATACTTTAGATAGTAATCTTTCTTAACCCGTGACTTCCAACTTTGTAAAGCTTTGTGAATGTGAGCATCTGCGTAGTTCCATGCATCTGGATGATCTCCCAAATCAAAGAATTTCTGGAAAATATGTGGAGATGTTAAGAAACAATAAAAAACTCTTAAAATATACACTAAGTCTAGACTAAAAGAAATTTTGTAATTACTTAAGTACCTCAATGCATGATTTTCTATCTTAAAATGCTAGTTGTGGTTGCTCTTGCCATTATAGATCTAAACTCCATATTTGTGGTTTTCTAGCCACATTAACTGTTCAACTTTATACTGTTCTTTCCAACTGCATTACCTGTTGCATTCCATTCCACCTTGTGTCACTGCTCTCTTGGTTTTGGAATTAGATTAACCTCACTTGCAGGGCCCCTTCCATATCTATGGTGGTCATGTTCATCCTCAAGTTCCTCATGCTCATCTCCTACTTCAGTTGAAGGAGAGGAGACTGTAGGTGAAGTAGTAGTGGGTTGTGGCAGGGTTGTAGAAGCTCTCATAGTTGACTTTGTGTTCCTCATCCTGCATAAGATGAAAACATAACAATTGTAGCAATGCATAAGAAGTTAGTCCAACAGTTTATGGAATAAATGTACAACATTGTAAGCACATAATAATCCACAAAGAAAAAGGGACAAATGACAATGCAATATCTTTGCACCAATACATAATAATCCACAAAGAAAAATATTACATCAACACAAAATATTCCTCATCCTACATAAGATCAAAAAAGGGAAAAATGACAAGGTAATATCCTTGCACCAAAACATAATAATCCACAAAGAAAAATATTGCAAGCACGATCATTCACTAAGGTTTGCAACAACTAATCAAAACAAATTTATTCCTTAGGCTCCCTAGCAACAAATGATCCATGCATATCATTCCTTGACCAGGAGATATCATCACTTGTGTGGTTGTTACCACTATGAACTTGTATCCCACTCATATAATCCTCAACAGTAGGTACTTCAGAATAATTTTGAGGTGGAAGTTTCAAAATAGTGAACCAATTATCATCATCAGGATCTTTTACATAAAAGCATTGCATTGCTTGTGATGCAAGAGTGAATGGCTCATCTTGATTGTGTCTCCTTGAGAAATTGAGTTGTGTGAAACCATATTTGTCAATGTGCAAACCGTTAGAAGAACTTTCATCAAACCAAGCACATCGAAACAATGGTATTTTTATGTTTGGACCATAACATAGCTCAATGAACTCCTCCAATTGTCCATAATATGTAATTGTAGCTATAATAGGATTTTTATCCCTCCCACTTACATAACTAGATGTATCTGCCACCAAGTACACCCCACTATTTTGTGTAGTAGAAGTACTTTCAACATGTTTTGAGCGGAATCGGTATCCATTTACTGAATAACCTTCATATGACATTCCATCTACAGAAGGACCCTGGTATATCCATCTCAACTCCTCACTAACATCCTTTGGATGATCCATTCACATACGTATTACCTAATTTATCAACATAAAAATAAGAAGGGATTAAATACTCTTTCAAAATAAAACTTTAGTAATTTATACATTGCTTAGAGGGATTAAATACTCTTTCAAAATAAAACTTTAGTAATTTTATAAATTGCTTACGTGCTCTCTCAACCACCTAGCAAACTGTGTTGCATGTTTTTTTTCTAAAGAACGTAGTGTGATATTTGGTTCAGCCTCTTGAAGCTTTATCATGTGTTCACTAGTTATTGCAAAAATTCAAAAGTTGTGGTTAGTCTATATTAGAAACTATTTAAAATAAAAAAAAAGTTTGATTACCTTATGTAATCATCGAACATGTCAGTATTAAACAATACATTTCGATGGGCTTGTTCTAAAGTTTTCACATCAAAGTGTTTCAGTACTCCCACTCTAATAGGAGAGTCATCAACATTATGAGGAGTATGAGTGAATTTTGTGTCAAAATCATGTATATATCTAGCACAAAATGTCAAACATTCTTCTGCCAAATAGCATCTAGCAATAGAACCAGTAGGCTGAGCTTTATTTCTGACATAATTCTTGAGTTTCTTCAAGTACCTCTCAATGGGGTACATCCACCTATACCGTAAAGAACCGGCTACCATTGCTTCATAAGCTAAATGGATGGGCAAATGAATCATAATGGTAAAGAATGATGGAGGAAAAACTCTCTCTAAATGGCATAGTGTGACAACAATGTCTTCTTCAAGCTACTTAAATTCTTCTACATCAATAGCATCTGAGCAAAGTTTATTGAAAAATAAACATAGGCTTGCAATAGGTTTATAAACATCTACGCCTATGCAGTTCCACAAGGCAACAAGAAGAAGTTGTTGCATTAAAACATGACAATCATGACTTTTTAATGCCAATAGTTTTTTCTCTCTCATGTTGACACACCTAGATATGTTAGAAGAATATCCATCAGGAACCTTCAATGTTATAACCCCAATTTTTGGGTTCAATTGGTGAGAAATGTAATTTCTCATATTAAAGATATTTGAACAAATAATGATATAATTTATTTTGAATAAATGGATTTTGTTTACAATAGCCTTGATGATTGTGTTGTGGGCTTTATTGGCTATTGGGCCCAATAATAAGGAAATGAAGAAAGAAAATTCAATTATTAAATTAGTAAATGAATAATTGAGTTTTTGAGAAAAGAATGAGATAGAAGCCTCTAGAAGGCAAAGGGATGTAATACAAAGATGGATTTCGTACCTCTTGGGTTCCTTGGGTTCCAAGGAGTCCAAAGTTGCAAAGAAAAGGTGATAAGAAAAGAAAAGATTAATTAAGTATTTCTTTATTAAGAAAGAAATTAAAAACAATGGTAAAACGTGGAAAACAAGTGGAAAGAGGTGTAATTAAGTTATCCTTGATGGATTTTCGTATCCAAAGGATTCCTAATGTTAAAAGGAATGCCAATGAGAAAAATAAAAGAGAAATAAAGAGAAATCCTCAAAAAGAGATATTTTAATAAGAAATAAACAAGATAATGGGAAAATAATAGAAATAGATGCATCTAGAAGGACAATGAGTATCCTTAAAAAGAATTTCGAAATATTAGAGTTTCTTGGGGTCCAAGGAGCCCCAATAGAGAAAAGGAAAGAGAAAATACCAATAATAGGAAATAAGAGGATAATATGATGCATCATGAATGAATTTTGGTATTATCAAAAGAAGTACTTTCTATTATGAGGACATATGATCAATGACTCTCTGGATTTGACCATTATGTAAAACACGAGAGAGATATAGAGGGTGAAAGGGTTCCTTGCTAATCAAGGAACATGTTTAAGACAAATACTTGATAAAGGATATATTACACGCCAAGAAAGGAGATTAAATCCCTGCGGATAGTAGGACTCGTTTCCTCAATGATAAATAGACTCTTGTGTATGCTAAATCCCTTTATCCTCAGCTATATAATGGTTTGGACCGGTGCCTCTCACCCAGAAGTTCACAGACATCAGGCATCTCTCTTCCAAACCTTCCGCTTCTTTTCTGCCCATGATCTGAAGGGGAGGCGCAATCCCTGAGGCAGTGCTGATCCAATGAGGGAGTTCGAGAGGGGGATGAGACCTCCTACAGGGTTTGGCGGCGATGAGGGTCGTCCACCTTGGCTGCCGGCCTTACGCCTGCCAGCAGGTCCCTGATCACAGATCTGTTCTCATGTGCCCAACTGCCATGGCCACGACCTGGGGGCCTTGCCGTGCCCGGAGAAGAACGACGGAGGCAAGGGCACCCTCTCCGGTGGCCTTCGGGGTCGGAGAAGGAAGTAGGAGCCACGCCAAGCGCAGTTAGGGCGGCAGCAGCAGCAGCACTGCGTAAGGTTGAAGATGAGTAGAAGCGTCGTTGGACACTTTTGCCCCTCCACGGGCTGTAGAAACTGCTAACTTATCAAGGGTAGTTTCATCAATTCGAAATGTTTTCAAACCCAGCGAGCGATGTGCATGCAAGGAGCGACGCATGCGCTGATTGGCCAAAGTAAGTTATTTTTGTAAAATTCGTAGTTAATTATTCGTAGCTCGGATTAACATGTATAATATATGAATTTTGATCAAGAGAACTCAAGGAATGCAATAAAAATATAATTGAAGCCAGATTCTGATTGCAATTCAAAAAGTGTATAAAGTTATCATCTTTAATGGTTTAATTAATGAAAAACCCTTAAAATTGATGATAATTGAATATAATGATGCTCCCTGATTGTTTTGAGCAAATATTAACCTAGTGATAATAAAAGGATGATTTAGATCTAAAAGAATGATCTTTGTACATAATTGTCTTAATTTAGGGTTTCATATACCTAAGTTTGCATTAATGGGCTTAGAAACCCTAATTTAGGAGAATATATCTTTTAATGGTTTTAATTGTGTAAATACATGAATAAGACAGAGTAATGTTGTTATAAATCCAATTTGAGTAGAAAAGATCATTAATGTGGATAATTTGGGTTTCCTAGTGTATTTAATGATAAATTAGGGTTTGCTAACATAAACGATGAGAACTGTAGTAATTAGGGTTCCTTTGAGAATCGAACTATAATTCTTTGTTGAGTTGTTAATTCAAAGAAACCTAAACATGATAATTGGCCTTAATGATTTGGACATAACTTAAAAGGGTTAAGATGGTAGTTTTAGTATAAAGGCAATATATTAGACTTTCAATTGTGCCTATGATGTTGAAAGTAGGGTTTATGGACTAACAGAGCATTAAAAGTGATAAATGCATAATGAAGGCTAAAACCCTAATAAAACCCTAAGGCCGACCTAGAAATCATAAGGTGGAATACAAGTCGATCTTGAGAATGTTTTGAATAAAATAATGACACTTGGATGTTATGCATTATTTTCAGGATAATGTTGATTGCTTGTTTGATTGTATTGAATATTAATGCTTGGACATCAAGTTGCTCTGGATCAGATATGTGGTTACGCTTATGAATTTCTCGAATTAGTTTTACGAGGTTTTCCAAAGTTTTCCTCGATGACTTGAATTAAACTGTTGGATGAATTTAATTCATGTAAACTATAATGTGGATATAACTATCACTTAAGATAAGTGCCTACTAGCTTAGATCCTATTCCCCTATGTGGCTTAATAGTTTGACCTAGTACATGGCTACCTATGGGGTAGGTCCATCAGGTCATTGGATGACTTAGTACATGGCTACCGATGGGGTAGGTCCATCAAGTCTCCTTAAGTCAGGGATTGGGCTACCTATGGGTAGTGCCATGCGACTCTTCAGTACACCTTGAGTCAGGGATTGGGCTACCTATGGGTAGTGCAATGCGACTCAACCCTAGATATTGATCTACCGGTTAGGTAGGATCACGCGGGGTTTAATGGGGATCTACCATGATGAAGGTAGCATCGAAGTCCACTATAGGGACATCACAGAGATAGGGGATAGGTAAGGATTGAGTAGTATTGCTTAAGTCGTAATCTTGGTTTTTAAATGAAAATGGGCTGATTATATTGTTATCATAGTTGCACAATTATTGTTTCCCCCACATACCAGATTTATGTTGACCAACGTTTTGTTTGTCAGCGTTTTAGGTACAAGTTAAAAGGACAAATAGTAAAGTGGCATATGTGGAATTAAATGAGGATTAACAATCAAGGAGCATTAGTTAGAATATTCTCTCATATGGATAGAAGTTTAGTAATCCAAGTTTTTCAAAGGTATGCAAAAACTTTTAATTTATACCAGATTTCAGTATAGTTGGTAGAATTTTATAATTTCTATTGATTATTTGTCAAACATTTGATCTTGTTAATTGGGTTAATGGCTCTGACCTTTTGGTCTCCCTTAATTGGGGGTTACCGGGAGGCGGGGTCGTTACATTTGGTATCAGAGCGTAGGTTCCTCATTTAATCTTTAATAATTATTAAATTTTACAAACTTTGTAGAACCAAAGGGAGTTATTAGAGATATTTCCGAAAGATAGAGGTGTTTAGAAAAGGATCACATCTGGGGGCTGGCAAGATTTTCCTCCGCACTGCTAGTCGGAATACGAGGACTCCCAGATTAGTGTGACTGCCTGGCCAATGTCTTAGGACCTGACTCGAAATAAGATACCTTTAGGACTCTTTCGTCTTGTTCATCCCTTCTCAACTCAAATGCTATTAAGGATTATAAGGATTAGGGTTTTCTCTCTTTTCCTCACCCTCTTGAGGTATGGGTAGGGTTGATAAGGATTAAGGAATCCTCCACCAAATTAATGAAAAGCATGTAAATAAGATTTCATGGACATAAGCTTAATAGATTAAGTGCAAACTAAAGAATAGATACATGCTTAGGTCGTATGGTATAAGTTGTCATGCCCTCAGGAGAGACCTGAGGATAGACCGTCTTGTCATGAGGATAAGTAAAGAAAGTTAGTCATGGAGGCAGAGATCTCCATTATAGGTAGAGACCTGGCACATCCTCTGGATGATGTTAACCCTAACCCTCAGTGGAGGTTAGAGAGAGGGATGACACAATGAGTTAGATGTCATGGTAGATCAAGTGTGAGGGTGGACATGCCTTTGGGATGCCATACGAGCTATGAGAGGTTGGATAACCTAGTACCTTTGGCGAACCAGCCCTGGGAAGGGTCATGCATGTTAGAACGAAAGATACCTCCTTCATGGATGAGGTTAGTGAAGAACCTATAGAACCCTATGGGCTTTTGTAAGTAGGGGATAGCATGCACCCAGAGTACATCAGTAGTACGAGCAGTAGATTGAAACCCTGGCCAAGATAGCTTATGAGATAAGCATAAAGAGCTATGGATAACCTTGAGCAGACATACGCTTGAGGGGTATGCTTATAAGCTTGATCCACCTTCATGAAAAGAGGACCTCTGGTAGTAAGGTTGTATGCAGGGTTAGGAAGATCAGGAACCAAGCAAGAAGGTTGGAAGCCTTTACTCTGAGATATGAGGGATAGTGTGGAGTCGAGGATGATACAACCTAAGTGAATGATAGTGGTTGCCTCATGCTTAATCCCTGGAGGCTGATGATATCTTAGTTGCCTTTAGAGGAACCAAACCCTAGAGAGAGGTTGAGGCTTATGGTACCTAGGTGCCTATGGTGTAGGTGTTTACCTTATGAGATAGGAAGATGAGTTCCTTATACCTAGAGAGGTTTAGTAACATGTTGTGAGGCCTTGAACCTTGTTGGTTGTCCTTGAGGAGGACTCAACTCTGAAGTGTTGTTTGAGTTGAAGGATGACAAGAAATGCATGTCATGCCTTATACATGCTTGATTTGTGGTTAAGAGATTGAGCATGCAGTTGGATACCCAAAGGTGAACCTAGGGTTCCTAGGCCTAAGAGGGGAAGTGGTAGACCTAATGCTCATGATGAGATTTGAGTTTCCATAGATGCGAGAAGGGTACTTGTCATGGTTAGAGAAAAGGGAAACCCCCCTTAAGTTTAAGGTATGTTTGGTAAATCCCTCGCAGCTAAGTTGATGACATGGGGAGGTATGATCTTGATCCAATATTGAGGATGAGAACAAGTGTGACCTAGCATGGTTTAGTAGGTGGTCTGCTTGTTCCTTAGTAGTTCTCTAGGGTTAAGCATGTTATGTGGATGTAAACCCTAGACATAAGGATGTTTGTGACCTTTGTTATCAAGATGTAGTTTCCTCCCATCCTGGGAGAGGGACCCTTTGGTAGGGTGTATACCAGTTTTGTTGGTTTTGAGGAAACCTATAGAAGTCTCATAGGATCTTGAGAAGCTAAGTGAAAGGTACATGGTATGAGAATGAACCTATAGGCCCATAGATAACCATCTCTATGTGCATGTGGATGTGTTACCATGGAGGTAACCGGTATGGGGCCTGACCAAGGTACGCAGGTTGCCAAGACCCTATGAAAGGATGGGAGTCAGCCCATGAATGTAGAGAGAGAGATGATGAAGGCTTGGGTAAGGTTCTAAGCTGGACATGTACTGTAATAGAATCCTAAGTCTATCCTAGGATCAGGTAGGGATAAGACCGATGGAAGTAGGAGTTGCCTAATTCCCTAGTTGCAAATGACCATAGGGTCGGGAGGTAACAACTATCATTGTCTGAGGGCCATGGGTTAGGATATTGATCACCTTCATGAACTCATGGGACCCAAAGGGCAGATGTGTAGGGCACTCTCTGGATGCATAAGGGAAGAGGGATGACCCCTAAAGTGTCGGCCCCATATTGACCTAGAGGTGATGACCAAGGATTGTGTAGTGACCCAAGTAGGTTCAAGACCAGTTTTCCATGGAAGTAATTTTGATGTTTGTGATGAAGAGACATATGTGGCATGTTTCAACTTAGATTCATAGGTGTATTGGCAAGGTGGGATGTACCATCCCTACTCTTGGAATAGGAAGAACTCTGTATTTGGACTGCAACCAAATGCTTATTTCCTCTTGTTATGGGAGTGAGGGATAGGACAATACGCACGCCATACACCAAGGATAAAAGGTGATGTGAGTTGGAACATTGCCATGAGGTATGAGAACATGGATGATACAAGGTAGTCATCTTACGAGGATGCTTTTATCATGAGCTATGAGTCATACAAGGTTGAGTTCAAAAACCAAGAGGATCAGCTCAGGGTTTTCTCGATGAAGATAGACTTAGAGCTGAGATGAGATAATAAGTGGAATACATGGAGGTGTATGTCTTCAACATTACCTAAGGATGTGAAGTGGTAATAGATGCTCTGGATGAGATACAACAACCTAGTTTAGCTAGAGGCTAGAAGAGGTTGTTAGGTTAACCTTAAGTTGGAAAAAGAGATGAGTTTGGCTAACACACAGATGTGACAATATTGGTTGATCGAGTTAATGGTTGTCTGGTTAACCAGCCTAGGGCTTTTCATGATAAAAGGATGGTTGTAGAACCTTAGCTGTACTTCTTTGGAAAAGAAGGTGATAAAACCCCGACTAGAATGGTTTAGGGTTTCTGAGGAATCAATCTTGAGGAATCATGACATAAACAAGATCATGATTTTAAGATCACCATACACTGTATCACCAAGATAATAAGTAACAGTAGTATTTTGGATGCCTAAGATGAAGTTGCTTGTGGTATGTTGCCATGCATGACAGGAAGTGAAGGACAAACACCAGTAACCCAGTGTATCGATATAGAGATAAAAGAGTCCCTGAGAGGGAATGAGAGTTCATCACTATGGATGTTGTGGTAAGTCCCCCCTAGACCAAGAAAGGTCAGGATGCAATATGGGTTATGGTAGATCGCCTTACCTAGATGACATAAGAAAGAAAGAGTTCTGTCAAGGGATAGATTTGGTTGAACTACCCATGAGAGAGATGATTCAACTACACCATGATGCGAGTTCAAAAGTTCTTGAGTATAACCTAAAGATTCACTTCCAGGAGGTGGAAGTAGATACATGAAGAACTCAATGATAGTATTGTTTATCACCCCTAGCTAATGGTTAGTATGATCTAGACTAGAGGGTCTGATGAGAGCATGTGTGCTCATTCAGGGTGATACATAGAGACAGTTTTTGTCCTTTGTAAGATGTGATGATAACCACCATAGCCAGTATCAGGTTGTAGAGAAGCTCTGTAAGGGAGGTTGTGTCGGTCACCACTTCATTAAGATGATGTTGGTGAAGGGACCTCACGAAGGTCAAGAAAGGACCACCGTGTGTACAGATGAAGTCACTTTGATCATGCAATGGCTGAAAGGAGCCCAGAGATGACATGAGTTGTAAGATGATGCAAAGTAGACTGACATGCAGTTCACTGTGGGAGAATATGTGACATGAAAATCTAACCCCTCTAAGTTATAGCTAAGAGAGCTGAGTCCCCGATACATGGGTTCATTTGAGATGGATTGGTGGAGAAGGTTAAGTTTGATCTCACCCCTCAGGATAAAGTAATGTGTGATGAGTTCCAGGTGTCCAATTTAGAGAACTATGTGAGGTACCCAGACCATGTGCTGAGAAATGAACCTAGTGAGCCCCAAGGGAGGCTGAAATGGCATGAGTCACCTGTGCAGTTTATAGACACCGGGATGAAAGAACTTAGAGAAAAGAATATGTGATGATAAAGGTTCTTTGGAAGCGCCATGAGTACGGTAAAGCCACATAGGGGCCAATGATGGATATGGAAAAAGTCTTATCCTGAATTGTTTGTTTGCTTGATGGAATTTTGAGGACAAAATACCTATAAGAGGGGAAGGATGTTACAACCCCAATTTTTGGGTTCAATTGGTGAGAAATGTAATTTCTCATATTAAATATATTTGAACAAATAATGATATAATTTGTTTTGAATAAATGGATTTCATTTACAATAGCCTTGATGATTGTGTTGTGGGATTTATTGGCTATTGAGCCCAATAACAAGGAAATGAAGAAAGGAAATTCAATTATTAAATTAGTAAATGAATAATTGAGTTTTTGAGAAAAGAATGAGATAGAAACCTCTAGAAGGCAAAGGGATGTAATCCAAAGATGGATTTCATGCCTCTTGGGTTCCTTGGGTTCCAAGGAGTCCAAAGTTGTAAAGAAAAGGTGATAAGAAAAGAAAAGATTAATTAAGTATTTCTTTATTAAGAAAGAAATTGAAAACAATGGTAAAACGTGGAAACCAAGTGGAAAGAGGTGTAATTAAGTTATCCTTGATGGATTTTCGTATCCAAAGGATTCCTAATGTTAAAAGGAATGCCAATGAGGAAAATAAAAGAGAAATAAAGAGAAATCCTCAAAAAGAGATATTTTAATAAGAAATAAACAAGATAATGGGAAAATAATAGAAATAGATGCATCTAGAAGGATAATGAGTATCCTTAAAAAGAATTTCGAAATATTAGAGTTTATTGGGGTCCAAGGATCCCCAATGGAGAAAAGGAAAGAGAAAATACCAAAAATAGGAAAAAAGAGGATAATATGATGCATAGTGAATGAATTTTGGTATTATCAAAAGAAGTACTTTCTATTATGAGGACATATGATCAATGACTCTATGGATTTGACCATTATGTAAAACACGAGAAAGATATAGAGGGTGAAAGGGTTCCTTGTTAATCAAGGAACGTGTTTAAGGCAAATACTTTATAAAGGATATATTACATGCCAAGAAAGGAGATTAAATCCTTGCAGATAGTAGGACTCATTTCCTCATTGATAAATAGACTCTTGTGTATGCTAAATCCCTTTAGCCTCAGCTATATAATGGTTTGGACTGGTGCCTCGCACCCAGAAGTTCACAGACGTCAGAAGTCTCTCTTCCAAACCTTCCACTTCTTTACTGCCCATGACCGGAAGGGGAGGTGCAATCCCTGAGGCAGTACTGAGACAACGAGGGAGTTCGAGAGGGGGACGAGACCTCCTGCAGGGTTTGGCGTGGACGAGGGTCGTCCACCTTGGCTGCCGGCCTTACGCCTACCAGTAGGTCCCTGATCGCAGATCTGTTCTCATGTGCCCAACCACCACGGCCATGACCTGGGGGCCTTGCTATGCCCAGAGAAGAACGACGGAGGCAATGGCACCCTCTCTGGTGGCCTTCGGGGTCGGAGAAGGAAGTAGGAGCCGCGCCAAGCGCGGTTAGGGCAGCAGCAGCGCTGCGTAAGGTTGAAGATGAGAGAAGCGTCGTTGGACACTTTTGCCCCTCCGCAGGCTGTAGAAACCACTAACTTATCAAGGGTAGTTTTGTCAATTCGAAATGTTTTCAAACCCAGCAAGCGACGTGCATGCAAGGAGCGACGTGGCACTCACTGATTGGCCAAAGTAAGTTATTTTTGTAAAATTCGTAGTTAATTATTCATAGCTCGGATTAGCACGTATAATATATGAATTTTGATCAGGAGAACTCAAAGAATGCAATAAAAATATAATTGAAGCCAGATTCTGATTTCAATTCAAAAAATGTATAAAGTTATCATCTTTAATGGTTTAATTAATGAAAAACCCTTAAAATTGATGATAATTGAATATAATGATGCTCTCTGATTGTTTTGAGTGAATATTAACCCAGTGATAATAAAAAGGATGATTTATATCTAAAAGAATGATCTTTGTACATAATTGTCTTAATTTAGGGTTTCATATACCTAAGTTTGCATTAATGGGCTTAGAAACCCTAATTTAGGAGAGTATGTCTTTTAATGGTTTTAATTGTGTAAATCCATGAATAAGACAGAGTAATGTTGTTATAAATCCAATTTGAGTATAAAAGATCATTAATGTGGATAATTTGGATTTCCTAGTGTATTTAATGATAAATTAGGGTTTGCTAACATAAACGATGAGAATTGTAGTAATTAGGGTTCCTTTGAGAATCAAACTATAATTCTTTATTGAGTTGCCAATTCAAAGAAACCTGAACATGATAATTGGCCTTAATGATCTGGACATTTCTTAAAAGGGTTAAGATGGTAGTTTTAGTATAAAGGCGATATATTAGACTTTCAATTGTGCCTATGATGTTGAAAGTAGGGTTTATGGACTAACAAAGCATTAAAAGTGATAAATGCATAATGAAGGCTAAAACCCTAATAAAACCCTAAGGTCGGCCTAGAAATCATAAGGTGGAATACAAGTCGATCTTGAGAATGTTTTGAATAAAATAATGACAGTTTGATGTTATGCATTTTTTTCAGGATAATGTTTATTGCTTGTTTGATTGTATTGAATATTAATGCTTGGACATCAAGTTTCTCTGCATCAAGTATGTGGTTATGTTTATGAATATCTCAAATTAGTTTTATGAGGTTTTCCAAAGTTTTCCGCGATGACTTGAATTAAACTGTTGGATGAATTTAATTCATGCAAACTATAATGTGGATATGACTATCACTTAAGATAAGTGCCTACTAGCTCAGATCCTAGTCCCCTTTGTGGCTTAATAGTTTGACCTAGTACATGGATACCTATTTGGTAGGTCCATCAGGTCATTGGATGACTTAGTACATGGCTACTGGGTAGGTCCATCAAGTCACCTTGAGTCATGGATTGGGCTACCTATGGGTAGTTCCATGCGACTCTTCAGCACACCTTGAGTCAGGGATTGGGCTACCTATGGGTAGTACCATGCGAGTCAACCCTAGATATTGATCTACCTGTTAGGTAGGATCATGCGGGGTTTAATGGGGATCTACCATGATGAAGGTAGCATACATGTCCACTGCAGGGACATCACAGAGATAGGGAACAAGTAAGGATTGAGTAGTATTTCTTAAGTCATAATCTTGGCTGTTAAATGAAAATTGGCTGATTACATTGTTATCATAGTTGCACGATTATTGTTTCCCCCATATACCAGCTTTATGCTGACCGATGTTTTATTTGTCGGCGTTTTAGGTACAAGTGAAAAAGACAAACAATAAAGTGGCATATGTGGAATTAAATGAGGATTAACGATCAAGGAGGATTAGTTAGAATATTCTCTCATATGGATAGAAGTTTAGTAATCCAAGTTTTTCAAAGGTATGCAAAAAGTTTTAATTTATACCAAATTTCAGTATAGTTGGTAGAATTTGATAATTGTTATTGATTATTTGTCGAACCTTTGATCCTGTTAATTAGGTTAATGGCTCTGACCTTTTGGTCTCCCTTAATTGGGGGTTACTGAGAGGCGGGGTCGTTACATTCAATGTTTGTAAAACAGATAGAAACTTCTCTTTCTCCGTACTACTCATTGTGAAAGATACTAGAGGTAAGTAATAATGGCTCCCTGAATCGACTGGCCACAAATCCCTTTGGATACCCCATTTTTTTAGATCTTGACGAGCTTGTAAGTTGTCCTTACTTTTCTTCAAGTCTCCCAACAAAATGTTCAAGATGTTCTCACAGACATTTTTTTCTATGTGCATTACATCCAGATTATGTCTCAACAACAGATGTTTCCAATACGGGAGTCGAAAAAAAATGATTATTTTATTCCATCCAGGAGGCAATGGCTGATGTCCATTTTTAGAGATTTTACATTGATTAGTTTTTTCGAATGTGATGTTTGTGCAACACTGAAATTATTGTAGTATATCATCACCTGACCAGCGCCTAGGCGATTGATAGAAATCTTGTTCTCCATTGAAACTTTTTTTATCACGCCTATAAATATGATTATTTTTCAAGAAACATCGATGGAAACCATAACATTGTTTCTTGCCAAATTGAAGCCACTTGGATAAGGTGTCTACATTACAAGATGGGCAACCTAAATCCTTTTTCCCTTTGGTGCTCCAACCAGAAAGGTCACCATAAGCCAAAAAATCATTTATGGTCCATAAGATCATTGCCCGCATAGTGAAGTTCTTCTTGCTGTAAGCATCATATACTTTAACTGTGACACCCCGCCATCAAACAGACAACGAGATGACATGCGAAAATGTGCGAAACCTCATATTACCAAAAAACACGGGTTAATTAAAACCGATTGCAGAAAGTATACATGAGAGAACGTTTGCATCCAAATCCTGTAGAGAAACATGTTATAAGAATATTACAAGCTTTGATATATGTCCACAGCTTATCGGAACCAGCTGTACTGTCAGCACCAGAGTTCAACACCTATTTATACATACATAACGGCAACATACAACCATCAGTAGGATATACAAGATTACAACAGTTGGACATCGTGAAACATCATCAAACACCGCCGAGGACCTGAGTATATAGGGATGACTCTAGGACTCTACTACG
The DNA here is from genome assembly GCA_963693085.1 of Alisma plantago-aquatica. Lineage (NCBI taxonomy): Eukaryota > Viridiplantae > Streptophyta > Magnoliopsida > Alismatales > Alismataceae > Alisma > Alisma plantago-aquatica. Next base: position 51,652,604 of record OY856411.1, read on the forward strand.
AAACCACCAAAACAACAACATGCCCATCACTTGCCTTCTACTGCTCTTCTTGCTGCTCGGACGCAACCTCACGACCACCACCACGTCTAGGGAGATCACCTAAAAAGGGTGTAAACTAGCGGGGTGAGACACACAGTCCCAGCGAGAAACATAACTCCCCGCTGAAACTATAAAACCTCAGAAGGTTAAGGCAACAACAACAAAATAATTAAAAAAAATGTATAACAAGAGCAACATATTGAGCAAGGCTATTATTACCCTCAAACTTATCAAGATATCCGGGAGGCATATAACCAAGTATTTCTTTATGGAACATGATTGACAAGATAAGCTTTATAAGAACTCATCACAAAATATAAGGATCATACAAACAATTTCATAGTACACCTAGATCAACTATATAAGCAAGGCCTCAATCAATGTTCTGTGTTTTGCTTTAAGCAAGACATACCATTCGGCTGGATTACATTTTATTACGCCCTGAGGAAGTGAGCCTTCCCTGCTCAAATCCAACCATTGGCTGCAAAGCCTAATCTGGTGCCATACAAGGTCTAAGGAGGTCCGGACTCCATGACCTCACCTTATCATGGTCAGTACACGACTCATCAAGCAAGACCACAGTCTTATGCTTATAGGGCATCAACCTCTAGGTCAGCTCCGCAAGCTACCCATATCTCTAGCTCACCTCATCATAGGTGCTAGTACATACATCTGAGCCATGAACGCATCATGCTCATCATCACATATCCTAATCCATGGGTTTGTTCACCATGCTACATATATCCTGAGTCTGCAACCACAATTGCACTCAAACCCTCCTATTTTAGGATAGGGGAAACCTCGCATATTCATGCGCTCCAGGTAATCCTGCAGGATAAACCTGTTTCACCATCACCAAGTACTGACGATGATAGATCTATGGCCAGGGCAAACTACATGATATGTTCATCTATAATTAATTAGTATATTTTAAGCCAATTGTTGAGGCAACCAAAGTATAACATAGCCATATAGGATTACATCATAATTGCCATCAATATACTATCCTGGGATCTCAATCCCTCATAACAACAATCACTGCCTCTCAAGGCATCATAATCATGCATAAGCATTCTGGGAACGCATCCCTTATCTCATCATCAGAGGATAACACCTCAACCAGGCACTCAGCCTCATATCAGGTCCTCAGACCTATCAATATGTTATTTCATTAACAAGGATTATCATCACATTGTGCTAGTCAAAGCACATACATCTCATAGCTCTTACCAGGCTATGAATCCACATGAAATACCTGCATGGTTAGTATACATATTCATAGAGATAACTGAAGTCATCATGGATTAACATGATTACCATGCTACCAAGTATTAAGCAACATCCATGAGTATATTACACATAAGCTATAGAAAGCATAGTTTTATTATCAATCATAAGCATATATCATGCCCCATACTTGTGATCATAATTATGAGACAGATCATCATGTGAAGCAACATCATATGCTTCCAATCTTCCTATCATCTTAACTTCATTTTCGTATATGCAAGATTCAAGGTGATTACATAATATCACTTGTATTATCATTATAAATAGAGAACCATCAACTATATACATTCCGGGTTATCAGAACCCTCACCAAAACTCCTGCAACCCTCACTATAGGTATGGTGAGCAACACCAACCCTCACCAAAGGGTGTAACGACTAGGGTTACAAACCCTAAAGCACATGTGCCATCAGAACGACCAACAACATATCATCCTATCGTGCATCATAGATTCTATCGTGCACTAGGGTTAGGGTTTCTATCGGCCAACCCTCACTAAAAGAAGCATGTCGACCAGGAGCATGGCGCCCATGACGCCCTATCGTTCAACCATCACCCATATTGTTCAAAGGACCCTTATGTTGGCCAACACACTCTATCATCCAAGAGCATGGTAACCACTAAGGCACCATACTGACCAACTCACATAGGGGGTGTCGGGCAAACACAAACCCATGCTCGACACAAGGTTACCCATCTTACTCATAACATCCAAGGAAGAGGCTAGGATGTCACTGACCTATAACAAGCAACACCTTAAGAAGACCTATCGTCCAACTAGGTCAAACACCTCATATCGGCCACCACTAAGGCACCTAACAGGGTTCCACCATGTACCCACCATATCGGGCATCACTACAACTAAACCATATCGCCCAACACAAGGATGGCCTACAAGGCTTTATATTAGTCAAAGCACATCCAAGACAAGGAGGTAGGAAACCTCACAACAAGGTGTGTCGTGCAGAGCACACATCAAAGTACATCACCCAAGCTCCCACTCCACAAATGTTATCGGCCAAGCTCAACTAGACATATCGGCCAAAGGTACAACCCAAGACAAGGCTATCGGGCAACACTTTTCCAAGGTCATATCGTGTAAGGCACAACCTAACATGGTCATCTTCAACCTCAAGCACCAGGGCACCAAACCCTAATTGATCAAGAGGATCGGATCACCTCTCAACAATCAAGAGAAAGGGGTTTTGCACAACCTCTATCACAAATCGGGCAACCACAAGAACCAACCTCAACATATGTCATCATCTATCCAAAAGCTCACCTCTCAAATCCATGGTGAGAGGAGGGTGTTGCCCAAGCAACTAGAATATAAGCTCACCTCTCAACTTAAATAAGAGAGGGGTATTTCCCATATTACTAGAGCTCAAACTCACTTCTCTAGATCAAGGAGAGAAAGGAGTGTTGCTACCAAAGAAAACCCCAACTATAGCTTGGCGAACAAGATCCAAAGGCATAAAAACATTAACAATATCATGCTCACTATATCCATAAGGTCAACTACATGTACTAGAGCAAGATACATAACATGCATGGCCGATTATCAACATATAAGAATCATACATCATAAAAAAGGTAGAATATCTAGGGTTAGAAGTTATGTAACCTGCCTTAAGCAAATTCCTCAAGCTCCAAAGCTCCAAGATTCTAGCTCCTTGCTCTAAGCACACCACTTTCGGCCACCTCAAGAAAAAGAACAGGAACCATAACCACCATGGCCAAAGGGTAGGCAAGATGGAGAAGAAGATGCTAAGGAGAGAGGGAAGATGCTTACCAAAGAACAAGACCCACCTAGGGTTCGACCACCAAGCTCGAGGAAGAAGAAGAGCACTCCATCAAGGGGAAAGGATCAGCCACCAAGCTCTCCAAGGAAAGTGTGTTGTGCACACAAGGAGGGAAGAGCAACAAAAGAGATAAAGGGTTCCTAAGGAAGATAAAGGCAAGGCATATATATATAAGGGTCAAGGTTAAACCAAGGCAAGGTGTCACCTTACCAAGGGACACTTGTCCACACATTTTACCACCTTGCAAACCTCATGCGCATGCCATGCCACCACTCAACCAAGGTTCAGCCACATGTCCAAGCTAGGGTGACACAACCAAGGCAAGGAGGTCAACAAAGGTCAAAGGCCGACACACTACTCCTCCATGTCCGACACACCCATGGGCGATACCCCATGACCGACACAAGGCATCCTTGCCCGATACAGGGCTCCTCAAAGCAAGGCAAGGCCCAACAAGGCTCAACCAAGCCCAACAGAGCTTCAACAAAGCCCAAGACAACTCAAGGCACGAGCCCAAACCTTCCTCTCAACTCTAGAGGAAGCAAAGAGAGAGAAAGACATCTCTCTAGGTGACAAACTTGCTCTTCAACCCTAACTCAGGTTATTTTGCAAGTAGCACCTCCAACTCTCAACAAATCACAATCAAACCCTAATCACCACTAAAGGTGATTAGCAAGCAACCAGGCACAAGGTTTAGGCAAAACAAACAAGGTAAACCCAAAATGAAGGTCAGTGTCCTTACAAGCCATAAACCTCTACAATGGGATTTTGTCCCCAAAATCTGAAGAGAAAAGCGAGGGAAACTTCCTCCTCATCTCTTCCTCAAGCTCCCATGTGGCTTCCTCAACACCACGATGATGCCAAAGAACTTTCACAAGAACCAGGTCCTTCCTTTTCAACATCTTTACCCTCCTGTCAAGGATCGTCATGGGACCTTCTTCATAGGTTACATCTTCATCAAGCTCAACCTCAACTTGTTGTATCACTGTTCCTGTGTCTGGATGACTTTTCTTCAACATGCTGACATGGAACGTCGGATGTATCCTATGAAACTCTGGCAGAAGTTCTATCTTGTAAGCTACCTTGCCAACACGTGCTATTACCAGGTATGACCCCATATACCTGGGTGCCAATTTGCCTTTCCGGCCAAACCGTAGTACGCCTTTCCAAGGTGAGACCTTGAGATACACTTTGTCTCCTACTTGTAACTCTAAAGGTCATCGGCGATTGTCTGCATAAGACTTCAGTCTGTCTTGTGCCGCCTTCAGCTGTTGTCGTATCACTCTGATCTTTTCTGTTGTCTGCTATACTAACTCAGGACCCAAAAGCTGATACTCACCAGACTCATACCAGCATAAAGGGGATCTGCACTTCCTTCCATATAGAGCCTCATAAGGAGCCATGTCAATGCTCCACTGATAACTATTGTTATAAGCGAACTCTATCAGACTGAGGTGCACGTTCCAATTTCCTAGGAACTGCAAAACACAAGCTCAGAGAAGATCCTCCAAGGTCTGAATAGTCCTTTTAGACTGCCCATCTGTCTATGGGTGGAAAGTGGTACTGAACCTCAACTATGTTCCCAACGCTTTGTGCAACTGTTCCCAAAAATGACTCATGAACTGGGGACCTCTGTCGAAGACTATCGTTGCTGGTACACTATGCAAACACACTATCTTGTCTACATACACCTGAGCAAGCTTCTCTGCTGTATACGTTGTCTTTACAGGTATGAAATGAGTAGATTTTGTCATCCTGTCCACTATAACCCAAATGGAATCATGATTCCTAACTGTCTTTGGTAGACCAACTATGAAATCCATGGTTATGTGATCCCATTTCCATTGCGGTATCGGCATGTGTTGCAACATACCTGCCGGCTTATGATGCTCAGCCTTAACCTGCTGACATACCACACACTTAGCCACAAACTCAGCTACATTCTTCTTCAAACTAGACCACCAATACAGGTCCTTTAGATTATGATATATCTTGGTGACTCCTGGATGCATAGCATACATCGATGTGTGTGCTTCCTCGAGCACTAGCTTTCTTAGATTATCACCATCGGGGACCACCATCCTACCATGATAGCAAACTAGTCCATCCTCAGACTCATGGAACCCATCACGCTTTTCGCTGCCAAATCCAAATCATGTGTCTGATAGTTCTCCTCATGTTTCTTAAGCTTTCAGGAAGCAAAAGAAACCACATGATCCTCCTACATCAACACACAACCTAAGCTTTTCTTGGAAGCATCGCAGAAAACAACATAGCCCTTCCCAGGCTCTGGCAGCACTAGTACTAGAGCACTAGTCAGCTTCTCCTTCAAACTTTGGAAAGCCTGCTGACAATGATCATCCCAGATAAAAGGTACAACCTTCCTGATCAACTTTGTCATCGGCAACATGATCACACTGAAGTCCTTGATAAACCTCCGGTAATATCCTGCCAAACCCAGAAAACTACGAAATTCTATCGGCGTCTTTGGTTGATCCCAATATGTAACTGACACTACAGAAAACTGGTGTATTAACATCAATGTTTACGACCACTTTATTATCTTGTCGTAATAAATACAGTAATAACGACAAACAACATTTTCTGCCATTATTGGTGTAGACAATAATGACAACTTTTTTTATCTGTCATAAATAAATAAATTTTCCGCAGTTGTTGGTGTAGGCAACAACGACAACTTTTTTATCTGTCGTAAATAAACTAATTTTCCGCCGTTAAAACTCTTCCTTTTTCATTAGCACACTTATGCGGCACTTTTTAGTTGGACCTTTTTTTCCCACTTAAACCCCAACCCCTAGAATCTAACTCGACCCCTCGATCGCTCACCCCCCGACTCTGCTCACTCTCATCCCCCTCCCCCAACAAAAGCATGCAGAAAACGAGCGACGACTTACTAGGGTGCAGCGATGACTTCTCCCGCCATCTATCCTCCGAGCAACAGGTGCAGCGGTGGCCTCACCTCTCTCCAACACCGGTGACGCCGACTTTTCTTCTCTGTAGCGGCAGTGACAGCAGCTCTCCCGAACAGGCGGCAACATCATCCTTACTCCAGCGGTGGCCCTCTTCAAAAGGTGTCGGTAAATCATTTCCTCCTCTCTTCTTTCTCAGTTCTTCTCGCTCTGATTGGTTTGCTGGAACTTACTCAGAAAATAGGGGAAGTCGAGTTCCATATCCAGTTTTAACTGATTGGTTGTGTGAAACTTGAGAATTGGACTTTGCCGACTTCTGACGGACTTCTGAAAGTATATATAGATATGAGTTCTAGACTTCCGAATAAAATCCAGCGGAAAACAAATTCTTCGCCTTTGTTGCCTCCGTCCCGATGCCTCTGGCCTTCCCCTTTTTCCGCCCATTTTCTTTTGGTCGAGATCTATTCGTCAAGGAAAGGAAACTAAAGCAAATCCTCAATAACCAGATCCATTGATGAAGAACGCAGTTGCTCTCTTTTTTCTTTTGATCAACCGAGGACAGATGCCGTCATAAAAAGGAGCAAAGCCCTAAATAACCAGATCCTTTTTGAAACGCAAATAGCTTCTTTCATTTTTTTCTTTTTTCCTTTGATCGATCAAGGACAACTACTATTGCTGAAATACAAAAATCGATTAATGTTGATAAAAAATTTGTAGCGCACCACGACTCTTATTGCTTCTGTGACTCACGAAAACTTGACCAACTGTTTTGCAATGTTGACGAACGAATAAAATATTAAGCCACCGTGCCATTGTTCTGCAGATTGCTTAGTAGTTATCGCTTCTTGGATGTTTTTGATGCAACACAAAATTATATACTAATGAATAATTTAGAATCAGTTCATTGCTTACTGGTTGGATGAATCTAGTCAATGCTTGTATGGCCGTAGGGCTACTCCAAAAAAGTTATTGGTCGCCACTTTTATTTGACATTGACTTAAATAACTTATACTCTGCTTGCATGTCATATCTTATAATAAAATGTGACATTGTTGCAAATGTCTACTGGTATATGTTAATGCATAAGCTTCTAATTTTTATTGCTTTATAGGATGGTTCATAGTACCACATACTTTGAATGGGATTTACATTTCATATATTAGATGTTTCGGTTGTCATTTGTATGATTGGATTTTAGTACTTAAGTACGGATTTAGTATTTCAATCTCAAGTTTATTTATGTATGGAATTAAATTTTTTCACTCCCTTCCCATCAAAGAGAGGAACTCTGAATAAATTTTTCCGTATGATGTATCCGAGTTACAAGAAACCAATCATACATAATTTCTTTTCCTGAAAAAGTTTGAATGTTAAACCAATCACCTGAACTTCATTTCCAAAAACTAAACATCACTTCCGGGAAAATGAGTTCCTCAAAAATTGGAGTTACAAGAAACCAATTTGAGGGTCTGACGGATCAGTTCTTCTCAATTCTTTCTCAGTTCTTCCTCATCGGAGTAATCAATCGTCACCCCATTTCTGTTTGAAGCAATTTCAGTTCTAAACTCACCTAAAGTCTACACCTCCGTCAATTTAAACGAAGATCATTCAGTTCTAAACTTTGAAAAATCAGAATAAAAAAATACAACATCAAAATCAATTGCCGTCTCATCTCTTGATCTTCGTCGATATCTAAATGAAAAAATTGCTCTCCTTCTTATCTTTTATCTTTTCTGGCGGCTTGCTTTGTGAGGCACCGCTTGAAGGAAGAGGGAAAGACACGACTATACGCACTGTGGCCGTGACGGAAGCTTTCCTGGTGTGTCTGTATGAGCAGTTTCTTCTCAAGTCAGAGGCTGTGATGGAAGCTCCTTTGCTCCCACGGCTATGCGGAGAGCGTGAAGATAGGACAGATGGTAGCGGCACCTAGGGGCTCAGAAGTCATTTTCCTTCATATTCCCCTTTCCCCCTTCTTTTCTTTCCATTCCCCTCATTCCCACCTACTGTCGACCCCCAAACTCCCTCTTTTTCTCCTGATCCAGTTCTATCTTCTGTTTCCCAATTTCTTTTTCTTCTCCCATTGCCCATTTTCCATTCCCCAACTCCCTTTCTTCCCCTTTTTCCATTTCTCAATTTGTTTTCCGTCATTCACAACCCATTGTCCTACCCCTCAACTCCAAATTTTACTGTCGTCCATGTGTTGTTATTCCTCTTCCATTTTCCAAACTCCCTTTCTTATATTTCCCATTACATTTCCCAATTTTACCGTCCCCTATTTCCCATTACATTTCTCAATTTTACTGTTGAGTGTCGATCCATTGCCTTTGCCTATTCTCAATGTCATAATTGAAAATTTGAATCTATCTCAAGTTTTTGAGGTCTAAATATGTGATTGTACAAATTAAATATGCAATTATATGATTAATTTATATATAATAATTAATTTATTTAAAAAAAACTGAAACCGCATATACCCCCGCATATACTCCCGCATGCCACATATATTCTACAAGGTGACCTCTCCGAACGCATAGCACATACCACTTTTTAAAACACTAATTGCTAGACAGTACTACATATTTACTGATTACATTCTCTTGGTGTTCTATTTTGTTGCATGTGTTGGACATGAGTCACATGCTTCTTTAGTGTTTGTTTTGGACCGTTGAGACATGCATGCATCTTTTGTATGTTTTTTTAGTCTTTATTGTTATGTAATGTGCTTGTGTTAAACCATTACATGTGTGCTTCTTTGAAGTTTATGCTTATATTATTTTAGATTGCATTCTAGAAATTTGAACTGATTTAAAGTTTTAGGGTATAAATATGTAATTGCACAAATTAATATACAATTGTGAGAAATAGGTTTAGATCTTTAATCATTTAAACTCATGCCAAGAGATATTACTTCAAACAAGAAACATATTTTAATTTCTATTATAACATAAGTGGATATACAATGATGTGTTTCTCTTGGAATTTCCCCATACAATAAATGATACTTACAACAACGATGTATTATTTGAAGAAGTGTCTTGTTATTCATTTTTATTTAACAATAGTCGATCGACAACAATAATGCTAAATTTATCTCCCTATTTTAAAAAAAATTCTATGTTTCTATGTAGAAGATGGCACCATGTAAGCAATGGATTAGACTTGTTGATGACCGACTTGATGATCCATCATATAAATTTGGTGTCGAAGAGTTTTTTATTTATGCATGTCAAAGAATTGGCTTAACTGAAATTAGATGCCCATGTGTTCGTTGTGTTAATGTTGTATCTATGCATTATGATTTAGTAAAAAACACCTAATGATTTATGGTTTCATGAGGAGTTATACCTTTTGGTATCATCATGGTGAGACGGGACATGAAACCGATTCTGATTTAGATGTTGAAAATAATGACAATGAATAAGATAGTGAGACAGATGACAAAATGTTAGAGCTTCTGGAAGATATGCATCCAATCCATCATAATATTGAGGGAAATGTTAGGGATATGGGATATTTTAACCACAATAATTTTGAAGAGGAACCTAATTGTGAGGCCCAAAAGTTTTTTAGGTTGCTAAATGACCTCAAACAACCTCTTTATAAGGGCTCAAAGAGTTCAAAGTTGTCTGCACTAGTCAAGTTGCTTCACATCAAGAGTCTTGGGAGATGGCGTAATCGGTCTTTTACAATGTTACTCGAACTAATGAAAGATGAGCTATTTCCACAAGACTCAACTTTGCCTACCTCTTATTATGAAGCAAAGAAGACAATCAAAGATCTTGGTTTCTCATATAACAAGATTGATGCATGTGCAAACAATTATATGTTGTTTTGGAAGGAAGACCACGGTCTTGATAATTGTAAAATTTGCAATACTTCTAGATGGAAACATGACAAGTGTAGTGGGGTGGAGAAAGTAAAAGCAAATGGGAAAAAATACCAATAAAAATATTTCGTTACTTTCCACTAATTCCTCGGCTTCAAATGTTGTTTATGTCTACAAAAACATCTGCACTTATGAGGTGGCATCATGATAATGGTGATATGCGACATCCGACTGATTCATTGGCATGGAAGAGATTCAATGAATTAAATGAAAATTGTTCTACTAAGAGCAGAAATGTTAGATTGGGACTAGCTAGTGATGGTTTTCAACCATTCAACAATTCTAGACCATCATATAGCATTTGGCCAGTTATTCTTATTCCATATAATTTGCCTCCTTGGATGATCATGAAGCAACCCAATTTGATTTTGTCTATGCTCATTCCTGTTCCTAGTGGTCCCGGTGATGCTATTGATGTTTATTTGCAACCTCTAATAGATGAATTGTTAGAGTTGTGGAATAATGGAAGACATACATTTGATGCAACTATGCGCCAAAATTTTAATCTTCATGCAGCTCTTATGTGGACGATCAATGATTTTCTTGCATATAGGATTTTATCTGGATGGAGCACTAAGGGAAAACTTGCTTGCCCATGTTGCCATAAGGGTACCCATTCCACTCGTTTAGCTAATGGTGGAAAACAATGTTTCATGGGTTATAGACAGTATTTTCCTATGAATCACAAGTGGAGAAAAATAAATCTAAATTTGATGGCACTATTGAGAATGGCACACCAATGCCACCACTAACAGGTGATGATATCCTTAACCAATTCGACAATCTTGAGGGAAATCCTTTAAGTAAAGATTCTAAAAAGACATCTCACAAGAGTAGGGGGGACAATTGGAATAAGAAAAGTATTTTCTTCAAACTTCCATACTGGAAAAATCTTTTGATACGACATACTTTAGATGTGATGCATATAGAGAAAAACATATGTGACAGTATTCTTGCAATTATTATAAATGTTAAGAATAAGACAAAGGACAATTGCAAATCTCGTCTTGATTTGCAAGCTATGAAAATTAGACAAGAATTGCACCCCGTAACAAGGGAGGGGAAATAGTTTTACCAGATGCATCATTTGTACTATCTCGAGATGGAAAGAAGAATTTTTGTAGATTTTTGAAAGATTTAAAGGTCCCAGATGGCTATTCCTCAAACATTTCACAATGTGTTAACACGAAAGAGACTAAACTTTTCGGATTAAAAAGTCATGACCATCATGTTCTATTGCATCACATACTTCCACTTGCACTACGTGGTCTTCTTCCTAAGGTTGTTTATGAGCCAATTCTTGAGTTGTCTCGATTTTTTAAGGTATTGGGATCTAAGTGCTTAAATATGAGGGAGTTGAAGCAAATTGAAGCTCAAATTCCAGTTACTCTTTGTAAGTTAGAGCAGATATTTCCACCATCATTTTTTGATGTGATGTTACATCTTCCTATTCATTTGGCACATGAGGCTATGCTATGTGGACCTATTCATTGGCACTGGATGTATCCTATAGAGAGAAATTTGTATACCTTAAAATCATATATCCGCAATAGGGCCCTCCCAGAGGGTTCCATAGCAGAAGGATACATAGAAGAAGAATGTATGAATCTTTGTTCAAGATATTTGCATAAAGTGGAGACAAAGTTCAATCGCCCAGATCAAAATTATGAAGATAATGTCAAGGAAAATTCAATTTTATCTACTTTTTCATACAAGGGAAGAGGATTAGGTTGTGGAAAAACAAGAGACCTTGATGCACTTGAATTGGAGCAAGCTCATATATACATTCTTAATAATTGTGAAGAAGTTGAACCTTTCATTGAGTAAGTGATTTCCTACAAATTATTATATGTCATTTATTTATAACTTTTAGTAAGACTATATATAATTGATCTAATATTTAAATGATTTAATGTAGGGAATACTATCAAATTCAGGGGGTAAATGCAGAACAAATATCTTATAAGGAATTAAATGACAATTTCATTGAGTGGTTTAAGACAAAGGTAAGTTGTTTATTCTCTCAATATGGAAATATATATACACAATTGTTTATATGTTTCTAATTTCACCATTATAATTTACATAGGTTGCAGATCAATTTGAGAATGATAAAAGAAAAAAAATAGAAGAGTTGCTTTCATTATCAAGGGGTCCATCTAAATCTGTGACATGTTTTTATGGTTATGTGGTGAATGGATATCAATTTCATACTAGGTCTCATGAGGAAAAATTGAGGTCACAATGTAGTGGAGTGGTTGTGGGAGGTGGTGATGATAGTGGTGAGGTTATGGATTATTTTGGAAATTTGACTGAGATTATAGAAATGCAATACTTGGGTGATAACCGAGTAACATTATTTTGGTGTGATTGGTTTGATGTTGGTGACAAAGTGAAGGGATTAAAGATTGATGAGTATGATTTTACAAGTATTGATTGCAAACACATTTGGAAAACTACTGAGCCATATGTATTAGCCACTCAAGCATCTCAAGTGTTTTATGTCAATGATCACAATAACAAGGGATGGCATGTGGTGATAAAGGTTGAGCCACGTGATAAATTTGAGCTAGTTGATGCAGATGAAGCAACATAAGTTCCTATTGATATTTGTGATGATGTTTAGAAGATATATTTTTCATTTAATTTGTTGTAGTGATGCCACTAGAAAATATTATATGTTTTATATCTTGTCATGGCATTTTCATCCTAATTTTCTATAAAGTTATTGACTATGACATTTGGTCTTTTACTTTATGCAATCAAGTGTTGTTATGTAAACATGTGTAATAATTGTCATTTTTATTGGTTTGATCAACTACATTTATTGATAGTTGATCTTCTAATTATTGCCCTTGGTGGTACAGGACAATGTCTACAAGAGGATCAAAAAATGACAAGGATCCTAATAAGTCTAGGTCCAAGAATTATCTCTTGCCACAACAGCTAAGTGTATTTGGAAAAAGTCGTGTTCATGGATTGGTACTTAAAAGTACTTTATCAAATCTCAAAGGAGATAATATCCATGGTATGGATGGGTATTTTGATAGTAATTTTTTGGGTTTAAATAGTGGGAAAAGTCTTTCTCTTCCAAAAAAAGTTCTTCTCTTCCACAAACATGGAATGATTCTACCTCCAAAAATGTTCCATCTCCACCAATGAAGAGTACTCCTCCACCAATTTAAAGTCCTCCCCCAATTAGAAATGTTGCTCCGCCAATTCAACATGATCCTCCACCAATTGAATCAGGTCATGTACCTCTTGAAGAATCTCCCAATCAACATGGCATGGCTGCTGAACCGATTTCCACACATTCTATTGGTAAGATATCAACATGTAAGACCCCTTCTAGTTGTTGCTGATTTGCATTAGTTTGAAATATTAACATGCTCCGCCAATTCAACATGATCCTCCACCAATTGAATCAGGTCATGCACCTCTTGAAGAATCTCCCAATCAACATGGAATGGCTGCTGAACCGATTTCCACACATTCTATTGGTGAGATATCAACATGTAAGACCCCTTCTAGTTGTTGCTGATTTGCATTAGTTTAAAATATTAACATGCACCAATTAAGTTGCATGTTCTCCTAGTGTATACACAATTGATTTCCCAATATATTTTTTTATTTAGTATCTTGTTTCTTTTTCTACTTGATGATAGGTAATGTCTTTGAAAAGATAGTGAGGCGTCGAGGAAGTAACAAATGTAAAAAGGTTGCTAGACTTAAAGAAGGAAGGAAGATAGATATCACATTTTATCAAGGTTGGCCAGTTGGGAAAAACCATAAGGTATGGAGTAGACATTTGGGAAGAATTATTCGTGATCGCAACATTTGCCCATTGAAGGTTCATTCATGGAATGATATCACTGAAAGACAAAAGGATCACATGTGGGCAGCAGTTGTGGTGAGTGGGATCAATTCATTTTATATTTATCTAAATTCTTAAATGTTCACAAGATAGTAACATCCTTAATGCATATTTTGTTGTATAGGATAAATTTTCTAACAACAACATGGATGATTTTAAAAGCCATACAATAAAACATATGAAAGAGTTATGGGTGAAATGGAGGACATCAATGCATCATACCGTGAAAGGGCTAGACATGAAGCACCAATTATTGAAGAAGCCTATGGCAATTCAAGTTGATGGTGATTGGGAATGGCTCCTAAAGGAAGTTTTTCATAATGAAAAGTTTATGGTAATCTCATGAGTAATCATTTTCACACTGGTACAAGCTACTTGAACTTATGATTGTGATTTCTTAATCATATTTGTTTTGTTAATAAAAATGCAGGCCTTGAGTAAGAGAAACTCTAAGAATAGAGAAGGATTGAACAAGAAACTAATTCATCACACAGGCAGCATGCCTCTTAGAGAAATTTCATGGCAGAAGGTTGTTTAAATATATCTTCAGTACCACCTTCATTCTTCTTATTTACACAACTTATTTTGGTAATGTTATAGGGGGGAAAGATGGGAATGCACCTGACTTTGGAACAATATATTTTGAGAGCCACAAGAAAGGTGATACATTAGCTAACATGGAGGTATCCCAAGTTCATGTAAGTATACTAGCATGCATGGTCATGTCACTATTTGTATATTTACACTACATTAATTACTTTCTCTTATAGGAAATAATTGTTAGCATCCAACAAGCTGAGCCATCCCTTCATCATGTAGAGGTTGTAGAAAAAGTATATGGAGAACCACAGACAAGAAAATACATATCAGGTTATGGTGGAGGAGTGAAGCCTAGAGATGTAAGAGGACCATAAAAAACAAAGAATGCCCTATTGGATGAGCTAAAATCAAAGGAGCAATCATTGAAAGATAAAGAGGAAGCTTTTAATGTGTAAGAGAAAGCCTTGAAAGAAAGTGAAGTTGAAAAGTGTGCAACACAAAGTCGTTTGGGCAAAGTGGAAAATCTTCTAGAGATGATAGTCAAAAATCCAAAATTTCAACAACTTGTGTAATTTAAAGAGGATGTTGATGGTTCAGTAGGTTCTCCATCTATATCCGAAGACTAGTTTAAATTAGGTATGAGGTTAATTTCATTTATGAGATGAATATTAGAAATTGTTATGTAGTTTATGCTATAATTTTATCTTTTTCTTATTCTAATTTGTTCCTCAGAAATGGAAGGAGAAGATTTTGGGTAGCATTGGTATACATATATATATTTGAGGTGGCATTCATATAAATTTTCTAATTCACAATTGTAGGTGATGACACAAGTGATCCAATGAGAAGTCAACTAGAGAATGAGTCCAATGGTTTTGTTTGGATGGAAGAAAAATTAAAACCTTTTTTTGTAGTTACTTTCACCTGAAAGTGGAGTACACACATTTTAATGTTACCCATCCAACATCATTATTCCTCTAGAAATTTTGTAATTATACTTGATTATTTTTGGTGAACTACCAAAACACAGGAAAAATGAGATGTATTAACATACAAATCTTCAATAGGTAATTCAGTTGATTCTGGTTTTAATTGAGTATGCTGCATTTTAATGTATATAGGATGTTCAGAAGTGACATATCCATATATTCAACATCATTTTCATATCACATCCATATGAGGTAATTGTGATAGGTTCCATCTTTTTTTCCAATAATGTATCTAAATCTAATATGTATCTTTCTTTTGGAATAGCCTTTCTTCTTCATGTTGAGCATGAATGTTGCATTACATCCCATGCCATTTTGATTTGAACTTGACTTATAATTGGGAGTGTTTTATTACTTGAACATGACATTTTACATTGCTCCATTAATAAGATAGTGTTGTTTAAAGAGTTTATCAAAATGCATCTTACAGACCATACTTGTTTTCTTTTACAACTTGGGTTATGCTAATTGTTCCAAGTGAATAAGAAGATGAAAGAGTTATCAAGTTTCTTATGCTTTTTTCAGGTTTGTTTCCACCAACAACTATATTATATTTTTCCAGCATATTTGTCCAAAAAAATTCGGATTATATTGTTCTCTCTTTTTCAGATTTTTCTTAGTCCAAATCCAAGCAATACTCTTTGATCTATGCTCGAGATGTATTAAAGGATCTTACACTAGCGGAATGATGACCTGTTACAGCCAGATTTCTTAGGGATATGGGCAACTATTGAGCCTTCTTTTTTAGAATATACTCGTGGATAAAATGCACGCCCGAGTTTGAAATTCATTCATGCAACGTTTATTAATGTTGTTGAATGTGAGGATGCTCTAATGAAATCTGCAATTATTATTGGAAGAAACTAATGAACATTCTTTGTTACAACATACTCGTGGATGAAATTTCACAAGGTTCGTTCTTTCACTTTATTTTGATATCAATATTTCTTTATGTAGGTTATGCTCTTTTATTGTCCTCATCTTCATACGTTTTACTCTAAATTTAGGTTATTCAAATTGATGAGTTCGATTTTCACAATATTGATATCTTGGGAGATATGTACATTCCCACTCTGTTATGATGGTGATTGGTATTCAGATTATATGTTACACTCTGTTATGGGATTTAGCTATAAATGGTTTTCTTCTTCCACTTATTCTTCACTACGAGTGTCTCATTGTCTTTGGTTTAAAAGGTAAGTACTCTTTTCTTACTCATTAAAATATACAACTGTGAGTACTCGTTGTATCGGTATAAACCATTCATATCCGTTACACATGTGGAAAATGTATTTGTTGCACATCTGAAGTTATATGTTTGTTGCACATTCAGTGATATGTGCCCCTAATATATCATTTTTTTGCAGGTACATAGTTTTATATATGTGATGATGATTTCTATTCATATGATATGTGCACACTCATTATGGAAATAGCTATATATTATTTTCTTCTCGATTCATTCTTCGGTTAACACATAGTAAATTCTTTGATGTAAGAAAAGAATGTCACATCCATTAAAGAAATTCTTCCTTATGCAAAGTATGAATTTGAGAGCAATTTTTATATATGCATATACCACACATGCTTGATTGAAAGGCCAACCTTCTATTACAAATAAGTAAGTTTTCAAACATGAACTAACTCATTTTTTTTTCTTTAATATATATAGATTCATAGTTACTTTCACTATATGTTCATACGCTTCTTTGCATTTTCAGGTTTTTTTGATGATTTTACATGGAAAAAGACTGAGTGGAGTCTTGTACTGAAACACTTCTTTGAAACTCCTCCCTATCCCCTAAACTTCTAAACGCATGCTGTTTTGCTTTTCAACGCACAATGTATATGTTGTTTTGGTTTTCGAGTGAGCATATGGAAAATATGCCCCGTTGCACATGTGGAAAATGTGTCTGTTGCACATCCAGAGATATGTGTCTGTTGCACATGCGGAAAATGTGTCCGTTTGCACATCTGGAGGTATGTGTCCGTTGCACATTCGGATGTGTCCGACGCACATCCGGAGATATGTGCATTCCATGAATTGTGTTTCTAATACTTAAAATCTCTTTTGTAGGTTTCATTTATGGTGATGGTGATTGGTATTCAGATTATATATTACACTCTATTATGGGATTTAGCTATAAATGGTTTTCTTCTTCCACTTATTCTTCACTACGAGTGTCTCATTGTCTTTGGATCAAGATAAACCAAATATGTGCAATCAAAAGGTAAGTACTCTTTTCTTACTCATTAAAATATACATCTGTGAGTACTCATTCTTTTTTCCTATCAGAATTGATATAAATTTAGTATTTTAACATTATAATAATCTATGTTGAATACACTTAGCTGCACGTATCAATTGTCTACACTATATAATTTTTTAGTCACATCTTTAGTTGTTCAGAACATAGTTGTCTAAATCATAAGATATTAGACCTTATAATTAACTAAGTGCATTGAACAATTCTTCAAAACATGACCAGCGATTAAGAAAGCGGCCAGTGCGGCTGCTTCCTACACGAATCGATGTCTGCTCAGCTAATAATTCCTACGGCAGAAGTTTCAAATTGCCTATGTATCTTAAGTAACACTTAAATGTATGTCTCTTCTCTTTCTCCCCTCTCAATCTCCAAGGCACCTTATTTTTCATCTTCTCCATCACCACCAACATATTTCTTTACACCCTCTCATTCTTCCTACTACCTCTTTTCTTTCTTCTCTACATCTCCATCTCCCCTCCTTATCTCTTTCCTATGCATCTTAAGTAACACTTAAATGTATGCCTCTTCTCTTTCTTCCCTCTCAATCTCCAAGGCATCTTATTTTTCATCTTCTCCATCACCACCAACATATTTCCTTACACCCTCTCATTGTTCCTCCTAATGGTACATGTTCACCATTACTTACACCAGTGTTGTCATCCTTATGACTCCTTTTTTCTTGCTTCTCTACATCTCCATCTCCCCTCCTCGTCTCTTGCATGTGCATCTTAAGTAACACTTAAATGTATGCCTCTTCTCTTTCTTCCCTCTCAATCTACCATAAATATGTAGATAACTACATATAGAACTATACAATGTGTGTATATGAGTGGGGGAAAACCATGACACATGTATATATACATAAACTATTATTTTTAAAGGTCACCTAAGTGATGCCAAGTCGCGCCTAGTCACAAGGCGTTCAGTTGGAACGCCATGCCGCCTTCACGCCTTGACAAGTATGACTTACACAAATAACAAAAACTAATGTCTCCAAAATTTTACTAACCTTGATTTTATCATTCCATATATTCTTACTACAATAATTATATAATTAAGGATCTTGATATATGTTATGAGTTAATTCATACTTTGACTTGTGGATATATTATTATATGTTGATTGTTGGTTGGATTTCATGGAGATTTTCATCATAGATGATTGATTTAGATCAATTTGTGTGTTTATACATAAAGCTTATTGTAAGCCAAAATATTCATATATAAATATACATACTCGTATAATAATAAGTTAATTGTTCCCATTGTCGTGTCATGTACTGCATTGTTGAAAATTGTGGTGCCTCTTAGTCTGTCGCTAAATCCATGTTCGTGTTTCCTAGGTTAGGATCCAAGTGTGTTGCAAACATGAAAGACAAATTTAGCAATTTGGTATTTTTTGTCATTATTGTTATTTACGACGGAAAAAGAACGTCGATGTTGACCTTTGTGATCGCGCCTGCTAGTTGTTGTTACTAGTATCAGTGACAAGATTGGGTGGTCGCAACTAGTATCAACGTCAGACATTTATATAGTCGTTAAAACTATTAACGACAAACTATATAAGTCGTCGTGATTTGTAATAGCGACGAACTGAAATTATTCATCGTTATCTTTATTAACGGCAAGACCAATAACGACAAGACGTGACAACTTTTTTTTCATCATTAATAGTTTTAATGACAAACTTATTCACATTTATGACAAACTTTTTCCGTCATTATTGTTAACTTTTCCTGTAGTGTGACTCCACCTTCTTAGGGTCCACTCTGATTCCTTCTGCAGATATCACGTGACCCAGGAACGTCACTTCCTTCAACCAGAACTCACATTTGCTGAACTTGGCGTATAGCTGATGTTGGCGGAGAAGAGTCAACGCTTGTCAAAGATGCCATTCATGCTCTTGCCTGTCTCGACTGTAGATCAAGATGTCGTCTATAAAGAATACAACAAACTGATCTAGGAATGGACGGAACACTCAGTTCATCAGATCCATAAAAGTAGAAGGTGCATTGGTTAGCCCAAAATGCATAACCAAAAACTCAAAGTGACCATACCTCGTCCTAAATGCTGACTTTGGTATGTCGTTCGCCTTAATCCTCAACTGATGATATCCAGACCATAGATCGATATTTGAGAACACTATAGTGCCCGCAACTGATCAAACAGATCATCTATCCTCAGCAACGGTTACTTATTCTTAATCGTGACTTTGTTCAACTGCCGGTAATCTATACACAACCGCATCGACCCGTCTTTCTTCTTAACGAACAAGACTAGAGCACCCAAGGCGACGTGCTTGGTCTGATGAAACCTTTCTCCAACAACTCCTGTAACTGCTTTTTCAACGCTGTCATCTCTGCTGGAGCCATCCTATACGGTGTCTGTGCAACTGACTGCGTTCCTAGTACCAGATTGATCTCAAAATCAATCTCTCGAGGTGGGGGAACACCGGGGAACTCATCAGGAAACACATCCGCAAACTCTTAGACAACTATTACCTCTTCAAGGCTAGGACCTTTCGTCTTGGTATCCACAACGTGACCTAAGAATGCTTTACAACCTTGCCGCAACAACTTTTCTTCCACCATTGCTGACACTAGACATGTCGGAAGAATCTTCCTATCTCCTTGGAAGATCCACTTCTCTCCATCGTCATCAAACACCGCCTACTTGGAACCACAGTCCAACACAACCTTATACTTCTCTAAGGTATCCATCCCAAGGATCACATCGAATCCATGTATATCAAGTGGTATAAGATCCACTTTTATACTGTGTCCCGAAATAGATAAGACACAAGATGGACACTCCTCTCGAAGCATTGAAGAACCATCGAGCGGGGTTTCTAACAACATGCTATCTTTCTTACAATTAACAGGTAAAGGACAACTAGCAAGCAAACTATGTGTGATAAAAGAGTGCGTAGCACCCGGGTCAACCAAAATAGAATTAAGGCAAGAAGAAGACAAATCAAAATAAAATAACTCCATCTGACCTGTCACCACTCGTGGGTTGACTATCGCCTCTGGATAACTCATAGCATAGAATCGAGCCATTTCTTATTGTCTACGTCCTCTGCTTCCTTGAGCAGACGATCCTGCTTGTGACGCTTGACCGCGTCCTCACCCTCTGCTTCCACTGGGCTGCTGTCTGTCTGACCCTTGTTGATTCTGTCTCGGTTGTTGTGTCACTTCAACATCTCTCTTTGGGCAATTTGACCTCAAGTGCCCATTCTGTCCATAGTGATAACATGACCGGCCTTCTATCTGCGGTCTAGATGGCCCTGTCACTGCCACAGAATCTGTACTATGCGCCTTTGACGGCAAAGAAACATAACCTTTTCCCTTACTCGAGGACCATTGTGACGGTGCACTGGAACCTCTCATCATTGAAGGTGCTGAAAACCTTGGCATTTTGAAGCCACAAGATCTCTGTCCCTGGAACTGAGCAGGCCTTTTCCTGGTCATGGACTCCCTTTTCTCCCTAACAAATCATTCAATCCTATGGAAGGACTCCACAAACGTGGCAAACCGCTCTCGATTTTCCAAAGCAGCACCAGGTATTGACAACTCAGCACTCAAACCTTTCTCAAACCGCCTGATCTGCTCATCATCTGTCACTGCCATGTGAGGACAAAACCTCAACAATTCCATGAACTTGGATTCATACTCGGTGATGCTCATCGATCCTTGGTGTAGATGCTCAAACTGGTTGATCTTCTCGTCCAGATACATCTTCGGAAAGTATCTGCTGACGAACTCTCACCGGAAAACCTCCCAACCGATCTCCTTACTGGGTCACTTCTCCTCCTCAATGGCCCACCAGTGGCCAACACTACCCTTTAGAAGGTAGACAGCGTGCTTGACTTTGTCTGCTTCAGGGATGTCGAGGATCCGGAAGGTGTTCTCAAGACCTATCAGCCACAGATCAACATCCACTGGATTAGCCGTTCCAGCATAATCCAAAGCTCCGACTCAACGAAGCCACTCAAAGGTATTCCCAATACCTGATGTTTCACCATGGGGAGTCTGTGCTCTTGGCTGAGGCACTGGGAACCTTTCCACCATGTGATTCATCGTAGCCATCAACTGCACCATAAATTGTTGGTAGGCAGGTGTAACATCCCTGACCTGGGTTATGCTTCAACCCTAGGTATTTTGATTAAGAAAGATAATTATATGCTTAATATTATCTTGTGAAAAGTATTTAGGGCTCAAGAGGAACTTATATTTCAATTTTAGTCCTTGTTGAATAATGTTGAAATAATGTTTTACTTGATTTGGACTAAAGTGCAAATTACCCAAGTTGAGGGGTTAAATTGCAAATTTTGCATGATAAGATGTTCCTCATGTGTCGAATCATCATGAGAATGAATATGATGCAGATGTATGGCTTGTGGTAGCCCGAGTACCAAGAAAGAGCTGATAAAGTAATGTTTACGCATTAAAACCTAGTTTTGGTGTAATGTGCAATTTACCCAAAACCTAGGGTTCAATATGAAAATTACCACTTCAATAAGGTCCCTAATGTTTCTTGACATCATGTAGAGCAAAGAAAATGAGAGGGGCACCTCATTTGAATTAAGTTGGAGGAGAGAGAATCTTGATATTAAAATAATCAAGATTTAAGCCTAAGTGAAACCCTAATTCAATTTAGTACAAAAATAAATATATTAATTGAAGTGCCCTTCAACCAAAATTATGTTGGTTGAAAATCAACAAGTGTGGACGTCCTTGTGCCTTGCAAAGGCAATGGAAATATCTTAAGGAGGTGAAGAATCCACTCACCTTATTATAAGGAAAAGAAATATCCACTCACTTATGGATATTAGTATAATATGATTTGAGGTGCTTAATTTGCTTTTCTTTAAATCATGGATAATTGAGAGGAATAAGAGACAAACAAGATAACCTATGATCCAAGGAGTTGAGGGGGAAGAGGTGGCACTATTTTTGGGATTAAATGAATTTTTATAAGGCATTTTCTCTCTCATTGAATTTCTTATAAAAAAAGACCCTTTACAAGCCAAATCAAAGGCTTTTCCGTTTCCAATTCTTTCCCTTGCTTGGAAAACGACAAAAGGAGCTTTGTAGGATCAGGAGGACGACCCCCAACCTGTTGGTAATCTTCTTGACCTCCTTTCACCTTGAATCCATGGTGAAAATAAAAAATCAATGCATGAATTCTTCTTATCTTGATTCCCTCTTCAATTCTAACCATTCCTTTTCACTCAAAGCTTGAGGATGAGCCTTGGAATAGTGAAAGAAGTTGCATCCACCATTTTTGACATGAGCTTGAAGCTTTGTAGCTCAATTGGAGGTGGGTTTTATAACTTGAACCCTTGAAATTGTTATTGCATTCAATTCCTTATCAATTGTTGATGCTTTCTTCATTTCCGAAATTTATTTTGGTTGATTGATGCAATCACCATGAAATCATAGAAAGTTTTCATGGGTTTGGAGCTTGATGATGATGAAATCATCATAAGCACACACCTCCCCAAATATCAAGTGCAAACGGTTTCAACTTGTTGGTCCAAACGGTTTCACCAAACCGTTTGGAGACCAAACAGTTTCAAAACTATTTGGAGACCAAACGGTTTCAAAACCGTTTGGTGATTTGAGTCCCAAACCGCATGAGGGTGTTGACCGTTTGGACGGGTTGATCATTTGAGGTCAGAACCCTAGTGTACGTTGGATGAGGATCTAATGGATCCAATTGATTAATTCAACTTATGGACAAACTTTCAAATAGAAACCCTAATCGGCTAAGTGCTGATTTTGCAATTGATTAAGTTGATGATTTGGGTTGATTGACCCAAACTATTTCAAAACCATTTGTGAATCACCCAAACGGTCTCAAGACCATTTGGAGGTCAACCAAGACCATTTGGAGGTCTAGGGTTGAGTATAGTTGAGTATTTGAAGACCCAAAGATATCAAATTGAATTACAATCAATAGCTCAAGTGATGATTGATTCAATGATGCAAACCCTAAGTGAATGTTATAGATTTCAATAATGGTTTGAGGCAAACGGTGTCAAGACCGTTTGAAGATCATCCAAATGACCTCAAGACCGTTTGTGGGTCATTCAAGACCATTTGAGGTCAGGTCATATCATGTAATAATGATGGTTCACTGATTTCAATTGAATTGGTTCCACAATGTCAACCATTGATGGCTCCTCAGTTTCAAAACCCTAAGTGATGGTTTCTTGATTATCAACCCTAGTCCAATTGGGTTCAAAACCCTAATTGAAGTTCCAATTGAAGGGTAATTCAGTGGTTCAATTGAAGAATAAATTAGTGGTCCAATTGATAGTTGGTCCATGGATTGGAACCTTGAATTGTATAAGTGTTGAAGACCCTTTTTGGTCCATTCGGTTTTGAGAGGGTTTGGACCAAACGGTCTTAAGATCGTTTGAGTCCAAACGGTCTCAAACCATTTGGAGACTCAAGTCATTCCGTTTCAAGTTGTTTGGTCTATACAGTTTCAAGCACCAACCTTGCTAAATGGTTTCAAACCGTTTGAACCTATTGGTCAAGACCATTTGAGGTCTAAGTGACCAAGACCGTTTGAGGTCTAAGTGACCAAGACCCTTTTGAGATTCAAATTGGTTAAACCATTTGGACACCTAATATGATCAAAGGTCAATTAGTTATTTGATTATTAATGATGTAGACCAATGATGATTATGAAGGTTAACCTTAACTATGTGTACTCAAGTGAAGAGTTGACCTAGATCAATCTTTGAGTATTTAACATCCTAGAGAGGATGAGAGGGAGAGAGAATGGGAGAGATGATAGCTTACTTAATAAGCCCTAATTCTCTTATTATGAATAAATATGTAATAAGGGTTTGATCCATAATAATGAGATCATGAAATCCTTATTGAAAAGATTGATGTATCTTGACCCTAATTTAGGGAAAGGTTATGTGAAACCCTAATTTAGGGCAAAGCTCAATGAAATCATAATCTAGGGTGATGATGTAACCCTAACTTAGTGTAACAATGTAAGAAACCCTAATTTAATGGTAATTATACATCCTAACCCTAATTTGGGTATGAGGTATGAGAAACCTTACTTGGATGTGAATGGTAAACCTTAATCCCTAAAATGGGGTAAAGGTATATGAAACCCTAATATAGGGTAGTGCCACTAATACTATGAGAAGCCTTAACACTGGGTGATGTGTTGTGAAATCTTAATTTCACATAATACTAGGTGAAACCCTGATATAGAAGGATGATTATGTAAAACTCTATTGAAGAGCAATACTATGTGAAATCCATAAATGTATGGAAGATGCTATGTGAATCCTCAAATTATAAATACGGAGAATCCTATTCCTAATAATGGAATAGTAATTAATGTTTTGACAAATGTAACACCTAGAGAGGTTGATAATGGATATCCTTATATCAATAGTTCCTAACTTAAGGATGAATCTATATTATTGGCAATGGTTGTATATTCTAAGTGAGTGACTAATGACCAATACATTACATGATAAATGTGATGAATTGATACATAAAGTATTAGGATGGGGAATACCCTAATACAAGCTAAGTGGATGAACTCAAGTAAGATAAAGGTGTTGAGGGAAGTGATACATCAAGATATGATAGATATCACATCCAACACCCCAATATCGATATACCTTGATGTGTTTTAAGTCCAATATAATTGGATGAGTGACACATGAGATGTGTCATGTCAACTGTTACATTGAGATGTAATGTACTTTAATAAGTGTAGGCTAACATGCCTTATGAAAATATTAATCCAAACCAATAAACTATGATTCAATCATATTCTGATAAAGATGAGAGAGAAACTCATACTTTGTGATTGATACTTCATTTAATGATGAATGATGAGAATAAATAAGTATGATTGAATACTTATGTTATCCATATTGATTCCTAGCTGTGTGAAGCAATGAAATAGGACTTGATCATTAATAATATGATCTTGAGAACCTATATGGTTATTTATATAAAACCCTAATACAGGGTAATGCTATGTGAAGTCTTAACACAGAGTAATCCTATGTGAAGCTCAAATACAAATTGATGAGTTATGAATGTAATAAGAAAACCCTTGTATTGCATGGTATTGATATATAATTGTTATCATGAGTACTAATCATGCAGGTATGTTGAGATGATGAGCATATCCAGGTATGGGCTATGATGCATTGTATACTGAAAATGTTTCATAGGCCTTATAAACCTTCATATGCCTTATTTCTTAGTGAGAAGTAATCTAAAAACTAATGTACCCTGTGTGCTATGTGATGTTGTACTTATTTAAATTTGATATGGGCTTCATAAGCCATAATATGCCTTGTTGCCTATTAAGGAGTAACAAGAGGTGACATGAGCTTTGTGAACTATGTGGGATGCTTTGTGTAGTAAGAATCATAATGTCCTTGGTCAAATGACCTGAAGGTATTAAGTTACCTAATAAGTGGTAACAAGTATTCTATGATGAGTTAAGGGTTCAAAATACCCATATTCTATAATCATGATGATGAACTTGTTAAGAAATGGAAATGTACTTGATGAGATGAGGGATTAAGATCCCAATACTTTGTGAAAAGAGTATGGCTACAGGCCATGACTCCACAATGACAATGTATGGCATTAGATATATGATCTAAGCCTGAAGAGAGTTTATGCTGTGGTAATGACTCTATAGTGAATAAATGTTATACATGTTATTCAAGTTCCTTAATGAATAAGTGACATGTTGCTCTATCAAGTTATAGATGCAATGCTTTAGATAAGAATAATGTTCTAATCTGTTAGACAATGAATTAACTACTGTCAAACAATTATGATTCCTCTGTTCAGATTTATCTTATTAAGCTGCAATAATAATGTTTCTGGAGGAGAGTTATAACTCTCGCTGGGGCAATTCACAATTGTCTCACCCCCGTGGGAACCACATTTTTTTAGGTGGACGCGGACGAGGAGGCAGGAATCCTTCAGTAGGTGAAGGACATCAACAACAGTAGTAGGGACAGCAGTGAAGTCTCAGGTGGAGACACTAGTTGTTATGCCTTGTATAGATGTACATAGAGTCCTATGTGTCATCTCTGTACGCTCAGGTCCTCGGAGTAGTAGTTAGTGCTTTCGAGATTTTGGCTCAGTGCCTCAAGATTTTATACCGCCTGGGTTTAGCTTAACAGGGCAGTTAATGCTTGAAATTCTCAGAAAGAGATGATACAGGATATGTACCTTTGAATAAGAATGTAAATATGTTACTTTGGTTCCATGTGAGAAAGTTTTCCTTTGTGTGGATCTCTTTATAAAATGGTTTTAATTTTAGTGATTTTTGGTAATCCACTGCTTTGTGAACGCTTCCGCATTAGTTAATCATGTTTTCGTGAGTTGGATGCTACAATTTAGTGGTATTAGAGCGCTAGGTTAGTTGAGTCTACAGAGACATAGGACTAAGATGTTGAGTCTGTTCTAAGCATCTTCCAGTACATCTGATAGTGACTTCTGCTCATATAGGAGGAGAAGAAAAACTTGAAGATGTCTGGGACACACAAAGAACATGCTACTGATAGTAGTGTTGCTGCACCAGGAGGAGGTGCACGAGGCCAGACTAGGGAAGGGCATGTACCTAAACAAGCCCAGGTTGACCCAGTTGTGATAGAAAACCCAGCCCTCCATGCTCTATTCGACAAATTCCTAACAACTATGACACACATGGCAGACAAGATGCCACCACCTGCACATAGGGCACCATCCCATCATGAGGGTTATGGAACTGACAAGACTTTCAAGAGACTTCGCCGGGTTGGAGCCATAGATTATACTGGTACATCTGATCCAGCAGATGTTGATTTGTGGCTAACCGAGCTGGAAAAGGCTTTTAGGATCCTTGATATTCCTAAAGCTGAAAAGGTAAGACATGCTGTGTACCTCCTAAAAGGGAGTGCTGGTCATTGGTGGATGATAGAAGAAGATAAGAGACCAGGTGAAGAAATTAGATGGGAGGTATTCTGACGAGAATTTGTCAGTAGATATTTCCCTAAGACGTATCTAGATGAGAAGATCTCTCAATTTGATAGGATCAAACAAGGACAAATGAACGTTGGCGAGTATGAAGCTAAGTTCATGGAGTTGTTGCGGTTTTGTCCGCAAATGGCAGTTAATGATGAGGAAAGAATTCGGCATTTTGAGAAGGGGTTGAACGCCGAATTGACCACTCATGTGTCTGCTTTAGAGAAAAGGGAGAGGTTTGCCACCTTTGTGGAGTCGGTAAGGAGGATAGAGAGGTCTGAAATTGAGAAATGATAGACTAGTGGCAAGAAGGTGTACACTCAGTCTCAAAGACAAAGGTCCAAAAGTTTTAAGAAGCCGAGATTTTCTACATCGGTAACATCATCAAAATTCCATACCCAGACGCAATGGACATAAAGTAGGGGTAGGGATCGTAGTAATATTCCAAGTATAGCTCCCGACATAGCATCAACATCGGTGACTGGATCTCACAAACCCTATTTTGCACCTAGGATCTGTTATCAATGTAGACAACCAGGACATCTAGCAAAGGATTGTCCAGACGAGAATTCGATGATGACTCAACCTCAGGGGCAGAGTCAATAAGACTCACAAAGGAGGTAGTTTTCTAATAATAATAGAGGACGTGGACAAACATCCCAGACAGGTCAGATGAAATAGTGTTGTTTTAATATTTCATTTCATGATTCTATGTGTTAAAGATATGAAAGTGGTTGTTTTTGAACTTCCTTTGACTAGTCCTATAAGGACACAAGGAAGATGAGAATCTACATTTTTCTCAGTATTTCTTAAAATGCTTTATAATCTCTCTTATCTTTGTGATACAAGTTGAGATATAGAAGTGATGCCTGGAGAAAATCTAGGAATGGAAAATCCTATGTGTATAATGATGTGAAAAGTGAGGAATATGATAGAAAATAAAGTGCATACTACCTAATCTCAATATTTGTATACCCTGGCCAGGTATATGATTATTGAAGATAAGACAAGTATGAAACTCTTAGATTGTTATCTTTTTTATTACTCTGATCAAGTAGTCATTCTGAAACAATCTAGAGAGTATAATGAAACTAATAAGGAAAATCTAAGTGAACATTCCCAACTAATAAGGAAGAGCTAAGTGAAAATTCCCAAACTAATAAGGAAAATCTAAGTGACCATTCCCAACTAATAAGGAAGAGCTAAGTGAACATTCCCAAACTAATAAGGAAAAGCTAAGTGAACATTCCCAATTAATAAGTAAGAGCTAAGTGAACATTCTCAATTAATAAGGAAGAGCTAAGTGAACATTCCCAACTAATAAGGAAGAGCTAAGTGAACATTCCCAACTAATAAGGAAGAGCTAAGTGAACATTCCCAATTAATAAGGAAGAGCTAAGTGAACATTCCTAACTAATGAAGAAGAGCTAAGTGAACATTCCCAATTAAAAAGGAATAGCTAAGTGAGCATTCCTAATTAAATAGGAATAGCTAAGTGAACATTCCCAATTACATAGAGTTTGCTAAGTGAACTTTCCCAAACAAATAAAGGATTGCTGAGTGGATTATCTCTGTTAGATATATATGTTTCTCTTTTGGTAAACACTCTTGGGTGATGATAGGAGTATGTTCTTTTATGCTTTTTCCTTTCAAATAATATGGACATCATATGTTAGGGGTTTATGCTCTACATAAACATAAACATTGATAAGGTTGAATTAGTGAAAGGAAATTTGTGTGAATTACAGATCTATGGTATCTCCATGACATTAAGAATTTATGTGGAGACTTGAGGGTATGATAAATGAATAAATATGTCCCTCCTTTTTCCTGGGATTTCGGGGACGAAATCCTTATTAGGGATTTATAACTTGTAACATCCCTGATCTGGGTTATGCTTTAACCCTAGGTATTTTGATTAAGAAAGATATTTATATGCTTAATCTTATGTTGTGAAAAGTATTTAGGGCTCAATAGGAACTTATATTTCAATTTTAGTCCTTGTTGAATAATGTTGAAATAATGTTTTACTTGATTTGGACTAAAGTGCAAATTACCCAAGTTGAGGGGTTAAATTGCAAATTGTGCATGATAATATGTTCATCATGTTTTGAAGCATCATGAGAATGAATATGATGCATAGGTATGGCTTGTGGTAGCATGAGTACCAAGAAAGAGCTGATAAAGCAATGTTTATGCATTAAAACCTAGTTTTGGTGTAATATGCAATTTACCCAAAACCTAGGGTTCAATATGAAAATTACCACTTCAATAAGGTCCCTAATGTTTGTTGACATCATGTAGAGAAAATAAAATGAGATGGGAGCCTCATTTGAATTAATTTGGAGGAGACAGAATCTTGATATTAAAATAATCAAGATTTAAGCCTAAGTGAAACCCTAATTCAATTTAGTGCAAAAATAAATATATTAATTGAAGTGCTCTTCAACCAAAATTATGTTGGTTGAAAATCAACAAGTGTGGACGTCCTTGTGCCTTGCAAAGGCAATGGAAATATCTTAAGGAGGTGAAGAATCCACTCACCTTATTATAAGGAAAAGAAATATACACTCACTTATGGATATTAGTATAATATGATTTGAGGTGCTTAATTTGCTTTTCTTTAAATCATGGATAATTGAGAGGAATAAGAGGCAAACAATATAACCTCGGATCCAAGGAGTTGAGGGGGAAGAGGTGGCACTATTTTTGGGATTAAATGAATTTTTATATGGCATTTTCTCTCTCATTGAATTTCTTATAAAAAAAGACCCTTTACAAGCCAAATCAAAGGCTTTTCCATTTACACTTCTTTCCCTTGCTTGTAAAACGACCAAAGGAGATTTGGAGGATCAGGAGGACGACCCCCAACCTGTTGGTAAGCTTCTTTACCTCCTTTCACCTTGAATCCATGGTGAAAATCGAAAATCAATGCATGAATTCTTCTTATCTTGATTCCCTCTTCAATTCTAACCATTCTTTTTCACTCAATGCTTGAGGACGAGCCTTGGAATAGTGAAAGTAGTTGCATCCACCATTATTGACGTGATACTGAAGCTTTGGAGCTCAATTGGAGGCGGGTTTTATAACTTGAACCCTTGAAATTGTTATTGCATTCAATTCCTTATCAATTGTTGATGCTTTCTTCATTTTCAAAATTTATTTTGGTTGATTGATGAAATCACCATGAAATCACATAAAGTTTTCGTGGGTTTGGAGCTTGATGATGATGACATCATCATAAGCTCACACCTCCCCAATTATCAAGTGCAAAAAATTTCAACTTGTTCGTCCAAACGATTTCACCAAACCGTTTGGAGACCAAACAGTTTCAAACCCGTTTGGTGATTTGAGTCCCAAACCGCATGAGGGTGTTGACCATTTGGTTGGGGTGACCATTTGAGGTCAGAACCCTAGTGTATATTGGATGAGGATCTAATGTCTCCAATTGATTACTTCAACTTATGGACAAACTTTCAAATAGAAACCCTAATCGGCTAAGTGCTGATTTTGCAATTGATTAAGTTGATGATTTGGTTCGATTGACCCAAACGGTTTCAAAACCATTTGCGAATCACCCAAACGGTCTCAAGACCGTTTGGAAGTCAACCAAGACCGTTTGGAGGTCTAGGGTTGAGTATGGTTGAGTATTTCAAGACCCAAAGATATCAAATTGAATTACAATCAATAGCTCAAGTGATGATTGATTCAATGATGCAAACCCTAAGTGAATGTTATAGATTTCAATGGTGGTTTGAGGCAAACGGTCTCAAGACCATTTGAAGATCATCCAAACAGCCTCAAGACCATTTGGGGGTCATTCAAGACCGTTTGAGGTCAGATCATATCATGTAATAATGATGGTTCACTGATTTCAATTGAATTGGTTCCATAATGTCAACCATTGATGGTTCCTCAGTTTCAAAACCCTAAGTGATGGTTTATTGATTATCAACCCTAGTCCAATTGGGTTCAAAACCCTAATTGAAGGTCCAATTGAAGGGTAATTCAGTGGTTCAATTGAAGAATAAATTAGTGGTCCAATTGATAGTTGGTCCATGGATTGGAACCTTGAATTGTATAAGTGTTGAAGACCCTTTTTGGTCCATTCGGTTTTGAGAGGGTTTCGACCAAACAGTCTTAAGACCGTTTGAGTCCAAACGGTCTCAAACCGTTTGGAGACTCAAGTCATTCGGTTTCAAGTTGTTTGGTCTATACGGTTTCAAGCACCAACCTTGCTAAACGGTTTCAAACCATTTGAACCTATTGGTCAAGATCGTTTGAGGTCTAAGTGACCAAGATCGTTTGAGGTCTAAGTGACCAAGACCCTTTTGAGATTCAAATTGGTTAAACCATTTGGACACCTAATATGATCAAAGGTCAATTAGTTATTTGATTATTAATGATGTAGACCAATGATGATTATGAAGGTTAACCCTAACTATGTGTACTCAAGTGAAGAGTTGACCTTGATCAATCTTGGAGTATTTAACATCCTAGAGCAGATGAGAGGGAGAGAGAATGGGAGAGATGATAGCTTACTTAATAAGCCCTAATTATCTCATTATGAATAAATATGTAATCAGGATTTGATCCATAATAATGAGATCATGAAATCCTCATTGAAAAGATTGATGTACCTTGACCCTAATTTAGGGCAAGGTTATGTGAAACCCTAATTTAGGGCAAAGCTTAGTGAAATCATAATCTAGGGTGATGATGTAACCCTAACTTAGTGTAACAATGTAAGAAACCCTAATTTAATGGGAATTATACATCCTAACCCTAATTTGGGTATGGGGTATGAGAAACCTTACTTGGATGTGAATGGTAAACCTTAATCCCTAAAATGGGGTAAAGGTATATGAAACCCTAATATAGGGTAGTGTCACTAATACTATGAGAAGCCTTAACACTGGGTGATGTGTTGTGAAATCTTAATTTCACATAATACTAGGTGAAACCATGATATAGAAGGATGATTATGTGAAACTCTATTGAAGAGCAATATTATGTGAAATCCATAAATGTATGGAAGATGCTATGTGAATCCTCAAATTATAAATATGGAGAATCCTATTCCTAATAATGGAATAGTAATTAATGTTTTGACAAATGTAACACCTAGAGAGGTTGATAATGGATATCCTTATATCAATAGTTCATAACTCAAGGATGAATCCATATTATTGGCAATGGTTGTATATTCTAAGTGAGTGACTAATGACCAATACATTACATGATAAATGTGATGAACTGATACATAAAGTATTAGGATGGGGAATACACTAATACAAGCTAAGTGGATGAACTCAAGTAAGATAAAGATGTTGGGCGAAGTGATACATCAAGATATGATAGATATCACATCCAACACCCCAATACTGATAGACCTTGATGTGTTTTAAGTCCAATATAATTGGATGAGTGACACATGAGATGTGTCATGTCAATTGTTACATTGAGATGTAATGTACTTTAATAAGTGTAGGCTAACATGCCTTATGAAAATATTAATCCAAACCAATAAACTATGATTCAATCATACTCTGGTAAAGATGAGAGAGAAACTCATACTTTGTGATTGATACTTCATTTAATGATGAATGATGAGAATAAATAAGTACGATTGAATACTTATGTTATCCATATTGATTCCTAGCTGTGTGAAGCAATGAAATAGGACTTGATCATTAATAATATGATCGTGAGAACCTATATGGTTATTTATATGAAACCCTAATACAGGGTAATGCTATGTGAAGTCTTAACAGAGAGTAATCCTATGTGAAGCTCAAATATAGATTGATGAGTTATGAATGTAATAAGAAAACCCTTGTATTGCATGGTACTGATATATAATTGTTATCATGAGTACTAATCATGCAGGTATGTTGAGATGATGAGCATAGCCAGGTATGGGCTATGATGCACTGTATACTGAAAATGTTTCATAGACCTTATAAGCCTTCATATGCTTTATTTCTTAGTGAGAAGTAATCTAAAAACTAACGAGCCCTGTGTGCTATGTAATGTTTTACTTATTGAAATTGGATATGGGCTTCATAAGCCATAATATGCCTTGTTGCCTATTAAGGAGTAACAAGAGGTGACATGAGCTTTGTGAACTATGTGGGATGCTTTGTGTAGTAAGAATCATAATGTCCTTGGTAAAATGACCTGAAGGTATTAAGTTACCTAATAAGTGGTAACAAGTATTCTATGATGAGTTAAGGGTTCAAAATACCCATATTCTATAATCATGATGATGAACTTGTTAAGAAATGGAAATGTACTTGATGAGATGAGGGATTGAGATCCCAATACTTTGTGAAAAGAGTATGTCTACATGCCATGACTCCATAATGACAATGCTAGGTATTAGATATATGATCTAAGACTGAAGAGAGTTTATGTTGTGGTAATGACTCTATAGTGAATAAATGTTATACATGTTCTTAAAATTCCTTAATGAATAAGTGACATGTTGCTCTATCAAGTTATAGCTGCAATGCTTTAGATAAGAATAATGTTCTAATCTGTTAGATAATGAATTAACTACTGTCAAACAATTATGATTCCTCTATTCAGATTTATCTTATTAAGCTGCAATAATAATGTTTCTGGCGGAGAGTTATAACTCTTGCTGGGGAAATTTACAATTGTCTCAACCCCGTGGGAACCACATTTTTTTAGGTGGACGTGGACAAGGAGGTAGGAATCCTTCAGTAGGTGAAGGATAGCAACAGCAGCAACAGGGACAACAGTGAAGTCTCAGGTGGAGACACTGGTTGTTATGCCTTGTATAGATGTACATAGAGTCCTATGTGTTGTCTATGTACTCTCAGGTCCTCAGAGTAGTAGTTAGTGCTTTCGAGATTTTGGCTCAGTGCCTCGAGGTTTTATACTGCCTGTGTTTAGCTTAACAGGGCAGTTAATGCTTGAAATTCTCAGAAAGAGATGATATAGGATATGTACCTTTGAACAAGAATGTAAATATGTTACTTTGGTTCTATGTGAGAAAGTTTTCCTTTGTGCAGATCTCTTTATAAAATGGTTTTAATTTTTAATGATTTTCGGTAATCCGCTGCTTGGTGAACACTTCCACATTAGTTAATCATGTTTTGTGAGTTGGATGCTAAAGAAGGGTTTTCAAGAATGGTTGGGTCAAGTTGGGGGACCTCAAGCACCCGATCTTCATGTGCCTATCCTCCTTCTCCATCAACTGATGCATCATCGCTGCTCTCGGCAGCATGTTCTTCATGGTTTCCAGATATCTATAAGCTTTATCTTCCGCTGAGAGCAGAAGGTTATTGTAAGAAAATCTGGAAAACTCACAAGAATAGATGCAAACCTAGTCCTAGATCCCTGTAGACTCAACAAACCTAGAGCTCTGATACCAAACCAACTGTGACACCCTGCCATCACACAGACAACGAGATGACACATGAAAATGTGTGGAACCTCATATTACCAAAAACACGGGTTAATTAAAACCGATTGCAGAAAGTATACATGAGAGAACTTTTGCATCCAAATCCTGTAGAGAAACATGTTATAAGAATATTACAAGCTTTGATATATGTCCATAGCTTATCGAAACCAGCTGTATTGTCAGCACCAGAGTTAAACACCTATTTATACATACATAATGGCCACGTATGGCCAGCAACAGGATATACAAGATTACAATAGCTGGACATCGTGAAACATTGTCAAACACCGCCAAGGACCTTAGTATACAAGGATGACTCTAGGACTCTACTATGAAACCACCAAAACAACAACATGTCCATCACTTGCCTTCTACTGCTCTTCTTACTGCTCGGCCCCAACCTCACGACCACCACCACGTCTAGGGCGATCACCTAAAAAGGGTGTAAACCAGTGGGGTGAGACACACAGTCCCAGTGAGAAACATAACTCCCCGCTAAAACTATAAAACCTCAGAAGGTTAAGGCAACAACAACAGATAACTAAAAAAATGTATAACAAGAGCAGCATACTGAGCAAGGCTATTATTACCCTCAAACTTATCAAGATATCTGGGAGGCATATAACCAAGTATTTCTTTATGGAACATGATTGACAAGATAAGCTTTATAAGAACTCATCACAAAATATAAGGATCGTACAAACAATTACATAGTACAACTAGATCAACTATATAAGCAAGGCCTCAATCAATGTTTCGTGTTTTGCTTTAAGCAAGATATACCATTCAGCTGGATTACATTTTATTATGCCCTGAGGAAGTGAGCCTTCCCTGCTCAAATCCAACCATTGGCTGTGAAGCCCAATCTGGTGCCATATAAGGTCTAAGGAGGTCCGGACTCCATGACCTCACCTTCTCATGGTCAGTACATGACTCATCAAGCAAGACTGTAGTCTTATGCTTATAGGGCCTCAGCCTCTGGGTCAGCTTTGCAAGCTACCCATATATCTAGCTCACATCATCATAGGTGCTAGTACATACATCTGAGCCATGAACACATCATGCTCATCATCACATATCTTGAGCCATGGGTTTTTTCACCATGCTCCATATATCCTGAGTCTGCAACCACAATTGCACTCAAACCCTCCTATTTTAGGCTAGGGGAAACCTCACATATTCAATAATATGCACTCCAGGTAATCCCACAGGATAAACCTGTTTCACCATCACCAAGTACTGACGATGACAAATCTATGGCCAGGGCAAACTACATGATATGTTCATCTATAATTAATTAGTATATTTTAAGCCAATTGTTGAGGCAACCAAAGTATAACATAGCCATATAGGATTACATCATAATTGCCATCAATATACTATCATGGGATCTCAATCCCTCATAACAACAACCACTGCCTCTCAAGGCATCATAATCATGCATCAGCATTCTGGGAACGCATCCCTTATCTCATCATCAGAGGATAACACCTCAACCAGGCACTCAGCCTCATATCAGGTCCTCAGACCTATCAATCTGTTATTTCATTAACAAGGATTATCATCACATTGTGCTAGTCAAAGCACATACATCTCATAGCTCTTACCAGGCTATGAATCCACATGAAATACCTGCATGGTTAGTATACATATTCATAGAGATAACTGAAGTCATCATGGATTAACAGGATTATCATGCTACCAAGTATTAAGCAACATCCATGAGTATATTACACATAAGCTGTAGAAAGCATAGTTTTATTATCAATCATAAGCATATATCATGCCCCATACTTGTGATCATAATTATGAGACACATCATCATGTGAAGCAACATCATATGCTTTCAAGCTTCCTATCATCTTAACTTCATTATCATATATTCAAGATTCAAGGTGATTACATCATATCACTTGTATTATCATTGTCAATAGAGAACTATCAACTATATACATTCTGGGTTATCAGAACCCTCACCAAAACTCCTACAACCCTGACTATAGGTATGGCGAGCAATGCCAACCCTCACCAAAGGGTGTAACGGCTAGGGTTCTAAACCCTAAAGCACATGTGCCATCAGAACGACCAACAACATATCATACTATCATGCATCAGGGATTCTATCGTGCACTAGGGTTTTGGTTTCTATCGGTCAACCCTCACCAAAAGAAGCATGTCGACCAGAAGCATGGCGCCCATGACGCCCTATCATTCAACCATCACCCATATTGTTCAAAGGACCCTTATGTTGGCCAAGGCACTCTATCGTCTAAGAGAATGGTAACCACTAAGGAACCATACCGACCAACTCACATAGGGGGTGTCGGGCAAACACAAACCCATGCTCGACACAAGGCTACCCATCTTACTCATAACGACCAAGGAAGAGGCTAGGATGTCGCCCACCTATAACAAGCAACACCTCAAGAAGACATATCGTCCAACTAGGTCAAACACCTCATATCGGCCACCACTAAGGCACCTAACAGGGTCCCACCATGTACCCACCATATCGGGCATCACTATAACTAAACCATATCGCCCAATACAAGGATGGCCTACACGGCTCCATATTAGTCAAAGCACATCCAAGACAAGGTGTGTTGTGTAGAGCACACATCAAAGTGCATCGCCCAAGCTCCCACTCCACAAAGGTTATCGACCAAGATGAACTAGGCATATCGGCCAAAGGTACAACCCAAGATAAGGCTATCGGGCAGCACTATTCCAAGGTCATATTGTGTAAGGCACAACCTAACATGGTCTTCTTCAACCTCAAGCACCAGGGCACCAAACCCTAATTGATCAAGAGGATCGGCTCACCTCTCAACAATCAAGAGAGAGGGGTTTTGCACAACCTCTATCACATATCGGGCAATCATAAGGACCAACCTCAACATAGGTCATCATCTATCCAAAAGCTCACCTCTCAAATCCATGGTGAGAGGGGGGTGTTGCCCAAGCAACTAGAATATAAGCTCACCTCTCAACTTAAATGAGAGAGGGGTATTTTACATATTACTAGAGCTCAAACTCACTTCTCTAGACCAAGGAGAGAAAGGAGTGTTGCTAACAAAGAAAACCCCAACTATAGCTCGACCAACAAGATCCAAAGGCATAAAAACATCAACAACATCATGCTCACTATATCCATAAGGTCAACGACATGTACTAGAGCAAGATACATAACATGCATTGCCGATTATCAACATATAAGAATCATACATCATAAAAAAGGTAGAATATCTAGGGTTAGAAGTTATATAACCCATCTTAAGCAAATTCCTCAAGCTCCAAAGATCCAAGCTTCTAGCTCCTAGCTCCAAGCACACCACTTTCGGCCACCTCAAGAAAAAGAACATGAACCATAATCACCATGGCCAAAGGGTAGGCAAGATGGAGAAGAAGATGCTAAGGAGAGAGGGAAGATGCTTACCAAAAAAAAAGACCCACCTAGGGTTCGGCCACCAAGCTAGAGGAAGAAGAAGAGCACTCCATCAAGGGGAAAGGATCGACCACCAAGCTCTCCAAGGAAAGTGTGTCGTGCACACAAGGAGGGAAGAGCAACAAAAGAGATAAAGGGTTCCTAAGGAAGAGAAAGGAAAGGCATATATAGATAAGGGTCAAGGTTAAACCAAGGCAAGGTGTCACCTTACCAAGAGACACTTGTCCACACATTTTACCACCTGAAAACCTCATGCACATGCCATGCCACCACTCAAACAAGGTTCGGCCACATGTCCAAGCTAGGGTGACACAACCAAGGCAAGGAGGTCAACAAAGGTCAAAGGCTGACACACTACTCCTCCATGGCTGACACACCCTTGGGTGATACCCCATGGTCGACAAAAGGCATCCTTGCCCGATACAAGGCTCCTCAAAGCAAGGCAAGGCCCAACAAGGCTCAACCAATCCCAACAGAGCTTCAACAAAGCCCAAGACAACTCAAGGCACGAGCCCAAACCTTCCTCTCAACACTAGAGGAAGAAAAGAGAGAGAAATACATATCTCTAGGTGACAAACTTGCTCTTCAACCCTAACTCAAGTTATTTTGCAAGTAGCACCTCCAACTCTCAACAAAGCACAGGCAAACCCTAATCACCACTAAAGGTGATTAGCAAGCAACCGGGCACAAAGTTTAGGCAAAAAAATAGGGTAAGCCCAAAACAAAGGTCAGGGTCCTTACATTAACTCCCTGACCCCAAAGTTTTTGAAACTCATCAATTAATGGCTCTAAGTAAATATCAATATCATTCCCAACCATATGAGGACCTGGGATCAGCAAAGACATCATTATATATGGCTCCTTTAGATTAAGACAAGGTGGGAGATTGAGAGGGGTTAATAGTACAGGCCATGTACTGTTTGAAGCACTCATAAGTCCAAATGGATTGAATCCGTCTGTAGCTAGAGCAAGTCTGACATTTCATGGTTCAGTAGCAAAGTCTGGAAATTCTTTATCTATTGAGATCCATTCTTCCGTGTCAGAGGGATGATGAATACAACCATCGTTTCCTTTTTCTTTAAATGGCCACATCATATCTTTTGCAACTGAAGGGCACATGTAAAGTCTCTCTAGACGAGGGATAATAGGAAAGTGATGTATCACCTTTTCAGCTACCTTCTCGCCTTTTATTTTATATGTTTTTTCATTCCATCTAGACTCACCACAAGTATTGCAGATGTCTTTCTTTGATGAACCTTTATGAAAGAGCATGCAGTCATTTCGATAGACATCAATTTTAACTTTTTTGAGGCCAAGGTCTTTTACAACTTTATTTGCTTCATAATAAGTCTCAGGAAACAGACTGCCTTCTTTTGGGAAGGTTGAGATTATCAACTTCAGCAACTTTGTAAAAGAATTATTTGACCATCCAGACTCCTCCTTCAGATATAACAGAGGCACCAGAAAGGAGAACTTGGAGTGAGTTTTACAACCTTCATACAGTGGTTGATCGACTTCTTTGGGAAGCTTGAAAAAGCATTGGGCATTAAGATTTGCAAGCTCCTCCTCGAGTTTGAACTCACTAGCATGACTTGTATCGCCCATTCCGAATATATCTCCCAACATTTGATGCATACTTCCAGATGTAGGTGTAGCAGACGTTGCACTTATTGTATTTCTCCTGATCATCTCCCCATGGTATGTCCAGACATCATAGCTGCAGACAAATCCTTTTTGTAAAACATGCAAGAATACATCATCCTATGATTTAATGTATCTATTCGAGCATGTTTTACAAGGGCAAATTAAATTTCCCGGTCTTGGTGGTATTTGATGGGTACGTGCAAATTCAATGAATTTTTGTAAACCGGACTAGAATACTTCACTTTGCATCCTATTGCCAATATACATCCAATTTCTATCCCGCAAGAAATCCATCTATATACAAGTACACAAGAAGTTAATTCCATTACAACTAAAAAACAAAACTGAACAATAGAAAAATAAAAGATATAAGTTTAGATTGTAGTATTATTGATTCATAGATTATCATCGTCAGTTTGTCCATTAGTTGACATCTAGGAAGAACAAACACTTCTAGACAGGCCCCATGTCCTTGTCAGACACGTTTTAGACACGGACACTTCCTGGACATGGCACAAAATGTTTTGGACACGACTGGGATGTGTCCAGTTTATTTTTGTCTTTTCAACCCACTGGACACAGCTAGACACTTCCTGGACACATCACTGCAGTAACTATTACTGCAATAACCTATTTTCTTGTGTAAATGTTGAATATGCAGCTACTGTTTATGACTTATTACTGAGAAAATGTAACATAGCGTTGAAATTTGATGACAATTACAAACAAATCTGTTGAAAAAAAATAAAGTCTAAGCTGAATCAAATATATGAGTCAAATTATAGTCTAATTAGTCACTTAAATGAGTAACACGAAATCATATCTATATTCTTTGGTATACTATATTTACAAAGCACATGTTTAGTTTTCTACTTCATATTGTTTATACTCTACTACACACACAAAGACACACATCTATATGTACATCCATGAATACATTAATCTGGACAAATGCTAAAATAAGTTTCAGTTCATACATCATACACCAACATATATGTATATACTAAAAATATTTCCCCCTCATTCAATGTCATGTCTGTGTCCTACATTTTAGAATTTTTCCGTGTCCCGTGTCTGTATCCGTGTCTGTATCTGTGTCAGTGTCTGTGTATTTAAAGGTGTTCTTGCCTCCTTGGTTGATCGTTAGATTTCATTTGGGTTCTCATAATGAGATTATAAGTTTTTTTTATCGTTTATTCTTTTTCATTAGTATAAAATCAAATGTGATATCTATTTTGTTAATATACTATGCAAGCCCAAGGTCAACGTACTTCGACTGAGGGTTTGGTTTGTTTAGTTTAGACTAAGGTGAGGGTGTGCAAATACTTTCTTGTGAATTCCTAAGATCGTGTGTTCTAGGATAGAGTCTTTCATCAATAACGAAACCCACTTTTATTATGATTAAAAATGTTTATATCACTAATATGAAATGATTTTTCTTTAATCTATGTTCGTCACTTGTACACCTTCTAAGATATTCTCACTTTAATTTGGAGCCAAATGCTATTGACTATTAGATTTACCAATGATGATATTTCCTTTGGTAATGGTTGGCTTTCAGGTTCCTCACTAACAATTCTATCATAATATGATTCTTCCTCAGTCTAGAGGCATAACCTCTCATTTTATCATAATATGATTCTGCCTCAGTCTAGAAGCTATACTTGTGTCTTATTATATCCTAAGAAATCATGGTGATGAAAGCTCACTTTGGCATCAATGAAATGGACCAAGACCTGAAAGTCAACGAAGGAGACGAGGTAGATGACACTCATTGTTATTAAGAAAGTGCAGAAACATTAGAGGCTATCATTGTTGTCACTCTTATTTTTTTATAATAGGAATAAGCCTGCCGTAGGGGAAGCTACCCGAGTCTAGACAAATATTTTTCGACGATGTTCTAGTGGAGCCAACTAACATCAGCAAGAATAATCCAGCAGAGCAGACCTAGCAAACAACAATCCAATACAGCAACAATCCAAAGCTCTAAGGTGCAAGAACTTCATACGAATAAGGGCATAGAGCACCAAAAGTCTATATAAGATAAAAACATGTTGCATCAGAAATAAAAGATCGTAATACCGTAATACTCAATGGTCTGCTAAAAAGGAACAATATTAGGAAACCGTGTGCATATTGTAAACAACTAGACCTACCATCAATTTTCTTATATACTAATGAATTTAGGGTGTACAGAGGAGCGAGAATAAACATATACAGTACGTAACGACCTCATGACCATGAACATCAGGTTTTAATAGCTGATAGGTACCATCGTTATCTTTGGGGTGAACTGAATCCAGCCATACCTCAAGGATATTCGCAGAGCATATATCCGTGATATGCGGGACCGCCGAACCATCGTTCGTTGTCCTTTCATAAACAATGCATAAATTTTTAGTCAAAATTTGGGTGAGGCCCGTGCCTCAGGCGTAGGGGCAGAACCAACAAGTGATCACTGGGGGGGGGCGATTTCTACTCATAATAACTGACTTTCTTTGCTTCAAATTGCAAGTCATACAAGTACATTTTCATATGAGGCTTGTGAGACAGAAAAGTGAGTATCCATGTATAGGAATATTTTTTGAAATGACTTACGCACCTAGTCAGTTAATGAAAAGATTACTCCATGGAATATCGAGCATGTTTTGACAAGATAACAATATTTCTAATAAGTTCTATCAACATATAGTATAAAATACCTTTTATTGGTCAAAACTAATCTCGACCTATTACATTAGATTTATGGAAGTATTTTTTATAACAAGCTTGGGAAATAAGACAATTTGTGTACCTTTTTCGTCTAGTTGGTCTCATCTTATTGTGAATGCATCGAGAAATAAAAAAAGTTATGAACTTATTGATATATTCTGGTAGATCATAATATAATACAGTGTTTTTCAACCATTACAAGATTTGATAGTGTCGATGTTCCTACAAAGAGTAATGCATTTCCTTAACTTGACTACAAGAACACCAACCTATCAATTTGATTATGGGAAAAGAGAAAGACAATATCAAAATACTAATGTTCCTAGCGTGAAAATTTGAAGGACATGTCATTTGTCCATTTATTTTCTTCAATATAGTGGAATTTTGAAGTTATATGTTGTGTGTCTTTCATACCAGTCTTTTAAGACGTTCTTGGGAGTGGTCAGAGGCTCAAAGACAACTGATGTTGTGTTATCATTGTAAAACTTCTTGTTGTACTGTATACCTTATAGACGATGAGGAAGTCTTTTATAGCCAGCTAGGAAACAACACGCCATGTGGTAGCCATTTTGCTCTTGTGTTTTGTGATATAACACATTATATTTTGTGGAGGAAGTGGCCATGGCTGCGGAGCATACCTGGTTATAATTTCCTTTTGTAGCTCATGGAGCAAAGTTATTGATTTCCGCTTTCGATGAAAAATAGAGGGAATGAAAAATACAAGGAAAAGGATGTTCAGTTGAATTGCGGTTTGTTTTAAAGAGTCTAGATTGTTTATAATTAGGTATTGGCTTAGGATTTCATTTATGAGTTGCATATCCACTAGGAATTGAAGTGTTAGTTATCCAATTATATATCTGACGCGTCTTGTGGAGTAGCAGAAACCAATAAACGTCAGAGACAGACTTCTCGCCTGCCGAACAACTGAGTTGTAGAAAACCAGTCTAAAATTTACGGTAACGATCTACATACCTAGTCAATCAGTTATCAGGCGACATGTATGTGGCTTCACCACTGCAGGGATGATGCAATGCTTGCCACACAGACCCACATGGAAAAGGAATCACAAACAGACTGAGATTGCCAAAGGATCATAGATATCACCAGAGCTAAGAAGATGTGTGTGTTCCAAGCGGCAGAACTTGTTTTCGATATGTTTTAGTTCAGAATTTAGAAATGATGCCTTATTTGTAGAGCCGAGAAGACCTACCTCACGGTCAAAGTAGGGCGAGCTCACCACGACGGTCGCTGCTTTCAGACAAAATCTCCACGCCGGTGGCTGCTGCTTCTGCTGGAGGGGGGGGGGCTCTTGAAGCCAGTCGACAATTGCTCTTCTGCTGGGGCACCATCACTCGGGGGAGAAGGCCGTCGTCGTCCGTAAGAGGATGATCAAATAGGGAAATGCGGGGTGGGGGTGCAAGGAGAGGAAATTGTTTCATTAACTAATTAATAATTAGTGGGGTGGGGATTTTTGGTGGGAACCCTGGTGACAGAATTTTTAGATTCTAGTAGGATTTTAGACCTTCACTAATTGTCTTTTGCATTAAAAATTTGGCTGAAGGAAACTAGTTCATTTGTGTAGGACGGTCCTTCACAAAAACTCAATATTTTTGAAGGGTTTTGGTCCTTCACAAATAACCTTCACTAAAAACCTATTTTTTTGTAGTGAACATGATATAGCATCCTAATTATAATCAACAGTAGCAGTATAGATATCAACATAAGCATGACTAATGTATGTACACATTTACAATCTTATGCATATCCATAACATAAGTATAATTACTATCTCTTAATTGCACTAAGCATCATCTTTATGTAAAGAGAACAAACAAGGGTTATCATCCAATGTGAAGCGTCGTATATAACCCTAAACATATATGCTATACGGCTATATTACATCTTTTATTATGCCCTGACGAAATAGAGTATACAACTCAAAATCCAACTAACCACTGCTAAGTCGAAATCAGTGCCATACAAGATCTAGAAAGAATTGGGCTCCTAAGATCTTCTCCG
This sequence comes from Alisma plantago-aquatica, assembly GCA_963693085.1. Taxonomy (NCBI): domain Eukaryota; kingdom Viridiplantae; phylum Streptophyta; class Magnoliopsida; order Alismatales; family Alismataceae; genus Alisma; species Alisma plantago-aquatica. The sequence continues at coordinate 51,697,500 of OY856411.1, forward strand.
CCCCCGATCAGTACGGGTCCGCCACATCGACACATAAGGTCAAGCTGCTAACAACCTAGTCCGTACTTGGTACAGGTCATGACACTAGTGAAAGGAGGTGGGTACGCATACCTTACCATCCAAGGTACAACCACAGTTGTCCTCCAATCTTTTCACATATATAATCACCGAGACACGACCGTAGTCATTCTCAATCACATCAGATGTATGAGGCATGACCATAGCCATCCTCCACAAACCTGCATTGTGGATGACACAGATATATCCTCAACTTGCCACCCCCACATACTCAGTAGTATGCACTCTGAGTTTTCCTTAGGAATACTCGTTTCACCATCTGGCAAGTTATGACACTCAGATGGATCTATGACACAATGCACTACATGATTAGAGTTTCATTTGATTAGTTATGCCAATTGGGTGGATTAAGGCTGCATCAAACAAGTGGACATACAAACCCTAATTCACTTCTAGCAAACATATACATATCACAACTTTGAAAAGATATAAAGTGTGTGTGAAACATAATTTCTCATCTCATCATCACACGGTACTATTCACTTGCCATTCATGAGACCACACTAGTCATCATACTATCACAAGATATAAATCCTTTTCACAATATCACAGGGTATCAGCCCTTATCAACATAAGAGGATTATACATCATTCAGGGCTCAACCATGCCCAAAGGTCATTAAGACCATCATACTATTCCCTACAAGATCATCATTATCTTTGCATGCATTATAACAAGGCTCAACAACATCACTTACATATAATACACCAGATCAACACAATATTGCATTAATGAGCTAGGAGATATTCATAAATAATTATAGCAGGGTTATATTAACATTAAGAACATTCCTTTATTACATCAACATGCAAGGAATCTAGATATTATTAACACTCATCATATTCATAATGCACATGTTTAGCATAAGAAAGTATCAACCAAGTGACACATTAAGGTTATGATCATGTTAAGGAGGTTATTCCACCATCATTCCATCATATAAGAATGTTAAACATGAATACTCATCTTTATCTATTTGCATTATAGTTAGGTTCAACATGATAAATTATATCAATGTTACTAATCAACACTTATACCCAAACCCTAACTCACGACATCCCCATTGGATCATGGATGCATAAGGTGAAGCATAACCATCACATTACATACTATTCACAAGTATGAACCCACACATAAATCAAGGTGTAACCATTATGTTATAGCATACTAGGGTTTCAACAACAATAACAGAGTACTCCATGATTGTATTAGTCATTCAAGGACTATTCATACCCAGTTACCATCATTTAGTTTTATAAAAGCTAGGTACAACAAGATATACCTCATTAGGGTTACATATCAACACAATATGGTTATCATCCATTCTATCCATATGAGTGAATAGGTAATACTACCTTATTAATGGTAACCCTCCATTTGTTTCATCATCATTCAACCCATATCACCATACCACAATGTCACCCAGAACCATTGGATGTTTAAAAGGTAAGACCATTGGTTGTTTACATAAGTAAACACCTTGGATAAACCACCTATGAAGTCCTTGATTTGTGCTCTATAAAGATTCACCATCTAACCCTAGACATCCCTTGATTAACAACACAAAAAGTTCCACTGAGAGTAGGGTAAAACCCATAATCGACTGTTCATTTAAAACAAGCCATCCATTGTCAACAAGTAAGCTCCTTAAGTTGATCATATAAAGGAAACCATATAAATCACATTATTAGGACCAAAATATTGCATTAGCCATCATTCCACTTTATCGGAGGAATAAACATTATATCTTGACCATTGGGTCAAGTTCATATATTAAAACCATCAATTACCGTATTGGTCTGACCATTGCATCAAGTTACCCAAGAAACCATTGGTCTAAGGCTTAATTCATGATACAATTATATAATTAACTCACCATAGGTTTTGGATACCTGATCCACCATCATTAGTGACCATTAAGTCACCATAGGTTGTTAGAACAATACTATATTTGTTAATCATCATCAAATATCAAACTAATATCACCATTGATTGATAGCATCATAAGGCTACTTAGTTGTTAATCACTAGACTTCTAATTAGGCCAAAACATGACCTAAAGGGGTGAAAGTCAGTTGACACCCTTGGTTACCACCATTCATTGTCATGAAGACAACACCATAGGGTTGTTGCAATGGTACCATCATTGGGTCATGGGCTTATAGAAGAAATCAACTTAAAACCCTAAAATTGACCATTGGTTGATAGGTGCTTAGCACCATAGGTTGTCAAACCAACCTGATCCAAGTCATATTATACCTTAGGAATAATGTACACATGATCACAGATTTATCTATAACTGAAATCAGAATAGGGAACATTATAAAAATCGAAATCCAAGTCAAGCATAACGTTTTAGTGCATGGATCATCATTTTCAAGCAAGAACATGATCTATAAAGCTTATGGTAAGCATCCAACATGGAGCAAGTTATAAAAATTGCCTCTAATGAGAAGATGAAACCCCACACAGAAGAAATCTTGAGCAGGTAGGGTAAAAAAATCCAAGCATAAGCTATGAACTCATCCATCTAGCACCTTTCTTCATCAAATGAGCAAACCCTAAGCATAAGGAGCAAGAAAGGTAGAATTTTAGATCTTTAGAGCAATTTCTACCATGGAATAGTAAGGTTCCGACCTGGATGAAGGTATAAGGAAGGAGAAGAGCAAGAGAAATGGAGAAGGAAGGAAGAAAATAACTTGCCTTGTTCGAAATCCCTAGAAGATGACCTTGGAAACCCTAGGTAGGGCTAAATGGAGCTCTAGGAGACCTTCTTCTCCAAAAAGAGGCTGTATTCTACCTTAGAGCACTTGGTTCTGCAGAAAAATAGAGTGGATTCGTTGCTCCAGGTTAAAGGAAAGAGAAATCAAGCAATGTTTCATACTTGGGCAAGGAAGAGGTAAATAGCCCATGGATAAGGATGGGAGCCAGCATGAGGTGTAAAAGTAGCTTCCCCATGTGTCTATAGCCTTAAACTATTAAGAATATATAAGCACACATACAAGAAGATCCCCCACCGTCCTTATAGAACTACTTATCTTTCCTTTGTCAAATTTCCCAGCCAATCACATAATTCATAAGTTGATAGCTACTAAAGGTAGCTCATCAGTGAAGAGGTAAATCCCAAAATACCCTTAGAGAAAACACCTTCAAACCAAGGATTAAATAGGTTCCCCATGGATCAAAAAGCTCAAGAATGATTATATAATATCCAAGGAACATAATGCAAGTGATAAATTGCAAATAAAACCTCTCATTTGGATAAATTGCAGAGAAGTCCAAAATGTGCATAAAATTGCATAAATTGCTCAAACAGTGTCCAAATTGGACCAAATTTGAAACTTAATCTTGTATTATGATTTCAAAGCATATAACATGGTTATATTAGGGTTATAAGAATTCTATTATGGTAATTAAGCTTATTCAACTCATTAAGCAAGTTCAGGGGCCTTACAACTTTACACCCCTAACAGGGATTTCGCCCCCAAAATCCAAGGTAAACAAAGATGGGTACTTCCTTTTCACCTCATCCTATTACCTTCACATGGTTACTTGCATATCATGGTGATGTCACATCATTCATACATATATCCTCTTGGGTCAGCACAAAAACCCCGACCTAAGAAGACATTCTCAATATGGAATGTAGAAACTTGTTGTGTCATCTATACAACTCTAATAGTAACTTTCAACTTTAAATTCTAGCTATCATCTGAAAATTATATCTATTGTATCAACACATTACTCAAAAGTCATACTTGCTGGCTCTTATCAAACATAGAACATTATGTATCTCTTATGATATGTAACTTATGTCATCCACTCTAACTCTTATGCATTGATATTTGATCATAGGTTTATCTTAAAGGAACACGGTATCACATATCTATTAACCAACAAACCATCTATCCTTGATAGTGGTCTTGCCCAGCTATCACTGAACCATACACAACATTATAAAATCACTTTTATTTTTCCTTCCAAACAACATTTAGAGGGTCATCATCAACTCTCTCTCTCCCTCTCTCTATGGAAGAGGAATACTTGGATTGTTCATTTAATAAACATCTCCAACCTTCACTTATTTCTCATATTATTAATACATTTTGGATACTAATATTCATTACCTTGGTATCCACCTCATGTGCTATAAGCAACTCACATACTTATATCATCTACTTTTACCAACATAACAAATATCAAGACATATAAGAGGAGTCTTCCTAATTATTGGAAGGCTCAAAATAAAAATCATCACAAACTTTATGAACTTAGAACCATAGTCCAAACAACCTTATGCTATAATAAGCTATCCACCCTCATGTTTACAACGAATCCACACATACCAAGTGGCAATGATCCACTTGAAAGTTGTGCCCTAGAAAGAAAAGACACAAAGGGAAACACACTTCCCACATCATAGCAACATTGTTCAAGGTCACTAGCAAAAAGGTAACCAATTCTATTTTCATTATGCAAGTTACAACTTCTTATGTATCATTTTACCTTTTTCATTTCAGGTTCCTTGCCATTAGCATTGGAATCATCATGATTAACATATCTCATTACTCCTTCCTTGATAACTATTTATCACACTTGGGTATGTTCTCTTATTTTATTAGGTTTTTCAACCACTTATCGACAGGTAAATCATCATATTCCACATTTTCTTCATTAAATCCCAATCATCTCCCTTAATTTCTTTCACATGCCATGTTGGTTTTTCGTTAACACTTTCTTACACACATAGGTTGGTTTGATATTAACTCAGGTTCCACCTTATTTCTTTGTCATTGTTCTCATTCATCTTCTCATTTTGTACTTGTTATAGGAGTTCTCTCTATCTTATGTGGATTTCATACCTTGATTCACTTTATAAGCATAGACTTGTTTGTCTTTTACTTTATTATCTTCTTGAATCACATCTTCAAGAACTACTCTTTTCCTTATTGTATTTAGATTTAGATTTCACGATGTTGTATCTTTCTCTTATATTTAGCAAACATTCAAGTTTTGATAGATAATGATGATTGAGCATGGAGGGTTCTAAGAGAGGTAACTTGCCCATATCCCATGGCATTACGATCTCTAAAGCCCAATGTCCTAGTTCATGTGATGAACGGACACGCATGAGTAACATTCCATATGCATTAGAAATTGGATCTATCATGTACGTGATGTTATGTACTCATCCTAATGTGTCATATGCTTTAAGCATGACGAGTCGGTATCAGTCAGATCCAGTTGAATGTCACTGGACAGCTGTAAAGAACATCCTAAAGTACTTGAGAAGGACTAAGGATTCAAAACAACATGGTGAACTCTCTTTTTTGATTTAGAGGTAATACATAACAATAGTACATATTGAGTCGTATGAATTGAGATAGTTGGATCAGATTATCAATGTTGAGGTAACACCTCAAGAGTATGAAAATATTGAAATGGTTGTTTCTCTCTCTATCCTATGATTGATTGTGACATAGAGAATTCATTTGTTATCATTGAGCAGTCATGATTTAACATGTTGTGATTAGAAAAGAAATAAAGGACTTAATGTTGAAAACTGCATTCAAGTATGAAATACAAGAATATAATGACATGTAAGATGTCAGAAGCTTAAAATAAACCTTGAAATTATTTTTCTTACACATTTATGTTTTGGGGACGAAACCTTGTAAGGGGGGGGGAATTGTTATGACCGTATCTGAGCTTAATTGGTAAACTAGGGTTTACCTAGATGATTATATGCTTAATTAGATTGATCATTTATTAAATCTAATTAATGATGATAATTCAATTATGATGTTTTAAACCTAATAAGAACGTTAAGTGTTCTATTGTTTGAGAAATTAGGGTTTGAGAAATATAAACCCTAGTTGGCTGAAATTAGGGTTTTGATGGTACATGAGTATGGAATTTGATCAAGATAGTCGTACGGTAAATAATTTATCATATTTTTATAAAATTTTTATTTAATTGAAATTTGTATATAATATGTATAACTCAATCATTCATTTTAGTGAAAAATTTCAGAATTTTTGGATGTTCTTTAAAAGTCATTCTCGGTCGAGATATATTTCAACTGACCATGCTGACAAAATGTTGTTCAGCAGTATATTGTTTGATTTTTAATTATTTATTAGTAAATCCAAATAATCTTAATTTTAATTTTAGATCTTAAACTCAATCATAAACAACATGTAAAATTTTCATAATTTTTGTATGTGATTAGAACTTATCAGTAGACGAATTACAGGTTCTGACATTTCTGTAGAATTCTGGATAGCAGTGCACTATTCGATTTTTAATTATTTAATGGAAGCCTAGAATGATCTCAAATTTTAATTGAAGATTTGTAACTAAACTATAAACAACATACTAAATTATAATAATTTTTTTAGGAGTTTTGATCTCTGAAATATATAAATTTACAGAAACCTTTTTATGACATAAAATTTTTGCTGAAATAAGAAAAAGTATAGTAAGGGGTCAAAGTGCAATTGACCCAAGCAGCTCAATTGCTCTATATGGTCAACCTAACACACAATAAGCTCTCATAATTCGTGATTAAATATAGAGAAATGAAATCCTAGAGAGAGAGAGAGAGAGTTAGGGTTTGAGAGGAGAAATTGATGGAGATGCTGACCTAGGGTTTTGCGGTCTGAGGAATAAAGAAATCATGTAAGTTTAACTTCTTTGGATATAGTTTCATGGTGAATCTTCTCTCACATGTCAAAATTCCATACCTCCTCTAATTTTATCCAAAATAGTATCAAAACTTCCCCTTTTCTCACTCTTTCTTCATAATCCCTCATTTTTAGGGTTTCCGAGTTTAAAGGAAGAAGAATTGGGTGAATTGCTAGGGATTTGATATGAGATTGAGATTTTCAGGGATGAGATACGTTTTTAAGGTGTTTTCACACCTTATGGTGAGTGGGAACTTCCTTTAAACAGTATATTGCATGAAAATTGGTTAAATCATCCATAATCTTTAATTGCTAGTATGCGACTACAAACCGTGAATTGTCTATTTGTTCTAAGTTGTTACAAAATGATATAAAATAGATTCTTCCTCTGTTTGGATGAAGTTCATATGATAAAATAATATTAGAAATGTATACAATACATCCTAATGAGAATTTCCTAAGTATTCACAGAGGTTATAAGAGTAAACTGAAATATAGGGAATTTGTCTATGACTGAAATTTGTTGTATAAGTAAATAGAGAAATTTGCTTATCTAGAGCCTCTTGGTTATGAATGATTGTTTATCTAAATTCATAGTACATATATGTCAGATACTATCTTGATTCATTTAAAGTGAATAGTGTTTGTTTGATATCTCAGTAAAGAGGGTGAAACCCTAGATGTGAGGAAAGTTGGATATTTGCGAATAGATATCGTGAAATCCATTTGAAGGGGTTTTCTTGACATGATAGACTTTATTTATCCAATGTTATTATTGATGCATGATATCCCAGTGAATGGCATGGAAACCCAAATTCAGCTCAGTTCCAAGGTTTCATACATATATTGATTTCATATGATTTGTTGATAGTAGTCTTTATTCAGTGAATGTTTATGTCGCATGAAATCCTTATGAGAGCCATGTGATAAGTGAATGAGGTAAATGAAACCCTAAGGGTAGGGTGTTCAATGAATCACGTATTGTGATATCAATGTTCTCAGTTATTATTAATAATTCTTGCCATGATAAGAAATTAACTCTTAATTAAGTTATGTGATGAATAACTCAAGATTAGGGTTGATGCACACGTTTTTACAATTAAATCTTGTTGTGTCAAGTAAATTGACTTTTAATTGAGTTATGTGATGCATAACTTAGAATTCGGGTTGTTGTGTTCGATTTTTGAGGAATTACAAATAATTTACAAGTGCTACTGATGATTTCTGATATATCGAGTAATTAACTCTTGTTAGTGTGTTACGATGATCAATTGTATAATTCAGTGTATATGAGCCAAGTTGATATGAGTTTAGTTTATTTAAGAAATTTCAATTTGCCTGCATGCATGGTATATGGATTACTCAGTAAATTATAATGTTTTTGAATATACTTCTCTGTCAGGTCTAGAATGATATTCATGTTGTGATTTGAACTACAATTCAATAGACAAGATGCCATTGAAATACCAGAGTCGAGTATAAGTAAGAAAAAGGTTCAACATAGTAAGAGTTTTCTAGGAAATAATGAAATTATAGATTTAAGGGCCCTGACACCGTAGAACCCCTATGTGAGGTCTGTGCCTTGGGGTGAAATGACCTAACCCTAGCAATGTCCAGTATATGGGGGTCAGAATGTGCTATTAGGTGGCACGGGGGACGAAACCCTAGTGGAAGTCTCCTTAAATTATAGTGTGTAGTGTCCAACATCAACCAAAAGTCTTGGTGGCACTAGAGTATAGAAAAGCCAAGAAGTGGCTTGACTCTCTGCCTGTGTGCTCAGGTTAGAGGAGGAGTCCAGTTTAGACCAGAGAGTCATTTCTCTGTTGCAGACCAGGAGAGTAGTCAGACTTAGCATTTCCCGGGTGTGTCTGCTAAGTCTTATATGGTGTGATCGTAGTGCACTACGAGTCTTCATATGTAGAGTACATTGCATATGATCAGGGCATAATAAAATGAATGAGAGGTCAAACAAGTGTGTACAAATTTTCAATTATTCTTTGTATATTTCTGAATTATTAGTTCTCTTTATGATCAATCAAGCATTTCATATATTAATTCATTCTTATAGATATCTAGAGTATTCTACCATATTAATGATTGTCAATTATTAGACTCTTTAAAGCTTACTATTGTTATAATTAATATCAGTTTCTCAAAAGTATATCTGTAATTATATCAGTGGCTTAGACTATTTCTTTGAAGAACTCATTCACTGAGTGAGTAGGCTCACCCCTCTACTCAATTTTTCTAGGGGAATCACATGGACTTGAAGAAGATATCATTGCATCAGAGTAGATATGCCACAAGAGTTAAGTCTGAGTATAGTGAAGTTCAGTCGGTCCCTGTCACTCTAGGTCCTTGCATAGAACTGAGAGAGAGTTGTAAATGATGTTTTGTATGTTTGTTTCCTTAATAGGATAGAATGCAAATGATTGTCATGTCTTATGTACATGGAAGTGTGAGAAACATAATGAATGTATGTATTTGTATCATTAATGTTGAGATTATATTAGAGAAATAAAATTTAATTCTCTTGTAAAGTTAGTTTATGTGGTTCTATGCGAGAAAACAAAGAGTTTGAAAAAGAAGAAAAAGTTAAGGGTGATCTTTGTATTACATTAAATCCTCAATTTATACCCTAATCTCATGATTAGTGGTAATTGTGAGATTGGGTGTAACAATGATCATCAATGCATATATAGATACCAAATAAATCCATTTCTCTAGATAGATATTCACTCAAATATCATCAAATTGCATCTAATAACAATCATTATCATAAATCTAACTATCATCATATTCCTTGCTAACATCACAAGCAATCTAGTAGCATAAGCATCACTGACATCATGAATATGTCTAGTAAGATAACATGGCTATCAATATTGGCATCTCAAATAAAGTGAACAGATCTATATCATAAGTAGAACTAACATCATAGCACAATTAACTATATAGGCATGATTAGTAGTTTAAACATTTATAATTACATAGGCATGGCTAACAATATTAAACATAGCTAGCAACATCATCTTAACTATTAGTGTCAGTATATTTGACAACATGAGAATAACTACAGTGTCAGCATATATATTATCTTTTATTGTACCATACATGATCTCAGTGAAAAGAAAGTAAACAAGGGTTATCATCTAATATGAAGCGTTGTGTATAACCCTAAACAGATATGCTACATGGTTGTCTTACATCTTTTATTATACCCTGGGGAATTTGAATCGTACCATCCAAAGTCCAACCGACCCCTACGAAGGGCTATTCAGTTTCGTACAAGATCTAGGAGTGTCGGTATCCTAAGATCTCTTCCCCTCGATCAGTATGAGTGAAAAGACAGTGACATATCAGTTAAAGTTTCCAATGTAGTGACATATAGTCAAGCTGCTAACCACTAGTCCACCCTTGGTACAGGTCACGGCACTAGAAACCAGGGTATACAAAACCCTCTAATCCGAGGTACAATCGTAGTTGTCCTCAATCACATCAAATGTCTGAGGCATGACCATAGTCATCCTCCATAACTTGCATTTTGGATTATAAGGATATATCCTCAACTTGCCACCCTCACATACTCAACAGTATGTGCTCTAAGTTTTCCTTAAGAATACTCGTTTCACCATCCAGCAAGTTCTGACACTAAATATTACTCTACGGAATAGGGCACTACATGATTAGAGTTGCACTTGATTAGTTATGCCAATTGGGTGAATCAAGGTTGCATCAAACAAGTGGACATACAAACCCTAACTCACTTCTAGAAAACATATAAATATCACAACTTCACAAGTGTTAAAGGTGTGAAACATAATTTCTCATCTTATCATCACATGGTACTATTCACTTGCCATTCATGAGACTACACTAGTCATCATACTATCACAAGATATAAATCCTTTTCACAATATCATAGGGTATCAACCCTTATCAATACAAGAGGATTACACCTCATTCATGGATCAACCATGCCCAAAGGTCATTAAGACTATCATACTATTCCCTATAAGATCATCATTATCTTTGCATGCCTTATAACAAGGCTCAACAACATCACTTACATATAATACAACAGATCAATACAATATTACATTAATGAGATAGGAAATATTCATAAACAATCATAGCAGGGTTATATTAACATTAAGAGCATTCCTTTATTACATCAACATGTAAGGAATATAGATATGATTAACCCTCATCATATTCATTGTGCACATTTTTAGCATAAGAAAGTATCAACCATGTGGCTATGATAACCACCAATTAACATATTAAGGTTATAATGATATTAAGGAGGTTATTTCACCATCATTCCATCATATAAGAATGTTAAACATGAATACTCATCTTTATCTATTTACATTAGAGTTAGGTTCAACAAGATAAATTATATTAATATTACTAATAAGCACTTATACCCAAACCCTAACTCACGACATCCCCATTGGAACATGGATGGATAAGGTGAAGCATCACCATCACATTCCATACTATTCTCAAGTATGAAACCACACATAAATTAAGGTGTAACCATCGGGTTATAGCATACTAAGGTTTCAACAACAATAAGAGAGTACTCCATGATTGTATTAATCATTCAAGAACTATTCATACCCAACCACCATCATTTAGTTATATTAAAGCTAGGTATAACAAGATATACCTCATTAGGGTTACCCATTATATCATTATGGTGATTATAAATCATAATCATATGAGGGCAAGGGTAAGACTACAAGTTTAAGGTATTGAACCATCAAATTCTCATCATTAGAATCATAAAATTACACTATAGGCTTCACCCAAAACAATGGGAATATTGAGGCATCAACTTCTAACCATTGAATGTTGAAAAGGTAAAGCCATTGGTAGTTTATATAAGAAAACATCTTAAACAAACCACCTATGAAGTCATTGAGTTGTGCTCTAGAAAGAGTCACCATTTTATCCTAGACATCCCTTGATTAACAACATAAAAAGTTCCATTGAGAGTAAAGTAAAACCCATAAGCGATTGTTTATTTCAAACACACCATCAATAAATGAGCTTATTAAGTTAATCTCATAAAGGAGACCATATAAATCACTTTATTAGGACCAACATATTACATTATGCATCATTCTAATTTATTGGATGAAGAATCATTAGATCTTAACCATTGGGTGAAGTTCATATATGAAAACCATCAATTGGAGTATAGGTCTAACCATTTCATTAAATGACCCAAGAAACTATTGCTTTAAGGCTTAATTGATGCTACATATATATTCTTAACTCATCATAGGTTGTGGAGACCTGATCCACAATTAGTAGTGACCATTAAGTCACCATAGGTTGTTAGATCAGTACTATATTCATTAATCTCCATCGAATATCAAACTAATATCACCATTGATTGATACCATCATTAGGGTACTTAGTTGTTAATAACTAAGCTTCTAATTAGACCAACACCTGACCTAAGGGGTGAACGTCAGTTGACACCCTTGGTCACCACCATCAGTTGTCATGAAGACAACATCATCGGTTGTTGCAATGGTACCACCATTGAGTCATGCATTTATAGTAGAAATCAGCTTTAAACCCTAAAATTGATCATTGGTTGATAGGTGTTTAACGCCTTTGGTTGTCAAACCAACCTGATCCAAGTCATATTATATCTTATTAATAACTTACACATGATCACAGGTTCATCTAAAACTGAAACCAGAATAGGGAACATTATAAAAATTGAAATCCAAGTCAAGCATAGCTTTTTAGTGCATGGATCATCATTTAAAAGCAAGAACATGAACTAGCAAGCTTATGGTAAGCAATAAACGTGGAGCAAATTATAAAAATTGCCTCTAATTAAAAGATAAACTCCCAAATAGAAGAAAACACGAGCAAGTAGGATAGGAAATGCAATCATAAGTTGTGAACTCGTCCATCTAGCACCTTTATTCATCAAATGAGCAAACCATAAGTATAAGGAGCAAGAAAGGTATGGTTTTAGATCTTTAGAGCAATTTCTACCATGGAACAGCAAGGTTAAGACCTAGAGAAAGATATAAGGAAGGATAACAAAGAAATAAATGGAGGAAAGAAGGGGATTCTTACTTTTTTAGGTCAAGATCACTAGAAGGAAGTTTTTTATACCCTAAAAGGAAGTCAATTGCGACCCTAGATTCTTTTTCCAAGAAGATCCCCTCTTTCTTCTTCCTTGGACATGAAATTCATAGCAGCATAGAGGGAGAATTAGGTTCATAGAAGGAGTGAAGTGGTGGAGAGAAAATGGCTCATTTGGGTGCTTAGGGATAAGTATATGAAACTTTAAGATAAAGAAAAAGAAAAGGTTGAAGTTCTAGTATCTTTCCAAGTGTCCATGGCCTTAAGCTATTAAGAATATACAAGTACACATAAGTAGATCCCCCACCATCCATAGAGACATGTTTATCCCTTGTTTCTTGAATTTCCAAGACAAACAAATAAATCATTAGTTAATAGCTCCTAAAGGTAGCTCATCCATAAAGGGGTAAACCCTAAAATACCCTTGGAGAAAACACCTTCAAACCAAGGTTTAAATAGGCTCCCCATGGCTCAAAAAGCTCAAGAATGATGAGAGAATATCCAAGGAACGTAATGCAAGTGATAAATTGTAAAGAAAATCTCTCAATTGAGTAAATTGTAGAAAAGTTCAAAATGTGCATAAAATTACATAACTTGCTCAAATAGTGTCCAAATTAGACCAAATTTGAAACTTAAGCTTGTCTTATGATTTAAAACTATATAACAAGGTTATATTAGGGTTATAAGAATTCAATTATGATAATTAAGCTTGTTCAACACTTTAAGCAAGGTTAGGGGTCTCACAACCATAAACCCCTAACAGGGATTTCGTTCCCCAAAATCTAAGGTACACATAGATGGACACTTATCATGCTTGTCATCCTCAAATTTACACATGGTTACTTCCATATTATGGTAATGTCACATCGCTCTTATAGAGGTCATGTTTCTCTCTTTCAATTCATACATATATTATCTTGGGTCAACACAAAAACCCCCACATAAGAAAACATTTGCAAATATGGAACATAAAAACTTGTTGTGCCACTTGTATAAATTAAATAGTAACTTTCAACTTTAAATTCTAGCTATCATCCTGAAATTATATCTATTGTATCAACACATTACTGAAAAGTCATACTCGTTGGCTCTTATCAAACATAGAACATTATGTATCTCTTGTCATATGTAACTTTACAAGGTTTCATCTCTATGCTCCTTTAATGGTTGTTGTAATTGAAAACTCAATCAACCATGTAGGCATCTCCTAATTTTCAAGAACTATGAAGCATATATATATATATATATATATATATATATATATATATATATATATATATATATATTAGAGGATTCTATAATCATCTCAATGGTGAACTGACCATTTGTTTGGTTGAAGAATCAAACATTTGTCTACAACCATTAACAAATATAACTTATTAATTTACCTTGTTAGGAGTAGAACAACCACAGTGTCTTCATCTTATTAGGATTCACATAACATACTTAACAGAGGTATCCGAACTCTAAGAGAATACTCTAGTCAACCCCCAACTCACTCTTGCTAGAATTGTCATACATAAGTATAGTTGCTTCAACATTCTTAAGGTTTAGCAAATATGTTAACCATGCTATTAACCATCTCTGAAATACTTTGAGATGTTATCATTCAAAAATTGTCACAACTTATGAGACATAACCTGAACACTATGTTCTTCCTATTCATAAATTCTATTGGTACATTGGTTAGTCAAAAGGACATAACCATAAAATCATCACAGTCATGTAACTTATATCATCTGCTCTAACTCTTATGCATTTGATATTTGATCCTAGGTTTATATTAAAGGAACACGGAAGCACATGTCTACTGATCAATAAACCTTGATAGTGGTCTTGCCCAACTATCACTAAACCATACACAACATTATAGAATCACTTTTATTTTTCCTTCGAAACAACATTTATAGGGTCGTCATCAACTCTCTCTCTCTCTCTCTCTCTCTCTCTCTCTCTCTAAGGGAGAGGAATATTTGGAATGTTCATTTAAGAGACATCTCCAACCTTCACATACTTTCCATATTGTTGATACATCTTGGATACTAGGATTCATTACCTTGGTATCCACCTCATGCACTATAAGTATAACATACTAGATCTTGAACCCTACCCTAGAAGTTTGATCTTTTGGGCATAGCCAAACAAGGTTGAGATTAGAATGATCCTAATAACCTAATGCACGAATAATGTAATTCAATATGTCACATAATTCATTAGGATGGTAATAAGAAGATAAATGACTTAATTGGTTACGTAATGTAGCTAATGGGTCATTAATGGGCCATAAGTCTTATCTCATCAAAAGAAACCCAAAAGTGAAATCTAAGTTAAAAATTGTGATTGTTGGGTCCCAATTACCTTGGGAGTCAAGTTTCACATCATTCACATAATAATAGTTAATTTAATTCTTTTTGGAGAGAGAAGATCTATATTTTTTTTCCAAAAATATCAAATAAAATAATAAATGACTCCAAAAGAGTAAAATAATCTTAGATTTGTAACCTTCATAATAAATATAGCCTTTGGGTGAATTTTCATCCAATTTGGAGAAAGTTTGCCTAAAAGGTGAAATCAGGAGAGAGAGAGAGAGTGTAGAACCTTCAAAATATTAAATAAATATAAAACAACTCCAATATATAAAATTGATGGAAAATTTGTATCCAACACATTAAAAATGACTTGTGGGTCAAGTCTCATCAAATTTGGATAATCTTAATGTCATTAATAAAGGAGGAAAGAGAAAATAGGTTTTGATTTATTTAACCCATTAAAAGATTCTAAAAGATAAAACTAAGTGCATAATCAGAATCTACATGCCTTAATTGGCCTCTGTGCAAAATCTCATCTAATTTGAGATTCATTTGTGCCTTCAAAAGAGGAAAGAGAAAAGGAATAAAAATGCAATAACACTTTATTAAATAAAATTGATTTTGTCACGTTGACACGCTATAGTTCTTGATTCTCAGATTTTCCTTATGTGACTTACGCTTCCCACCGTTGGATCTTCATCGGACGGATTAGGAGTCATCTCCTACCATGGGTAGGAGTCTGAATCGGTCGTGAACAGTACCCGCGATTTGCTTTCCAAGTTTTCTCCCTCTATACTCGACAGTTTCTCAAGAACTTTTCTCCAATGGTTTCCTCTTTTGATTTTGCATGGGTTGACCCCTATTTATAGGGGTTTGGTCTCTTGTTCTTCCCAGTCATCGAGGTGCTTCCTCTGTTTCCCTTATTTCTGGCATCGTGTATTTTTATCACTCCTGTGGGTCGTCGAGCTGTCAAGGGAGTGGTCCCTGACTTCCGTTGACATCCCAGATCTAGACCACTTGCCTTGGTTGGGTCTCATTCGATCCCTACTGTCTCTCCCCGACTCCGAGCCACCTATTTTCCCTGGCCGTGTTCGTCCCCCTTCCTCAGGCCTCCGCGAGGCTGGTGAAGCCTTCGATGGAGTTCCCTGAACCATCTCAAAGGCCACGCCATTGCCAATTTAACTCTATTTGAGGTATCTTGCTTTTCCCCTTTCTGAAAGCCTTCTTCGCAAGAATCGTAATTTCGTATTCTTTGACCTCTTTTCATTTGGGTTTCTCTTCCATCCTTTCCATTGGGGGTCTCCAGTTTAAGGGAACAATCATCTTTTGTTTTGGCCTCATGTACCATTTTCCCCCAATTTTGTTGTTGTTGTAGCCTGCTGCAAAGCAACAATGGCGTGTGAAGCATTTGGGGAGGGGGGAAGATAACTCCCTATCAATTTACCCCTTTTCCCTCTCTTCTTTCTTTGGCACTTTATTTTCCGGTTGAGGGTATAGTGGTCTTCTTCTCCCTTTTTGTTTTATTTTCCTGGTGTTGTGCACTGCTGACTCGTCTGTGGGGCCAGTTTAGTTGGCAGGCCAGGGTTGTGCCAATTCAAATCGCGCTTTCTCACTCCCTCTCTCTCTCTCTCTGTTTAGTCAATGACGAGGCTTTTTATTTATTTCCTATTGGTCAATTTTATTAAATTCATAACTAATTACTTGCTAATCAGAAAAATACAAATATATACTCATTGGAATCAGAAAAATAAGACCTACATAATGATATAAGTTTTGATGCCTAAATCCAATGTTTATCAAGGTGTGATTTCAATGGATCTAATTAAAGAAGAATTATCTTGTAAAAAACATAACTAAATATATATAAGCCATAAAAATATAATAAAACAAGTTTTGAACTCAGAAAAATATAACCTAAAACATGGCATGGTTTTGATAACCTAATCCATAAATAATAAAAAGGTGATTTTTAGGGTTTTGAATAATTAATGAAAACCTAACCCTAATTCTACATATATGCATCATAGGTTCTTTAAAGGCCTAGGCTTGGACCTAGACTTGGCTTTGCATCGTTTGACTCTGAAGTTGAGGTATGTTGTATCCCCTATTATTCTATGTTGAGCAATTCACCAATATTTCTTCATTCTATTGGTCATATGGACAATAGTCTACACAATATGTCTTTTCTCTTGGATATCATGGTTCGTGTGAACTATCTTAATTGTTATGGACTTGGATATTCTCTTAATATCTTATTTTGTGCTATGTTGCATGATAGACTTGTTGATGGATCTGCCCACTGTGATGTATATGTTTATTTGTAGATGTTTGTGTTGTCCATTGTGTGATATGGCAACATTGTATATTCTGATTATACTTTTCTACTTGCCTCTACATTTTACATGCTATGTGATTCAGTAGCACTAGAGTAGTATAACTGCATTGGTTTTGTCTCATTATGATTTATGGCAACATTGTGATATTTTGGATGGTGGATGTGTGATTCCCCATGCCAGGGCAGGATGTGTGATTCTAGGCCCATGTCTCACCAAGTTCAAGATGTGTGATTCTTGGCCGCTTTTGTCTTTATATTGTTCTAGGGCTATGTTTATCTCATATCTATACAAGATATTGATTGTGGGGTGTGTGCCCTACTTGTGCTTCATTTCCCACCATGGTAGTGGATGTATATATGGCATAATCTTTTTATGTTGTTTTATGGCAAGTATCATTCTTAATGTGATTCTATTCTCTTGATACCCGATTGGGTGGTACTTACCTCTTCTATGGGAAGCTTCTTATTATTTGATGTCCTTATTTCTTTATATTTCTCATTTTACTTTTTAATATGCACATACTAGCCTTTACTGATGTCTTTTATTTTTCTCTTCTTGCTGGGGTATGCTTCCAACCATATGTGGAGGACTTGGAGGACAAGGCATGTTGACTTGGGCTTAGTTTGTAAAGTTAAAGCTTGGAGACAATCTTGAGGTGGTTTAGATTTCCCTCTACATGGATCCTTATGATGTAAGTTTAAGAGTTCCCTTATTTTATAATTGAATATAGTCATGTTTTTATTTTATTGCTATACTTTGGTTGTTTTGTATACCATTAATAAAGATTTGAAAATTTTACACCCACTCCAAGATACCTTAGAGGTGTGTTTAGACTAGAGGTTTTATTCTTCAAATTTTTAGTAGAGAGGTGGTTTGACTTCTTTACAACATGGTATTAGAGCCCATGGTAGTCGGATTCTGACTATTTTAATTTTGTCTCCTTTAGTAGAACCTTGACTTTGCTAAGTTATCTCTATGTGAGATGTTTACCCTAGATTGGATCTTTGGATACAATGAAGTTTTGATTTGAGGATGGAATTAGGTTATGAGGAAGTTATAGGTTAAGAAGACCTTGATATGGATAAATTGTGACTCGGTTTTTGTATTGATTTTTTCGGCATGTTGGTTTTACATCGCAAAGTTTTTCATCAACAAAAATTATTTTCATTATACCACTATATGTACAAAATTTTGTGGATATTATCGAAGTTTTCTTGAACCAAGTCACAATGAAGAGAAACCCTAGAAATGGTTGACTAGAATCTAACCCTAGTTTTTGTGACTAGGATTTATATAAAGGTGTAGTTTGACTTACCCTATGACTTTTGGATGTGCATGTTGGGTTGATATGTTAGATACACAAGGACCTAAAACTCAACCCTAGATGGTGACTTTTAGTTGGATACATGAACTACTTAAATCTCTAAAAACTTTCTCACTAATATATGTGGATAGCTCTAAAAAAATTTTAGTTTGACTTGTTAGGTTGAACCTTTTTAAGGGGTGGAGAGTAGTTGAATATTGATATTTTGATCAACAGATTTTGAGGACGAAATCCTTTTAAGGGGTGAAGTGTTGTAACATACTAGATCTTGAACCCTACCCTAGAAATTTGATCTTTTAGGCGTAGCCAAGAAAGATTGAGATTAGAATGATCTTAATAATCTAAAATGCATGAATAATGTAATCTAATATGTCACATAATTCATTTTGTTGGTAATAAGAAGATAAAGGACTTAATTAGTTAAGTAATGTAGCTAATGGGCCATAAGGCTTATCTCATAAAAAGAAACCCCAAAAGTGAAATCTAATTTAAAAATCGTGTTTGTTGGGTCCCAATTACCTTGGCAGTCAAGTTTCACATTATTCACATAATAATGGTTAATTTAATTCTTTTTGGAGAGAGAAGATCTATATTTTCCCAAAAATATCAAAAATAATAATAAATGACTCCAAAAGAGGAAAAAAAATTTAGATTCGTAACCTACATAATAAATATTTCTTTTGGGTGAATTTCCATCTAATTTGGAGAAAGTTTGCTTAAAAGGTGAAACGAGGAGTGAGAAAGTGTGTAGAATCTTCAAAATATTAAATAAATATACAAACAACTCTAACATGTAAAATTGATGGCAAATTTGTATCCAACACATTAAAAGTGACTTGTGGGTCAAGTTTCATCAAATTTGGATAATCCTAATGTCATTAATAAAGGAGGAAAGAGAAAATAGGTTTTGATTTATTTAACCCATTAAAAATTTCCAAAAGACAAAACTAAGTTGCATAATCGGAATCTACATACCTTAATTGGTCTATGTGCAAAATCTCATATAATTTGAGATTCTTTTGTGCCTTCAAAAGAGGAAAGAGAAAAGGAATAAAAATGCAATAACACTTTATTAAATAAAATCGATTTTGTCACGTAGTACGTGATTCTTGGATTTTCCTTAGGTGACTTACGCTTCCCGCCATTGACAGCTTAGGAGTCGTCTCGTACCTTGCGTAGGAGTCTGACGCGGCCGTGAACAGTACCCGCGATTTTCTTTCCAAGTTTTCTCCCTCTATACTCAACGGTTTCTCGAGAAATTTTCTCCAATAGTTTCCTCTTTCAATTCTGCGCGGGTTGACCACTATTTATAGGGGGTTTGGTCGCTTGTTCTTCCCAGTCGTCGAGGTGGTTCCTCCATTTCCCCTGCTTCCGGCGTCGTGTATTTGTTATCGCTCCTGTGGGTCGTCGGGCCGTCAAGGGAGTGGTCCCTGACTTCCGTCGACATCCCAGATCTGGACCACTCGCCTTGGTTGGGTCTCGTTCGATCCCTACTGTCTCTCCCCTACTCCGAGCCGCCTGTTTTCCCTGGTCGTGTTTGTCCCCCTTCCTCAGGCTTCCGCGAGGCTGGTGAAGCCTTCGATGGAGTTCCCTGAACCATCTCAGAGCCTACGCCATTGCCAATTTAACTCTATTTGAGGTATCGTGCTTTTCTCCTTTCTGAAAGCCTTCTTCGCAAGACTCGTAATTTCGTATGCTTTGACCTCTTTTCGTTTGGGTTTCTCTGCCATCCTTTCCGTCGGGGAGTCTCCGGTTTAAGGAAACAATCATCTTCTGTTTTGGCCTCATGTACCGTTTTCCCCCAATTTTGCTGTTGCTCAGCCTGCTCGTGCGAAGCGTTTGAGGAGGGGGAAAGATAACTCCTCACTTCTTTCTTTGGCACTTTGTTTTGTGGTTGAGGGTATAGTGGTCTTCTTCTCCCTTTTTGTTTTGTTTTCCTGGTGTTGTGAGCTGCTAACTCATCTATGGGGCCGGCTGAGTTGGCATGCCAGGGTTGGGCCAACTCAGACCGCACTCTCTCTCTCCCTCTCTCTCTCTCTCTCTCTTTAGTCGTTGATTTTATAAATTTTATAACTAATTATTTGCTAATTAAAAAAATACAAATAAATACTCGTTGGAATAAAAAAAAATAAGACCTATCTAATGTATAAGTTTTGATTCCTAAATCTAATGTTTATCAAGATGTGATTTCAATGTGTCTAATTAAAGAAGAATTATCTTGTAAAAATCATAAATAAATACATATACGCCATAAAAATATAATAAAATATGTTTTGAACTCAGAAAAATATAACCTAAAACATGGCATGATTTTGATAACCTAATTCATAAATAATAAAAAGGTGATTTTTAGGGTTTTGAATAATTAATGAAAATCTAACCCTAATTCTACATATATACATCATAGGTTCTTTGAAGGCCTAGACTTGGACCTAGACTTGGCTTTGGATTGTTTGACTCTGAAGTTGAGGTATGTTGTATCCCCTATTATTCTATGTTGAGCAATTCACCAATATTTCTTCATTCTCTTGGTCCTATGGACAATAGCCTACACAATATGTCTTTTCTCTTGGATATCATGGTTCGTGTGAACTATCTTGATTTTTATGGACTTGGATATTCTCTTGATATCTTATTTTGTGCTATATTGCATGATAGACTTGTTGATGGTATATGCCCACTATGATGTGGATGTTTATTTGTGGATGCATGTGTTGTCCATTGTATGATATGACAACATTGTATATTCTCACTATACTTTTCTACTTGCCTCTATATTTTACATGCTATGTGATTCAGTAGCACTAGAGTAGTATAACTGTATTGGTTTTGTCTCATTATGATTTATGGTAACATTGTTATATTTTGGATGGTGGATGTGTGATTCCCCATGTCAGGGCAGGATGTGTGATTCTTGGACCATGTTATATATATTTGGGTGGTGGATGTGTGATTCCCCATGCCAGGGCAGGATGTGTGATTCTTGACCCATGTCTCACCAGGTTCAAGATGTGTGATTCTTGGTTGCCTTTGTCTTTATATTGTTCTAGGGTTATGTTTATCGTACATGAATGCAAGATATTGATTGTGGGGTGTGTGCCATACTTGTGCTTCATTTTCCACCATGGTAGTGGATGTATATATGGCACAATCTTTTTATATTGTTTTATGGAAAGTATCATTCGTATTGTGATTCTATTCTCTTGATACCCGATTGGGTGGTACTTACCTCTTCTATGGGAAGCTTCTTATTATTTGATGTCCTTATTTCCTTATATTGCTCATTTTACTTTTTAGTATGCACATACCAGCCTTTGTTGATGTCTTCTATTTTTCTCTTCTTGCTGGGGTATGCTTCCAACCCTAGGTGGAGGACAAGGCATGTTGACTTGGGCTTAGTTTGTGAAGTTAAAGCTTGGAGACAATCTTAAGGTGGTTTAGATTTCCCTCTACATGGATCCTTATGATGTAAGTTTAAGATGTTTCCTTATTTTATAATTGAATATAGTCATTTTTATTTCGTTGCTATACTTTGATTGTTTTGTATACCATTAATAAAGATTTGAAAATGTTACACCCACTCCAAGGTACCTTTGAGGTATATTTGGACTGGAGGTTTTATTCTTCAAATTTTTAGTAGAGAGGTGGTTTCACTTCTTTACAATAAGGAACTCACATCCTTATCTCATCTACTGTTACTAACATAACAAATCTCAAGACATATAAGAGGAGTCTTCCGAATTATTGGAAGGCTAAAAAACAAACTCATCACCAAATTTATGATCTTAGAACCATAGTCCAAACAACCTTATGCTATAAAACGAATGCACACATATAAAGTGGCAATGATCCACTTGAAAGTTGTGCCCTGAAAAAGAAAGACAAAGGGAAACACACTTCCCACATCATAGCAACATTGTTCAAGGGTCACTAGCAAAAAGG
This sequence comes from Alisma plantago-aquatica, assembly GCA_963693085.1. Lineage (NCBI taxonomy): Eukaryota > Viridiplantae > Streptophyta > Magnoliopsida > Alismatales > Alismataceae > Alisma > Alisma plantago-aquatica. The sequence continues at coordinate 51,720,295 of OY856411.1, forward strand.
TAACCAATTCTATTTTCATTATGCAAGTTACAGCTTCTTATGTATCATTTTACCCTTTTTATTTTGGGTTCCTTGCCATTAGCGTAGGAATCATCATGATTAACATATCTCATTACTCCTTCTTTGATGACTTTTTATCACACTTGGGTATGTTCTCTTATTTTATTATTTTTTCAACCACTTATCAACAGGTAAATCATCATATTCCACATTTTTCTTCATTAAACATGGATCATCTGCCTTAATTTCTTTCAAACGTCATGCTTATTTTACATTAATACTTTCTTACATACATAGGTTGGTATGAGATTAATCAGGTTCCACCTTATTCCTTTTTCATTGTTCCCACTCATCTTCTTATTTTATACTTATCATAGGAATTCTCTCCATCTTATGTGAGTTTCATACCTTGAATCACTTTATAAGGACATACTTATCTATCTTTTACTTTATTATCTTCTTGAATTTCATCTTCAAGAACTCCTATTTTGCTTATTTGTATTCGGATTTAGATTTCATGGTGTTATATCTTTCTCTTATAGTTACCAACAATGTAGGTTTTTGTGGGCTCTGATCTCCAAACCACGATATAATCACGATTTAAACTTAGCGGAAGCGATTCGATAAACAGCGGAAGATAAAAATCACAGGAAATTAAAACTTTTCGAGACAAGAGCTTGAATCCTTAAAAGCTTCTTTCATAACAAGAGATAAACTGTTTACATCTCATGATAATTACTTCTTGAGTAATTATATACATCAAGATACAAAATCTCAAGAACACATAACAAAAGACTCCAAGACCTGAGAGTACAGAGGACACATAGGACTGACTCTAACTACACCACATGGCAGGCTAAATCTCCACCTGAGATTTCACTGCTGCTCCTGGTGCTGCTGCTGCTGAGACTGGTCACCTGTAGACCGGTTCCTCCGTCTCCGATGTCCACCTAAAAAGTTGAAGTCTACGGGGTGAGACAATTTTACATAATTGTCCCAGCGAGAGTTATAACTCTCCGCCAGAAGCTTTATTGTATCATCAAAGAATAACTTAAGCAGTAAAGCTTTCAAAGTATTCAATAGCAGTTGCAGCTATAACAAGAGCTTAACATTTATGAGATATGAGGAAATATAAGCACTATAACAGTGTATCATCAATCCACTAACTCGTAGTTATCCCTAACAGGTATATTACGTGGTTGATTATGTTTTACAAACAACATTATGCCCTGTGGAGATGAGGTTTACCACTCATACTCCAACCAATCACTGCTAAGTGCCTCGGTATCATACTAGGTCATCGAAAGAGCCGGATTCTCATGACCTTCACCTTCCTCAGTCAGTAAGAGGATCACTCGTAGAACATCTTGTGTCTCTACTATTATAGCTCACCAGGGTAATCTGGTCCTTCGTTATTTTAGAGTTACAGTGGCATTCTGTACTCTCTTCGTCATCAGGAGATTTCATGTTTATCTTCCACTGATACGGATATCTGTGCTTTCTTCGTCCTCAGGAGGTTTCATATTTACCATCCACTAATACGGTATGGGATTATAGTGAAGGATTGATGGATTATACATCTACATCAAATTCCTACACTAGGATGTAAGGTTCTACACATCCATATACCCCACATACTCAACAGTATGTGATCCAGGAATTCTCGTAGGAAAACCTGTTTCACCATCATTTGATCTCTGACAATGATGGATCTATGATCAGGGCTCTACATTATACTTGATTAGTTAGGTACATTTAGTATTCTTTTAACATTAAACATTGTTCTTCAAACAATAACAGTAGCATAGCAGCTATGAAAGGAGAATACTAAATGTAACAAGCCTAACTCTCATCAATCATCATTTCTTATTATACTCATCACAAGTCATCTCTAAAGCATGACCTTGATGGTATTCATGGCTCACACAGCCCATTAAATCATAGGATGCCACTGACAAGGCATCAAGATATTTTACTTATTCATAAAGCTTATAACATGCTTTCAATGAATACAATATCATCATCCATACCTGGATATGATCACCTTCATGTCAGAACCTGCATGGTTAGTTCAACTGATAAAGGTAATTCAAAACAAGGAATACATTTCCCACTCTTGTCATAAGAGTTAAGTTCTCTGATTCTCATCAATTAGAGTTTAATACTTATATTGCATGTCATTACCCTTGAATTAGGGTTTACTATTCACATTACATGTCATCACCCTTGAATTAGGGTTTACTATTCACATTACATATCATCACCCTTGAATTAGGGTTTGCTATTCACATTACATATCATCACCCTTGAATTGAACTCATAACATCATCATGTATGAGGAACATCATCATTGATGCTCTTAGATTGGCTTAAGATTCATCATATATCATAATTAGGGTTTCCATGATCTCACATAGGTGGATCATACCCTAATCATGCACATTCATGTGTATTGAAGGTTCTTTACTTGACTTTCCATCATATGAGAGTACTTTCTCTCTCTTAAGATACTTTCTCTCTCTAAGGTACTTTCTCTCTCCTCATACTAGTAGATGGTGATAGCACCACTCTAGATCAAGTTGGGTGAAGTCCACTTTGATTAACATAGACCAAATCACCACTATTGAGTGATTAGGGTTTGATTAGAACAAGGTTTCACTCAATTTGAGCCTTTCAAGGGTATTATGGTAAATTACACATTGATCATCATCATGGGTTAATTTACTAATCACTGGACCCTTAATGTCTCTTGGTATCATTAGGGTTTAGTTTGAACAATCATCAAACTAATTAAGCCTTCAAGGCATAAGGCAGACTTATCCTCAAAAGTCTTTGTTAGGTTTCACACCTTCAACCTTTATATGATCTTGAGATCGTATAAGGTTGCAAACCGTTTAAGCTTTGTAGACCGTTTGAGCTTGGGTTGACTTCAAGACCGTATAACATTCAAGACCGTTTACCCTCATTGGGTCTTGAGGTCGAGAGACCTCACACGGTCTTGAGGTCGAGAGACCTCACACGGTCTTGAGGTCGAGTGCCCTCAAAACTCAAGATCATATAGACCTCCAAGGTGATCCAAAGAGTAAAGTCGATTAGGGTTCCTATGTTGAAGCCATACATTGGTCTCAAGATTGCTAACCACTTACCAATTGAGACAAATAGGGTTATCCTTAACCAATTGGTCACTCAATTGACCCTCAATTGTTATCCAATTAGGGTTGAAGTTGGTTCAATTAAGGTCCATCAACGTTCAACCATCAACACTCAACAATGTGAATCAACACAAGGTTGAACCCTTCAATTGAGCTCCAATTGGGCCCAAACTTGGCCCAAACAGTCTTGAGATCGTGTGGATAAACTCCACACGGTCTTGAGACCGTTTGCCCAATATTTCATCAAAATCTAATGTGATTTGATAGGGGTTGAACCTTGATTGAGTCTCAAATCAGTATTTTAATTAATTCGATAACCTATTGCAATTGGGCTCTCAATTGATCAAAATACCTTAACCGTAGACCTCCAAACGGTCTTGGGTTGTCACCACACGGTCTTGAGACCGTTTGGATGAGTTCCAAACGGTCTTAAGACCGTTTGCCCATCCAACTTTTGGATTCTAGTGAAAATTCTTCAAGGTTGGATCCATTGAGTTGATGATCATATCAATACTTAATTGCAATGTAATTTGGTATGTTTGTACCTTCAATTGATCAACTATACTTCACCCCAGACCTCCATACGGTCTTGGGTGATCCCTCACACGGTCTTGAGACCGTTTGGTTGATCCCCAAACGGTCTTGAGACCGTTTAGGTCAATCAACCCCAAAAACACTAAGTTATCCATTGAGATTTCAGTACTGATTTCAATTAGAGTTTGCCCTAGTAATCACCCTTCAACTCTTGGCTCGTTTGGAATTAGTCCATCAAATTTGGTGAGTTGTTAATCAACATTATTTTTAACAGTAATCTCATACGGTCAACGCTTGGTCAACGTTCTTACACGGTCTTGAGACCGTTTGCCCAAAAAGGGCGATTTCAACAGATTGGAAATCAGGAGTAAATTCAATTAAAGTTGTTGATTAAAAAGGCCATATCTCACGATTCCTTTGGAGTTATCATCTCAACTTTTGTGGGTGCTTAGCCTACATAATTATAAACAGATTTCGTATACGGTCCACGCTCGGTCAACGCGGAAAAATGGTCTTGAAGACCGTTTTCACTTACACGGTCCTGGGACCGTTTGCTCACCACACGGTCTTGAGACCGAGAGAGCAATTTGTGGAGACTGTTTGGTAAAGTAAAAAGTAGTGGATTAACTTTGGAAATAACGTCCGCATCTCCTAGCTCAGGAACAGCAAGGATTTCTCACGGATTTTCTTGCAAGGTAGCAAAGGAAAGTAGAGAAGAAGAAGAACTATCATCTAAAAGCATGAACAAGATGTATATAACAAAGCATGGGTTTAGAGTTATAAAACCCGCCTAAAGCTTGCTCCTTGAGCTCCAAGCTTTCGAGCTCCAAGCTTTTAATGGCGTCCTTGAGTTTCCACAGGTCGTCCAAGGTGATCCTTCCAAGGAAAGTTGAGAAAAGATGGCTAGAAAGGTAGAGTTAAGGGAGCTAGTCATCAATTTGGCCTTGAATTCGAATTCTAACCATGAAATTAGGCAAAAAGGAGGGATCCAAACCTACCTTGCACACCTTTGATCGTCCTCCTGAGCTCCAAGCTCTCCTTAGTTGGTTTGGTTGAAAAGAACAGTGAAAGGAACGAAGGGAGAGGTTCCTTGCTAAGTGAAGTTGAAGGTATATATACTTGGGGTGGGATTTCCAACATTAGCTCATGAGTTTTCCATAATTTCAACTAAGTCCCTCCATCCTTCTTTGCTCATCCTCTCTTCTTAATCCTAAGGACAACTTTTCTTATAGGCCAAGAAATGAGGGCAAAGAAGATCAACCTATTACTAAAGCACACACATAAAAAGGGCTATAATACATACACCCTGATTATTCAATCACAAAGGTGTTTTTCATAAATTGATTAATCAATTGAAGTGACCTTTCATCATTTATTCCCTAAATGATTATAAGAGTCTTAAAAGATATATTAGATGATGTATTTTACAAATTGCATCCCTAAATTTGGGTAAATTGCATTTTACTCCAATTTAGGGTTTTCAAGCACAGGGATTGCTTCCACAGCTGCACCTTGGTGCCCAAGCTTGGGAAATCCCTCAAACCTTACCATCATCATTCTCATGATGTTTCAATATCAGAGAAACATCTCAACATGTGCAAATTGCAAGTTAACCCTTCTAACTGGGTAATTTGCACATAGGTCCCTGTATTACAAAACAATGTTACAACTTTATATAAAAAGGAGCAAAAACTGAAATATATGTTTCCGAGAAACTTAATTACATGCCCAAAGTTAATCACAAGGATTTAATTACATATTTAGGCAAAACATCTAGGGTTAACTCATAACCCAGGTCAGGGATGTTACAAAGTGGTATCAGAGCTCTAGGTCAGTTGAGTCTACAGAGGCATAGGACTTAGGATGTCGAGTCTATCTTTAGTACTCTTTCCCTATCTAATAGAATCTTCTACTCCTCAGGAGAAGAAGATACATAAGGATGGCTGAGCCACATGATGAGTACGTGGTAGAAAGTAGTGCTAGTGCACCTCGAGGCGGTGCAAGGGTTCCAGAAATAGAACAGTCTGCACCAGAGTCCCCAAGAGAGCCACCCCAGTTTGACCCAGCCGACATGGGTAACCCAGCTGTACAGACAATGTTCGGGCAGTTCATGACTGCCATGACACACATAACCGACAGGATGCCCATGCCTACACCGAGGGCACCTGTCCAGTCTGAAGGACAAGGTATCGATAAGACGTTCGAGCGACTTCGTCGTGTCGGAGCTACCGAGTACTTTGGGACTGCCGACCCCGCAGATGCTGACCTATGGTTGACAGAGTTGGAGAAGGCTTTCAGGATTCTTATTATCCCGGAGGCTGAGAAGGTTAGACATGCTGTCTATCTTCTCAAAGCAGTGCTGGTCACTGGTGGAACATGGAAGAGCAGAAGAGACCTGGAATAGAGTTCTCGTGGGAAGAGTTTCGTCGGGAATTTATCAATAGATATTTTCCAAAGACCTTCCTAGATGAGAAGATCTCTCAGTTTGAGAGATTGAGGCAGGGCATGATGAACATTAGCGAGTATGAAGCTAAGTTCATGGAATTGTTGCGGTTCTGTCCGCACATGGCTGCCACAGATGAGGAAAGAATCAGGAGATTCGAGAAGGGTTTGAATGCTGATATGTCAACCCCTGTGTCTGCCTTAGAAAACTGAGAGAGATTCTCTACCTTCGTTGAGTCAGTCCGAAGGATATAGAGATCTGTGGTTGAGAAGAGGCAAACCCAGAAAAGATATCCACAGTTCCAGGGTTCTTCATCTAGGGATTTCAAGAAACCTAGATTCTCTGCACTTAACCCTCCACCACCCAGATCGAGTTCTCAAACTCAGTGGTCACCAAGCAGAGGTAGAGGACAAAGTCAACCACTTCAAGGAACTCACAATTCTGCATCGATGTTAGTTACTGGACCACCCCGACCACAACAACAGGAGATGAGATGCTACAACTGTGGTAAGGTGGGACACTTGATGAAGGATTGCCGTTCTAGGCCTGTCAGTGTGACACAGCCTCCGAGACAGAATCAACAAGGATCTCAGAGAATGCAATCTCAAGGAGCTACTCGAGGACGTGGACAAGCGTCTCAAGCTGGATCATCAGCACCACCTCAACACCAGGCGACATCAAGGTTCTATGCTATGAACCCACCAGATGCAGTGGTCAATCCACGGGTAGTGGCAGGTCAGATGAAACTTTTATATCCTGATATGTCTACATCCTGTGTTGTATCTATTCTGATTGACCCGGGTGCTACACACTCTTTCATCACTCATAGAGTGATTCGTAACTGCAATGTGACTGTTAGTCATAGGGCAGATAGTTTGTTGTTAGAGACTCCATTGAGTGGGTCTGCCGTTTTGCAGGAGGTATGCTCTCCTTGCATCCTCTTCTTTTCTGACCATCGCATTCAAGTGGATCTTATACCGCTTGATATGCAAGGATTTGATATAATCCTCGGGATGGATACCTTAGAGAGGTATAGAGTTGTCTTGGATTGTGAGTCCAAGTTGGCTGTGTTTGCTGATGAAAGCAGCACATGGATCTTTCAAGGAGAAAGAAAGATTCTGCCCACCTGTCTTGTGTCAGCTATGGTTGCTGATAAGTTGTTGAGGCAAGGATGTTATGCATTCTTAGCCCATGTGGTAGATGTTACCAAGGAAAAGTCCAATCCTACTGAAGTTCCCATAGTCAGGGAATTCAAGGATGTGTTTCCTGAAGAACTTCCTGGTATACCACCACCTTGGGAGATTGATTTTGAAATCAATCTGATTCCAGATACGAAACCCATAGCCCAGACTCCGTATAGGATGGCGCCTGCCGAGATGGCAGAACTCAAGAAACAGCTTCAAGAGTTACTTGAGAAGGGTTTTATCCGACCGAGCACTTCACCTTGGGGTGCTCCGGTCTTGTTTGTTAAAAAGAAAGATGGGTCAATGCGGTTGTGCATCGACTACAGACAACTCAATAAAGTAACAATAAAGAATAAGTACCCTCTGCCGAGGATTGATGATCTCTTTGATCAGTTGCGTGGTGCAACAGTCTTTTCAAAGATAGACTTGAGGTCTGGATATCATCAACTCTGTATTAAGGATAGTGACATATCCAAGTCTGCCTTTAGGTCAAGGTATGGTCACTATGAGTTCACGGTTATGTCGTTTGGACTAACCAATGCACCAGCTGCATTTATGGAACTCATGAATAGAGTTTTTCGACCTTTCCTTGATCAATGTGTTGTCGTCTTCATAGATGACATTCCGATCGATAGTAAGGATGCTCAGCAGCATGAGCAGCATCTTCGCCAAGCTTTGGCCTTGCTAAGAGAACACAAGTTGTATGCTAAGTTTAGCAAGTGTGAGTTTTGGCTACCAGAGGTATCCTTTCTTGGACATGTAATATCTGCCTCGGGAATTCGTGTTGACCCTACAAAGGTAGAATCTGTTCTACAATGGGAACAACTGAAGACACCGACGGAGATTCAAAGTTTCTTGGGGTTAGCTGGCTATTATCGAAGGTTCATTAAGAACTTTAGTTCTATAGCCTTACCTTTAACCAAGTTGACCCGGAAAGATGTTCCTTTTTCTTGGAGTGATAAGTGTCAACAATCTTTCCAGTTGTTGAAGGAGAGGTTGACAAGTGCACCTGTGCTTGTGCTACCTGAACAAGGAAAAGGATATGTAGTCTTCTGTGATGCTTCCAAGAATGGACTTGGATGTGTGTTGATGCAGGATAAACAAGTGATTTCTTTTGCTTCTCGACATCTGAAGAAACACGAGGAGAATTATCCGACACACGATCTGGAGTTAGCTGTTGTGGTTCATGCCTTGAAAATCTGGAGACATTATCTCTACGGAGAAACATTCCAGATTTTCACAGACCACAAGAACCTTAAGTATATCTTCTCTCAGCACGAGCTTAACATGAGGCAACGTCGTTGGATGGAGTTAATCAAGGACTACGATTGTACAATTGATTACCATTCGGGCAAGGCCAATGTTGTTGCAGATGCCTTGAGTAGGAAATCAGCAACATCAACCATGGATAGGGCACAACTAAACTCTTTAGTATGCTCTAGGAGAGATATGCTTATCTCTTTAAGTCAAGACAATGTACAGTTGAAGGTGTCATTGTTAGCCGGGTTGTTGGCTGAGATGCATATTAAACCTACCTTAAGAGAGCAGATTAAGGAAGCACAGCTAGATGATGCTGCAGTTCAGCAGATTAGATCTGAGTATGGAAATGAGAAGCGAGATGGTTTCCATGACTCAGATGACCAAGTAGCCTGTTATAATGGAAGGATGATAGTGCCGGATGTGGATAACTTAAGGAAGTTAATTCTGGAAGAAGCTCATTCTTTCATGTATGCTATGCATCCAGGGAGCACCAAGATGTATCGTAATTTGAAAGATATGTATTGGTGGCCTGGAATGAAGAAGGATGTTGCAGAGTTTGTTCTGAGGTGTCCCGTATGTCAGTAAGTTAAAGCTGAACACCAGAAGCCTGCAGGAACAATGCAACCTTTACCCATACCACAGTGGAAGTGGGATCATGTGACCATGGACTTTGTTGTTGGCCTACCCAGGACAAGCAAAGGACATGATTCCATTTGGGTAATTGTTGATAGGTTGACTAAGACAGTGCATTTCTTACCTGTCAAAACAACCTATTCTGCTGAAAGGTTATCACAGTTGTATGTACAAGAGATAGTGTGTTTGCACGGAGTTCCTGTCACAATAGTTTCTGACAGAGGTCCTCAGTTTACAAGTCATTTTTGGGAACAATTACACAGAGCCTTAGGCACCAAGCTAAGGTTTAGTACGGCCTTTCATCCGCAGACTGATGGACAGTCGGAAAGAACTATACAAACCTTAGAAGACCTGTTGAGAGCATGTGTTCTCCAGTTTACCGGGAGTTGGGATCTACACCTAAGCTTGATAGAGTTTGCCTATAACAATAGCTATCAACATAGTATTGATATGGCACCTTATGAAGCCTTGTATGGTAGACGATGTAGATCGCCTTTGTGCTGGTATGAGACTGGTGAGCATCAGTTGTTAGGTCCTGATCTTGTGCAGCAGACCACAGAAAAGATTAAGGTAATACAACAACAGATTAAGACTGCACAGGATAGGCAAAAATCTTATGCTGACAAGCGTCGTAGACCCTTAGAGTTCCAGGTTGGAGACAGAGTGTATCTCAAGGTCTCGCCTTGGAAAGGGGTCCTTCATTTTGGAAGGAAAGGGAAGTTAGCTCCTAGATTTATGGGGCCTTATCCAATCATTGAACGGATTGGAAAGGTAGCATATAGACTAGAGCTGCCACCAGAGTTACAGAGGTTACATCCTGTGTTTCACATTTCTATGCTGAAGAAATGTCACCCAGACACCGAGTCAGTTCTACAACCTATAGAGGTAGAATTGAATGATGATATATCCTATGAGGAGGGACTAGTGTCAATCCTTGATAATAGAATTAAAAGGTTAAAGAAGAAAGATATAAGTCTTGTGAAAGTCCTCTGGAATCACCGTGGTGTTGAAGAAGCCACTTGGGAACTAGAGGATGAGATGAGGAGGAAGTATCCTGCCCTTTTCTCTTAATATGTCTTATCGATTTCGAGGACAAAATCCTTGTAAGGGGTGGATAATTTGTAACATCCCTGACCTGGGTTATGAGTTAACCCTAGATTTTTTGCCTAAATATGTAATTAAATCCTTGTGATTAACTTTGGGCATGTAATTAAGTTTCTCAGAAACATATATTTCAGTTTTTTCTCCTTTTTATATAAAGTTGTAGCATTGTTTTGTAATACATGGACCTATGTGCAAATTACCCAGTTAGAAGGGTTAACTTGCAATTTGCACATGTTGAGATGTTTCTCTGATATTGAAACATCATGAGAATGATGATGGTAAGGTTTGAGGGATTTCCCAAGCTTGGGCACCAAGGTGCAGCTGTGGAAGCAATCCCTGTGCTTGAAAACCCTAAATTGGAGTAAAATGCAATTTACCCAAATTTAGGGATGCAATTTGTAAAATACATCATCTAATATATCTTTTAAGACTCTTATCATCATTTAGGGAATAAATGATGAAAGGTCACTTCAATTGATTAATCAAGTTATGAAAAACACCTTTGTGATTGAATAATCATGGTGTATGAATTATAGCCCTTTTTATGTGTGTGCTTTAGTAATAGGTTGATCTTCTTTGCCCTCATTTCTTGGCCTATAAGAAAAGTTTTACTTAGGATTGAGAAGAGAGGACGAGAAAAGAAGGATGGAGGGACTTAGTTGAAATTATGGAAAACTCATGAGCTAATGTTGGAAATCCCACCCCAAGTATATATACCTTCAACTTCACTTAGCAAGGAACCTCTCCCTTCGTTCCTTTCACTGTTCTTTTCAACCAAACCGACTAAGGAGAGATTGGAGCTCAGGAGGACGATCAAAGGTGTGCAAGGTAGGTTTGGATCCCTCCTTTTTGCCTAATTTCATGGTTAGAATTCGAATTCAAGGCCAAATTGATGACTAGCTCCCTTAACTCTACCTTTCTATCCATCTTTTCTCAACTTTCCTTGGAAGGATCACCTTGGCCGACCTGTGGAAACTCAAGGACGCCATTAAAAGCTTGGAGCTCGAAAACTTGGAGCTCAAGGAGCAATCTTTAGGCGGGTTTTATAACTCTAAACCCATGCTTTGTTATATACATCTTGTTCATGCTTTTAGATGATAGTTCTTCTTCTTCTCTACTTTCCTTTGCTACCTTGCAAGCAAATCCGTGAGAAATCCTTGCTGTTCCTGAGCTAGGAGATGAGGACGTTATTTCCAAAGTTAATCCACTACTTTTTACTTTACCAAACGGTCTCCACAAATTGCTCTCTCGGTCTCAAGACCGTGTGGTGAGCAAACGGTCCGAGGACCGTGTAAGGGAAAACTGTCTTCAAGACCGTTTGGCCGCGTTGACCGAGTGTGGACCGTATACAAAATCTGTTCATAATTATGTAGGCTAATCACCCACAAAATTTGAGATGATAACTCCAAAGGAATCGTGAGATATGGCCTTTTTAATCAACAACTTTAATTGAATTTACTCCTGATTTCCAATCTGTTGAAATCGCCCTTTTTGGGCAAACGGTCTCAAGACCGTGTAAGAACGTTGACCAAGCGTTGACCGTATGAGATTACTGTTCAAAATAATGTTTATTAACAACTCACCAAATTTGATGGACTAATTCCAAACGAGCCAAGATTTGAAGGGTGATTACTAGGGAAAACTCTAATTGAAATCAGTACTGAAATCTCAATGGATAACTTAGTGTTTTTGGGGTTGATTGACCTAAACGGTCTCAAGACCGTTTGGGGATCAACCAAACGGTCTCAAGACCGTGTGAGGGATCACCCAAGACCGTATGGAGGTCTGGGGTCAAGTATAGTTGATCAATTGAAGGTATAAACATACCAAATTACATTGCAATTAAGTATTGATATGATCATCAACTCAATGGATCCAACCTTGAAGAATTTTCACTAGAATCCAAAAGTTGGATGGGCAAACGGTCTTAAGACCGTTTGGAACTCATCCAAACGGTCTCAAGACCGTGTGGTGACAACCCAAGACCGTTTGGTGGTCTAGGGTTAAGGTATTTTGATCAATTGAGAGCCCAATTGCAATAGGTTATCGAATTAATTAAAATACTGATTTGAGACTCAATCAAGGTTCAACCCCTATCAAATCACATTAGATTTTGATGAAATCTTGGGCAAACGGTCTCAAGACCGTGTGGAGTTTATCCACACGATCTCAAGACCGTTTGGGCCAAGTTTGGGCCCAATTGGAGCTCAATCGAAGGGTTCAACCTTGTGTTGATTCACATTGTTGAGTGTTGATGGTTGAACGTTGATGGACCTTAATTGAACCAACTTCAACCCTAATTGGATAACAATTGAGGGTCAATTGAGTGACCAATTGGTTAAGGATAACCCTATTTGTCTCAATTGGTAAGTGGTTAGCAATCTTGAGACCAATGGATGGCTTCAACATAGGAACCCTAATCGACTTTACTCTTTGGATCACCTTGGAGGTCTATACGATCTTGAGTTTTGAGGGCACTCGACCTCAAGACCGTGTGAGGTCTCTCGACCTCAAGACCCAATGAGGGTAAACTGTCTTGAATGTTATACGGTCTTGAAGTCAACCCAAGCTCAAACGGTCTACAAAGCTTAAACGGTTTGCAACCTTATACGATCTCAAGATCATATAAAGGTTGAAGGTGTGAAACCTAACAAAGACTTTTGAGGATAAGTCTGCATTATGCCTTGAAGGCTTAATTAGTTTGATGATTGTTCAAACTAAACCCTAATGATACCAAGAGACATTAAGGGTCCAGTGATTAGTAAATTAACCCATGATGATGATCAATGTGTAATTTACCATAATACCCTTGAAAGGCTCAAATTGAGTGAAACCTTGTTCTAATCAAACCCTAATCACTCAATAGTGGTGATTTGGTCTATGTTAATCAAAGTGGACTTCACCCAACTTGATCTAGAGTGGTGCTATCACCATCTACTAGTATGAGGAGAGAGAAAGTACCTTAGAGAGAGAAAGTATCTTAAGAGAGAGAAAGTACTCTCATATGATGGAAAGTCAAGTAAAGAACCTTCAATACACATGAATGTGCATGATTAGGGTATGATCCACCTATGTGAGATCATGGAAACCCTAATTATGATATATGATGAATCTTAAGCCAATCTAAGAGCATCAATGATGATGTTCCTCATACATGATGATGTTATGAGTTAAATTCAAGGGTGATGATATGTAATGTGAATAGTAAACCCTAATTCAAGGGTGATGATATGTAATGTGAATAGTAAACCCTAATTCAAGGGTGATGACATGTAATGTGAATAGTAAACCCTAATTCAAGGGTAATGACATGCAATATAAGTATTAAACTCTAATTGATGAGAATCAGAGAACTTAGCTCTTATGACAAGAGTGGGAAATGTATTCCTTGTTTTGAATTACCTTTATCAGTTGAACTAACCATGCAGGTTCTGACATGAAGGTGATCATATCCAGGTATGGATGATGATACTGTATTCATTGAAAGCATGTTATAAGCTTTATGAATAAGTAAAATATCTTGATGCCTTGTCAGTGGCATCCTATGATTTAATGGGCTGTGTGAGCCATGAATACCATCAAGGTCATGCTTTAGAGATGACTTGTGATGAGTATAATAAGAAATGATGATTGATGAGAGTTAGGCTTGTTGCATTTAGTATTCTCCTTTCATAGCTGTTATGCTACTGTTATTGTTTGAAGAACAATGTTTAATGTTAAAAGAGTACTAAATGTACCTAACTAATCAAGTATAATGTAGAGCCCTGATCATAGATCCATCATTGTCAGAGATCAAATGATGGTGAAATAGGTTTTCCTACGAGAATTCCTGGATCACATACTGTTGAGTATGTGGGGTATATGGATGTGTAGAACCTTACATCCTAGTGTAGGAATTTGATGTAGATGTATAATCCATCAATCCTTCACTATAATCCCATACCGTATCAGTGGATGGTAAACATGAAACCTCCTGAGGACGAAGAAAGCACAGATATCTGTATCAGTGGAAGATAAATATGAAATCTCCTGATGACGAAGAGAGTACAGAACGCCACTGTAACTCTAAAATAACGAAGGACCAGATTACCCTGGTGAGCTATAATAGTAGAGACACAAGATGTTCTACGAGTGATCCTCTTACTGACTGAGGAAGTTGAAGGTCATGAGAATCCGGCTCTTTTGATGACCTAGTATGATACCGAGGCACTTAGCAGTGATTGGTTGGAGTATGAGTGGTAAACCTCATCTCCACAGGGCATAATGTTGTTTGTAAAACATAATCAACCACGTAATATACCTGTTAGGGATAACTACGAGTTAGTGGATTGATGATACACTGTGATAGTGCTTATATTTCTTCATATCTCATAAATGTTAAGCTCTTGTTATAGCTGCAACTGCTATTGAATACTTTGAAAGCTTTACTGCTTAAGTTATTCTTTGATGATACAATAAAGCTTCTGGCGGAGAGTTATAACTCTCGTTGGGACAATTATGTAAAATTGTCTCACCCCGTAGACTTCAACTTTTTAGGTGGACATCGGAGACGGAGGAACCGGTCTACAGGTGACCAGTCTCAGCAGCAGCAGCACCAGGAGCAGCAGTGAAATCTCAGGTGGAGATTTAGCCTGCCATGTGGTGTAGTTAGAGTCAGTCCTATGTGTCCTCTGTACTCTCAGGTCTTGGAGTCTTTTGTTATGTGTTCTTGATATTTTGTATCTTGATGTATATAATTACTCAAGAAGTAATTATCATGAGATGTAAACAGTTTATCTCTTGTTATGAAAGAAGCTTTTAAGGATTCAAGCTCTTGTCTCAAAAAGTTTTAATTTCCCGTGATTTTTGTCTTCCGCTGTTTATCGAATCGCTTCCGCTAAGTTTAAATCGTGATTATATCGTGGTTTGGAGATCAGAGCCCACAGTTTTGATAGATAATGATGTACTTCTCATCTTCTTTAAGGTAGGATTGAGATATTCACACCATAATTTCTCATCCATTATGCTCTTTAGATTGTCTCAAACTGACTATTTGATCAGAGTAATAAAAAAGATAACAATCTAAGAGTTACATACTTACCGTTTCTTCAATAATTGAATATCTGGCCAGGGCACCCAAATACTGAGATTAGGCAGTATGCACCAAGTTTTTGTATCATGTTCCTAACTTAGACATCATCCTAGTCCTAAATCCTAGTGTCCATGCAGACTCAATGAACCTAAAGCTCTGATACCAACTTGTAAGGACCCGATACACTAAGCTATATTACTCAAAACATAAAACATAATCAATCATTAATTAATCACATACCCAAAAATATGGATAAATTAAAACTGATTTCAACATAAAAACCTGCCCAAAAATGTTTAAATAAGAGCTCAATATCTTTCTTATATCCATACTATGCCAAGAATTTGATACCAATTGTTTTATCGCCTTAGCCACAACATATATACACATGAGAACAATATTCGTATATGCCACACAAACAAGCATTAATATGCTAACAAAAGTTTGATTTGTTTGAAACACCATATACAAATTTTTCTCGCCAGGACCTGAGAGTATAGGGACGAATCTAGGACACACTAGATATCTAATCAACTTTCTCACAAATTCATTACTATAGCTCCTCTTTGCTGCCACTGGTTTGTTTTAGCCACTTCCGATTACCTAAAAAAATGTGGCGAACCACAAGGGTGAGACTCATGTCCCAGCACAACATTTTAAATTGTAGATAACTGAGCAGTTGGAGTATTCAATAATCAATTTAAAAGATTGAATAGTTTAAGTATGCTAAACAGATTAAACAAATAATCTTAGAAACAAGTATGATCATCATTTCATATATAGCTACCAAATAAATCCATTTCTCTGGATAGATATTCACTCAAATATCATCAAATTGCATCTAATAACAATCATTATCATAAATTTGACTATCATCATATTCTTTGCTAACAACACAAGCAATCTAGTAGCATAAGCATCCCTGAAATCATGAATATGTCTAGTAACATAACATGGCTATCAATATTGGCATCTCAAATAAAGTGAAAAGATCTATATCATAAGTAGAACTAACATCACAGCTCAATTAACTGCCTAGGTATGATTAGTAGTTTAAGCATTTATAATTACATAGGCATGGCTAATAATATTAAACATAGCTAGCAGTATCATCTTAACCATCAGTGTCAGTATGTTTGGCAACATAAGCATGTTTACAACATAAGCTTAACTACAACGTCATCATATCTTTTATCTCTTATTGTACCATACATGATCTTAGTGAAAATAAAGCAAACAAGGTTTATCATCCAATATGAAGTATTGTGTATAACCCTAAACATATATGCTACACGACTATCTTACATTTTTTATTATGCCCTGGGAAATTTGAATCGTGCCATCCAAAGTCCAACCGACCCCTGCGAAGGGCTATTCGGTTTCGTATAAGATCTAAGAGTGTCGATATCCTAAGATCTCTTCCCCTCAGTCAGTACGAGTCAAAGTTGTCACTCCAATGACATATAGTCAAGCTGCTAACCACTAGTCCGCCCTTGGCACAGATCACGACACTAGAAACCAGGGTATACAAAATCCTGTAATCTGAGGTACAACTGCAGTTGTCCTCAATCACATCAAATGTCTAAGGCATGACCATAGCCATCCTCCATAACCTTCATTTTGGATGATAAGGATATATCCTCAACTTGCCACCCCCACATACTCAACAGTATGCTCTTCGAGTTTTCCTTAGGAATACTCATTTCACCATCCAACAAATTCTGACACTGAAGATGGCTCTATGGCATAGGGCACTATATGATTAGAGTTGCACTTGATTAGTTATTCCAATTGGGTGAATAAAGGCTGCATCAAACAAGTAGACATACAAACCCTAACTCACTTCTAGCAAGCATATAAATATCACAACTTCAAAAGATATAAAACGTGTGAAACATAATTTTTCATCTTATCATCATATGGTACTATTCACTTGTCATTCACGAGACTACACTAGTCATGATACTATCACAAGATATAAATCCTTTTCATATCATAGGGTATCAACTATCAACACAAGAGGATTACACCTCATTCAGGGCTCAACCATGCCTAAAGGTCATTAAGGCCATCATACTATTCCCTACAAGATCATCATTATCTTTGCATGCCTTATAACAAGGCTCAACAACATCACTTACATATAATACACCGGATCAACACAATATTACATTAATGAGCTAGGAAATATCCTTAAACAATCATAACAAGGTTATATTAACATTAAGAACATTCCTTTATTACGTCAACAAGCAAGGAATCTAGATATGATTAACCCTAATCATATTCATAGTGCACATGTTTAGCATAAGAAAGTATCAACCATGTGGCTATGATAACCACCAATTAACATATTAAGGTTATGATCATATTAAGGAGATTATTTCACCATCATTCCATCATATAAGAATGTTAAACATGAATACTCATCTTTATCTATTTGCATTAGAGTTAGGTTCAACAAGATAAATTATATTAATGTTACTAATCGCCACTTATACCAAACCCTAACTCACGGCATCCACATTGGATCATGGATGCATAAGGTTAAGCATCATCATCAAATTCCATACTATTCTCAAGTATAAATCTGTGATAGCGCATCATGCTAAATGAGATTACTCAAAATACAAAACACAATCAACTAATAATTAATCACATAGTGAAAAATGCGGGATAATTAAAACTAATTCCAACAATGTAAATAAAATCTAGAACATTTACAAAAGGTCCATCATTCCATTCTCATATACTGTAACAAGTATTTACATATGGGTTCAAAGACCTCAGTCACATCCTGAATACAAAAGATATTTCACATGTACATGCCATATATTTACAAACATTGGCATACTATCAAATTCTTGTGTCGATGTGAGTATATTATCTAGAAAACACATCCCATACCCAGACCTGAGAGTACAGGGACGACACTAGGACTCTACTACTAACATCTACAACTAACCAACCTTCTAAATCTATTGATCACCGTGTTGGTTCTCTTCCACAATGCGGCCTCGGCCTCGTTTCCCGCGGGCACCTAAAAAAAATGTGAGGACGCACGAGTGAGACTCAGTCCTAGCGAGAGATATAACTCTCTCCAACATATATTGATTATAACATATTGATTGACAGTAAATGAACTGAGCAGTTATAGTAATGAATAAGCAATTTAAGCAGATTGAATAGGTTAAGCATACTAAGCCATTAAGAAAATTAACTTGATAAGAAGTATAATTACTCAAAGGTCATATGATATCATCTTGTAAACGCTGAGTAGTATAAAGATAAGTTAAAGACTAATCAAACAATGTGAGACGTATTTGACCATAGCCGGTATACTACACAACTTATATCACTTCTTTTATTACATTGCCCGGAGGGATTTGAGAAATATCACTCAAGTCCCAACTGACTACTATTAAGTCAAAATCAGTGTCATATAAGATCTAGGAAGAGTCAAACTCCTAAGATCTTCTCCTCCCCTGGTCAGTACAAGTCCGCCACAACGACACATAAAGTCAAGCTACTAACAGCCTAGTCCATCCTTGGTATAGGTCACGACACTAGTGAAAGGAGGTGGGTACGCATACCCTACCATCCGAGGTACAACCACATTTGTCTTCCAATCTCATCATATATATATATAATCACCGAGACACGACCACAACCGTTCTCAAATTGAGGGCTAGGTATGACCACTGTCATCCTCCCTAACACTTGAATTGAGGATGACAAGCACCCCACATACTCATCAATATGCGCTCTGAGTATCCCTTAGGAATACTCATTTCACTATCTAGCAATTTTTGACACTCATATAGATCTATGGCACATGGCACTACATGATTTGAGTTTCACTTAATTACTTATGCCAATTGGGTGAATTAAGACTAAATCATACAAATGAACATTCAAACCCTAATTCTTTTCTAACAAGAGTATATGTATAAAAACTTCAAAAGATATAAAACATTTGAGATATAAATCTTAATCACATTACCAAATGCTATCATTCATTGCAAATTAATGGACCACACTTATCATCATGCTTTTATAAGATACCAATATCTTATCACAAGTTCCAGGGTTTTAACCCTTATTGGAACATGAAGAGGATTTCACCTCAATCATGGCTTCAAACATGCCCAAAGGTTGTTAAGACCATCACATTATTAATAGTAAGGTTATCATTATCATTCCATGCCTTAAACAAGGCTCAAAAGGTCATTAGCACGTATGCGTCCATAGATATTGACATGGCAAGGCACTATGATATTCAAATAGTACTACAATGTGGTTTCAACACTAGAAGAGTGAAATTCATTATCACATTAATCATTCAAGAGGTCTGATTATAACCAATCAACATCATATAATTACACTAATGTTAGGTATAACAAGCTAGATCACATGGGAGTTACGCATCCACTTATCATAGTGATTTATCAAATATAACTATATGATGGCAAAGGTAAGATTTTAAATTAATGATATTGAACCATCGAATTATCATCACTATGACCCACATATAATACCATGTGATTTATTCTAATCCATTGGATGTTGAAGCATTCGATATTATTCATTAGATCATGTTCATTGTTCAAGGTTATCAATTGAAGTATAGGTCTAACCATTAGATCAATTGAACCAAGGAACCATTAGTTTAAGGTTTAGTCAAATCTACAATTACATTCTTAACTCATCATATATGATGATGACTCGATCCACCATTAATTGTTATCATTAGGTCACCATTGGTTGTTAGATCAGTAATGCATTCAGTTAACACCATCAAATATTAAGCTAATGTCATCATCGGTTGATAACAACATTAGAATACTTAGTAGATGATAATTAAACGTCTAATTGATCCAAAAACTGACCTAAGGGGGTGACCATAGGTTGTAACCATAAATTTGACACCTTTGATCATGAACATCAGTTGCCAAGATAGCAACACCATTGGTTGTTGAATGGTATGACCATCGGTTGTTTTATAGGGAAGGAAATAGCTTGAAAACCCTAATTTGAACTATCAATTATTTTGTTCTTAGCACCATAGGTTGATGCTATCAACCTATCCCAGATTATGTTACACCTTAGAAAGGTCATACACATGTTTATAAGTTCATATAGAACTGGAACAAAATAGGGAACACCAAAAAAATTTGTAATTCTAAACAAGCATGGTTTCTTTATGCTTAGATCACCACATTAAAGCATAAACATTAACTAACAAGCTTCTAGTAAGAAATATAAGTGAAGAATGTTATTTAACTTGTCTATATAGAGTAGGTCAAATCCCAAACAGAAAGAATCTCGAGCAAATAGGGCAAGAAAACCTTGAATTCAGATATGAACTTGGCCAAATAGGCACTTCTCTCCACAAAGAAGCAAAACCCTACAAAAAGAAAAAAGAAGGATATATTTTGGAGTTCTAGAGCCACTTTCACCATGGAACAGCAAGGTTCCGACCTGGAGGAAGGTCTAAGGAAGGATAAGAGTAAGATAAATGGAGAAGGAAGGAATAAAACAACTTGCCTTGGTTGAAATTCCTAGAAAATGACCTTGGAAACCCTAGGTAGGGCTAGATGGAGCTCTAGGAGATCTTCTTCTCCAAAAAGAGGTTGTCTTCTACCTTAGAGCACTTGCATCCGCATAAAAATAGAGTGGAGTCATTTATCCAGGTTATAGGAAAGAGAAAGCAAGTATAGTTTCATACTTGGGCAAGGAAGAGGTAAATATAGCCCATGGATAAGGATGGAAGCAAGCATGAGGTGTAAAAGTAGCTTCCACATGTGTCTATGGCCTTAAACGATTAAGAATATACAAAAAAAACACAAGAAGCTCCCCCACCATCTATATAGACCTGCTTAGATTTCCTTTGTCGAATTTCCCAGCCAATCACATAATTCATTAGTTGGTAGCTACTAAAGGTAGCTCATCCATGAAGGGGTAAACCCTAAAATACCCTTGAGGAAAATACCATCAAACTATGGATCAACTAGGAGTCCCATGACTCAAAATATTCAAGAATGATAATATAACGTCTAATGAACATAATTTATGTGACAAATTGCAAAGAAAACTCCTCAATTGAGTAAATTGTAGAAAAGTCCAAAATGTACATAAAATTGCATAACTTGCTCAAACAGTGTCCAAATTGGACCAAATTTGAAACTTAAACTTGTATTATGATTTCAAAGCATATCACAAGGTTATATTAGGGTTATAAGCCTTCAATTATGGCTTATTCAACTCATTAAGTAAGTTTAGGGGCCTTACAGAATCTACACATAAATTAAGGTGTAACCATCAGGTTATAGCATACTAAGGTTTCAACAACAATAAGAGAGTAATCCATGATTATATTAATAATTCAAGAACTATTCATACCCAATCACCATCATTTAGTTATATTAAAGCTTGGTATAACAATCTATACCTCATTAGGGTTACCCATTAATTCATTATGGTGATTATAAATCATAATCATACGAGTGCAAGGGTATGACTACAAGTTTAAGGCATTGAACCATCAAATTATCATCATTAGAATCATAACATTACATTATACGCTTTACCCAAAACAATGGGAATATTGAGGCATCAACTTCTAACCATTAAATGTTGAAAAGGTAAAGCCATTGGTAGTTTAAATAAACAAACATATTAAACAAACCACCTATGAAGTCATTGAATTGTGCTCTAGAAAGAGTCACCATTTTACCCTAGACATCCCTTGATTAACAACATAAAAAGTTCCATTGAGAGTAGGGTAAAATCCACAAGCGATTGATTATTTGAAACAAATCGTCAATAAACGAGCTTCTTAATTTGATCTCATAAAGGAGACCATATAAATCACTTTATTAGGACCAACATATTACATTAGGCATCATTCCAATTTATTGCATGAAGAGTCATTAGATCTTAACCATTGGGTGAAGTTCATATATGAAAACCATCAATTGGAGTATAGGTCCAGCCATTTCATCAAATGACCCAAGAAACCATTGGTTTAAGGCTTAATTGATGCTACATATATATGCTTAGCTCACCATAGGTTGTGGAGACCTGATCCATCATTAGTAGTGACCATTAAGTCACCATAGGTTGTTAGATCAGCACTATATTCATTAATCACCATCGAATATCAAACTAATATCACTATTGATTGATTCCATCATTAGGGTACTTAGTTGTTATTCAATAAGCTTCTAATTAGGCCAACACCTAACCTAAGGGATGAACGTCAGTTGACACCCTTGATCACCACCATCAGTTGTCATAAAGACAACACCATCAGTTGTTGTAATGGTACCACCATTGAGTCATGTGTTTATAGAAGAAATCAACTTTAAACCCTACAATTGACCATATGTTGATAGGTGTTTAGCACCATTGATTGTCAAACCAACCTGATCCAAGTCATATTATACCTTAGGAATAATATACACACGATCAAAGGTTCATCTAGAACTGAAATCAGAACAGGGAACGTTATAAAAATCGAAATCCAAGTCAAGCATAGCTTTTCAGTACATGGATCGTCATTTAAAAGTAAGAACATGAACTAGCAAGCTATGGTAAGCAATAAACGTGGAGCAAGTTATAAAACTTGCCTCTAATTAGAAGATAAACTCCCAAACAGAAGAAAATACAAGCAGGTAGGATAGGAAATCCAAGCATATGTTGTGAACTCATCCATCTAGTACATTTCTTCATCAAATGAGCAAACCCTAAGCATAAGGAGCAAGAAAGGTAGGGTTTTAGAACTTTAGAGCAATTTATACCATAGAACAGTAAGGTTCCGACCTGGAGAAAGGTAGGAGGAAGGATAACTAAGAAATAAATGGAGGAAAGAAGGGTATTCTTACTCTTTTAGGTCAAGATCACTAGAAGGCAGCTTTTTAAACCCTAAAAGGAAGTCAATTGCAACCCTAGATTCTTTTTCCAAGAAGATCCCCTCTTTCTTCTTCATTGGACAGGAAATTTGCAGCAACACAGAGGGAGAACGAGGTTCATAGAAGGAGGAAAGTGGTTGTAACATACCAGATCTAGAACCCTACCCTAGAACTTTGACCTTTTGGGTTTGACCAAACAAAGTTGAGGTTAGGATGATCCTAATAATATAATGCATGAATAATGTGATATAATATGTCATATAATTCATTTGGTGATAATAAGATGATAAATAACTTAATTGGATGCATAATGATGTTAATGAGCCTCTAATGGGCCATATGACAAAACCCATGTAAGAAAGCCTCAAATTAAATAATAGACTTCAAATTCGTAATCTACACATCAAAATGAGGCTACATGTCAATTTTCATTTAATTTGGACAACCTTAAAATAATATGGTAAGATAGGAGAGAGAAATTGCCTAAAAGGTGTAATTAATAAATAAATATAATAAATAAATCTAAAAGAGGAAAATGATCTTAGATTCGTGATCTACATAATAAAAATAGCCTTTGGGTGAATTTTCATCCAATTTGAAGAAAGTTTGCTTAAAAGGTAAAATCAGGAGAGAGAAAGTGTGTAGAACCTTCAAAATATTAATTAAATACTCAAACAACTCCAATATATAAAATTGATGGAAAATTCATATTCAACACACTTAAGTTAACTTGTGGATGAAGTTTTACATAATTTGGATAATCCATGTATCATTAATGCACCAGGAAAGAGAAACAAAGAATATGTTAAATAATACATTTAAAGTTTCCAAAAGTGAAATCTATGTGGATATTCGGAATCTACATGTTTAACTTAGCTTGTGTGCCAAGTTTGGCTTAATTTGGATATTATATGAATCCTTAATTGAAGAGAGAGAAACAAGGAAATAAACTTTAATGTCACTTTAATCCAAAATCATTTTGAGTAAGGCTTCTCAGAATATACTTGTCGCACAAGGATTTCTCTCCATCCAACGGCTCGTTCTTGTCTGCATTTTACTCGGTTTGATCGGATGGTGCTCATCTTTCTCCTTCACCCGACCCCTTCCTTTTCTGGTGCAACTGTAACAATAGCGATCAGATCGCGATACCTCTCTTTCTTTCTCTCCTTTTCCTTATATGTCTCACTTTTCACCATCACCACTTCATTCCGATCCGTTTTATCCTAGATTTTCTAGGGTTTTTCTGTCCGGTTTCTCGGGTCGGCTAAAGTTTCCTCTTTCTTCCCCTGTTTCCTGGTTCGGGATCTTCTTTCCCATATATGGCCCTAGAATCTAGATATAAACCCCTGGGAATCGATCGTGAGGATGAAATATTTGACTCTCATCCCCTCCTTGGGTTCTTTCACAACTGTGCTCGGTCTACTTACTCCGATCGTCTTCTTCTGTTTTCGGCTGGTCGGCCCAGAGCCTGGGGCTTTAGCGTTCGCCAAATTGGGCTGGTGTTGGTCGCTGGTACCTTCATGAAGCTGGAAAATCGATCAATTTGCTCCCGAAGTGGGTACCTCCTTTTTCCCCTTTTTAGCTTCGCACCTGAGGATTCTTGTATGCAATGGTGTTTTATCGCTCTGGTTGGTCTCTGCGCTCGATCTGTACCTCAGTTGGTCGGTCAATCGCTCACAGACTCGCGTGTGGGATCCTCTGCTCGAGTTCCCCATCGAGACTCAAGTTGCGAAGTTTTAGTTCTCGCAGGTGCTGCCTTCTGGGCTATGCCGGGGTTCTCACGGGGTTGAAGAAACCATGAGGTATTTTCCCCTCTATGTCCTCGACTCTATTTTGCTTTGTTTTCCGCATCGAGGCTATTTTAGTCTTTTCGCAGGTAGAGGTTTTGTTTTATTTCTGAGGCGAGTTGCCAGGGTGTTTGGTGGGGTGGCTGAGTTGGCCAATCCTAATTGGGCCAACTCAGTTCGCGCGCCCACTCTCTATTCTTTTCGCTCTGAATTGCTTATGTGGATTTTTCCTATTGGTCTGTTTTGTAAAATTGCTAACTAATTCCACATTGATCAGAAAAATACAAATAAATACTCGTTGGAATCAGAAAACTAAGACCTATCTAATGGTACATGTTTTGATGGATAAATCTAATGTTTAATACTAGGTGTTTTCAATGGATATAATTAATAATGAATTAACTTGTATAATTCATAACTAAATATATAAAAGTCAGAAAAATATAATAAAATATGTTTTGAACTCAGAAACATATAATATAAAATATAGCATGGTTTTGGAAACCTAATTCATATATTAATAAAAAGGTGGTTTTTAGGGTTTATGAAATCAATATAAATCTAATCCTAATCCCACATATGTGCTTAATTGGTTCTTTGGATGCGTAGGCTTGGACCTAGATGTGACTTTGGACCTGTTTGACTCTGAAGTTGAGGTATGTTGCATCTCCGATTATTCATATTGAGCAATTCTTCTCTCTTATGTATGTTGTATCCCCTATTCATCTATATTGAGCAATTCACCTATCTTTATCATTCTTTTGAATTTTGGCCTACACAATATGTTTTATCTTTTGATAACATGGTTCGTGTGAACTATCTTGCTTGCTATGGATTTGGATATTTTCTTGATATCATATATGGTACCATGGTGCATGTAGGTCTCTTTTATCGTTATTTGCCACTTTGAAGTGGATGTTATATGTTTGAGTTGTCCATTGTGTGATGGCAACCTTTGTTTCATCTTATGACTAAACTATTTACTTGCCTCTATATTTACATGCAATGTGATTCAGTAGCACTAGAGTAGTGTAAATTACTTTGGTTTTGGGGCAGTAATCCCCTATTGTTTATTAAGGAGGGTGGCAGTATACCACTTCTCTATAATCGAGTGTGGCAGTAATCCATACTCAATTTTATATATTTGGGAGATTGGCAGTATTCCTTTCTCTATCAGGTTCAAGTTTGTGCTTGGCCGCCAATTGTGTTTATATTGTTCTAGGGTTATGTTTATCTCACATGCATGCAGGATATTGATTGTGGGGTGTGTGCCCTACTTGTGCTTTGTTTGCCACCATGGTAGTAGATTTATTTATGGTTTATGTTGATTTATGGCAAGTATCTCCTTTAATGTGATTCTTTCTCTTGATACCCATTTGGGTGGTACTTATCTCTTGAATGGGAAGCCTTTTATTTTGATGTCTCTTAATCTTTATAAATTGCTCAGTTTGCTTTTTAGTATGCACATACCAGCCTTTGTTGATGTCTTCTCTTGTTTCTCTTTTGTTGGGGTATGCTTCCAACCCTAGGTGGAGGACATAGATGGTTTGACATGTGGACCCGGACTTAGATTGTAAAGTTAAAGCTTGGAGACAATCTTGAGGTGGTTTAGATTTCCTCTACATGGATCCTTGTGATGTAAGTTTGTAACCCTTTGTTTTATAATTGAATATAGTCATGTTTTTATTCCGCTGCTATGCTTTGGTCTTTTGTTACCATTATATAAAGATTTGAAATTTTACACCCACTCCATCATACCTTCTGAGTGTGTTTGGACTAGAGGTTTTATTGTTCAAATTTTTAGTAAGGAAGTGGTTTCACTTCTTTACAGCATGGTATTAGAGCCCATGGTAGTCGGAATCTGACTATTTCAATTTTGTCTCCCCTATAGAACCCTTGACTTTGTTAGTTACCTCTAAGTGAGATGTTGACCCTAGATTTGATCAATGATGATCTTGGTATGAAATAAGGTTTGATTTAAGGATAAGATTAGGTTATGAGGAAGTATTCATATGGAAATATTGTGACTTGGTTTCCGCAATTAATTTTAGATCAACATTCTGTTTCATCTCAAAATGTTTTCATCACCAAAAAGAATTTATTATACTACTATGTGTACCAAAACATTTCTGGATTTTATCGAAGTTTTCTTGAACTAAGTCACAATGAAGAGAAACTCTAGTTTGAGTAGAAGCTAACCCTAGTTTGTGACTAGGATTGATATAATGGTGTAGTTGACCTACCCTATGACTTTTTGGTTGTTCATGTAGGGTTGATAGGTTAGAGACACAAGGACCTAAAGCTCAACCCTAGATGGTGACTTGATAGTTGGATACATGAGAAACATAAATCTCTAAAACTTTCACAACTAAGAGATGTGGGTAGATCTAAAAAGTTGTTTAGTTTGACTTGTTAGGTTGAACCCTTTAAGGGGTGGAGAGTAGTTAGTTGTTGATGTTCTGATCTATAGATTTCGAGGACGAAATCCTTTTTAAGGGGTGGAGTGTTGTAACATACCAGATCTAGAACCCTACCCTAGAACTTTGACCTTTTTGGTTTGACCAAACAAGGTTGAGGTTAGGATGATCCTAATAATATAATGCATGAATAATGTGATATAATATGTCATATAATTCATTTGGTGATAATAAGATGATAAATAACTTAATTGGATGCATAATGATGTTAATGGGCCTCTAATGGGCCAGATGACAAAATACATGTAAGAAAGCCTCAAATTTAATAATTGACTTCAAATTCGTAATCTACACATCAAAATAAGCCTACATGTCAATTTTCATTTAATTTGGACTCCTTGAAATAATATGGTAAGATAGGAGAGAGAAATTGCCTAAAAGGTGTAATTAATAAATAAATATAATAAATAACTCTAAAAGAGGAAAATAATCTTAGATTCATGATTTACATAATGAAAATAGTCTTTGGGTGAATTTTCATCCAATTTGGAGAAAGTTTGCTTAAAAGGTAAAATCAGGAGAGAGAAAGTGTGTAGAACCTTCAAAATATTAATTAAATACTCAAACAACTCCAATATGTAAAATTGATGGAAAATTCGTATTCAACATACTTAAGTTAACTTGTGGATGAAGTTTTACCTAATTTGGATAATCCATGTGTCATTAATGCATCAGGAAAGAGAAATAAAGAATATGTTAAATAATACATTTAAAGTTTCCAAAAGTGAAATCTATGTGGATATTCGGAATATACATGTTTAACTTAGCTTGTGTGCCAAGTTTGGCTTAATTTGGATATTGTATGAACCCTTAATTGAAGAGAGAGAAACAAGGAAATAAACTTTAATGTCACTTTAATCCAAAATCATTTCGAGTAAGGTTTCTCAGAATATACTTGTCGCACAAGGATTTCTCTCCATCCAACGGCTCGTTCTTGTCCACGTTTTACTCAGTTTGATCGGATGGCGCTCATCTTTCTCCTTCACCCGACCCTTTCTTTTTCTGGTGCAACTGTAACAATAGCGATCAGATCGCAATACCTCTCTTTCTTTCCCTCCTTTTCCTTATATGTCTCACTTTTCACCATCACCACTTCATTCTGATCCATTTTATCCTAGATTTTCCAGGGTTTTGCTCTCCAGTTTCTCGGGTCGGCTAAAGTTTCCTCTTTCTCCCCCTATTTCCTGGTTCGGGATCTTCTTTCCCATCTATGGCCCTGGAATCTATATATAAACCCCTGGGAATCGATCGTGAGGATGAAATCTTTGACTCTCATCCCCTCCTTGGGTTCTTTCGCAACTGTGCTCGGTCTACTTACTCCGACTGTCTTCTTCTGTTTCCGGCTGGTCGGCCCAGAGCCTGGGGCTTTAGCGTTCGCCAGATGGGGCTGGTGTTGGTCGCTGGTACCTTCATGAAGTTGGAAAACCGATCAATTTGCTCCCGAAGTGGGTACCTCCTTTTTTCCCCTTTTTAGCTTCGCACCTGAGGATTCTTGTATGCAATGGTGTTTTATCGCTCTGGTTGGTCTCTGCGCTCGATCTATACCTCAGTTGGTCGGTCAATCACTCACGGACTCGCGTGTGGGATCCTCTGCTCGAGTTCCCCACCGAGACTCAAGTTGCGAAGTTTTAGTTCTCACAGGTGCTGCCTTCTGGTCTATGTCGGGGTTCTCACAGGGTTGAAGAAACCCTGAGGTGTTTTCCCCTCTATGTCCTCGACTCTATTTTGCTTCGTTTTCCGCATCGAAGCTATTTTAGTCTTTTCGCGGGTAGAGGTTTTGTTTTATTTCTGAGGCGAGTTGCCAGGGTGTTTGGTGGGGTGGCTGAGTTGGCCAATCCTAATTGGGCCAACTCAGCTCGCGCGCCCACTCTCTCTTCTTTTCGCTCTGAATTGCTTATGTGGATTTTTCCTATTGGTCTGTTTTGTAAAATCACTAACTAATTCCACATTGATCAGAAAAATACAAATAAATACTCGTTGGAATCAGAAAACTAAGACATATCTAATGGTACATGTTTTGATGGCTAAATATAATGTTTAATAATAGGTGTTTTCAATGGATCTAATTAATAATGAATTAACTTGTATAGTTCATAACTAAATATATAAAAGTCAGAAAAATATAATAAAATATGTTTTGAACTCAGAAAAATATAATATAAAATATGGCATGGTTTTGAAAACCTAATTCATATATTAATAAAAAGGTGGTTTTTAGGGTTTATGAAATCAATATAAATCTAATCCTAATCCCACGTATGTGCTTAATAGGTTCTTTGGATGCCTAGGCTTGGACCTAGATGTGACTTTGGACCTGTTTGACTCTGAAGTTGAGGTATGTTGCATCCCCGATTATTCATATTGAGAAATTCTTCTCTCTTTTGTATGTTGTATCCCCTATTCATCCATATTGAGCAATTCACATATCTTTATCATTCTTTTGAATTTTGGCCTACACAATATGTTTTATCTTTTGATATCATGGTTCGTGTGAACTATCTTGCTTGTTATGGATTTGGATATTTTCTTGATATCATATATGGTGCCATGGTGCATGCTGGTCTCTTTTATCGTTATGTGCCACTTTGAAGTGGATGTTATATGTTTGAGTTGTCCATTATGTGATGGAAACCTTTGTTTCATCTTCTGACTAAACTATTTACTTGCCTCTATATTTACATGCAATGTGATTTAGTAGCACTAGAGTAGTGTAAATTACTTTGGTTTTGGGGCAGTAATCCCCTATTGTTTATTAAGGAGGGTGGTAGTATACCACTTCTCTATAATCGAGTGTGGCAGTAATCCATACTCAATTTTATATATTTGGGAGATTGACAGTATTCCTTTCTCTATCAGGTTCAAGTTTGTTCTTGGCCGCCAATTGTGTTTATATTGTTCTAGGGCTATGTTTATCTCACATGCATGCAAGATATTGATTGTGGGGTGTGTGCCCTACTTGTGCTTTGTTTCCCACCATGGTAGTGGATTTATTTATGGCACAATCCTTTTTATGTTGATTTATGGCAAATATCTCCTTTAATGTGATTCTTTCTCTTGATACCCATTTGGGTGGTACTTATCTCTTGAATGGGAAGCCTTTTATTTTGATGTCTCTTAATCTTTATAAATTTCTCAATTTGCTTTTTAGTATGCACATATCAGCCTTCGCTGATGTCTCCTCTTGTTTCTCTTTTGATGGGGTATGCTTCCAACCCTAGGTGGAGGACATGGATGGTTTGACATGTGGACCCGGACTTAGATTGTAAAGTTAAAGCTTGGAGACAATCTTGAGGTGGTTTAGATTTACTCTACATGGATCCTTGTGATGTAAGTTTGTAACCCTTTGTTTTATAATTGAATATAGTCATGTTTTTATTCCGCTGCTATACTTTGGTCTTTTGTTACCATTATATAAAGATTTGAAATTTACACCCACTCCATCATACCTTCTGAGTGTGTTTGGACTGGAGGTTTTATTGTTCAAATTTTTAGTAAGGAAGTGGTTTCACTTCTTTACAGTGGTGGAGACAAATTGGCTCGTTTGGGTGCTTAGGGATAAGTATATGAAACTTTAAGATAAAGAAAAAGAAAAAGTTGAAGTTCTAGTATCTTTCCAAGTGTCCATGGCCTTAAGCTATTAAGAATATACAAGCACACACACAAGCAACTCCCCCACCGTCCATAGAGATATTCTTATCCCGCATTTCTTGAATTTTCAAGCAAAACAAATAAATCATTAGTAGATAGCTCCTAAAGGTAGCTCATCCATAAAGGGGTAAACTCTAAAATACCCTTGGAGAAAACACCTTCAAACCAAGGTTTAAATAGGCTCCCCATGGCACAATAAGATTAATAATGATGAGAGAATATCTAAGGACTATAATGCAAGTGATAAATTGCAAAGAAAACCTCTCCATTGGGTAAATTGCAGAAAAGTCTAAAATGTGCATTAAATTGCATAACTTGCTTAAGCAGTGTCCAAATTGGACCAAATTTGAGACTTAAGTTTGTCTTATGATTTCAAATCATATCACAAGGTTATATTAGGGTTATAAGAATTCAATTATGATAATTAAGCTTGTTCAACACTTTAAGTAAGGTTAGGGGTCTCACAGTAAGTCGGTGACCAATTTGCCAACGTGAAAAGAGAGTTCCTTCCTGTCCGTTCTGGTTGTAAGACATTAGTTCTAGGCGGTTCGTGTGGACTACTCTAGAGGCATAGAGTTTTTCTCTCTAGGAGGTGGTGATCAACCAGGAGGTCGACGCAGACGTTGTTCGAGTGCGACTTGAAGAAAGGGCACACACCACAATGAGGATATTGTCTTTGGACTTGTTTCAGGACCATATATATCATCTAAATCATCCTTTCCATTACATAGTTATTGATGCTTTCCATTGATTCAAATGGTAATATGGTAGTAAAAGTTTTATTTTTGTTTCATTAAATGTCGCCATATTTCCCTATAGTTCTTCCCCTAACCATCCTTTGGTGTATCTAGGTGGATAGATGTGGGAGTAGGTTTGATGGAAGGAGAATGGATAGCAAGAGGATTTGGATCTGAGGCTATTGTATATGCCAATCTATTAGTAAAAATACACATCTCTAACTCCTAGGTGTTGTTTGGTTGGTGGATCTGATCCAAACTAGGTGCTATTTTTTGTGCCACGTAGGTGTTAATCCTGACTAATTCAGTCCAGTTTTAGTCTTGTATTGTTTGGCAGAAATTGGACTAAAGGGGTCCGTTTTGGATCCCGTAATCTGCTACTCCAAACCAATGTTTTCAGAACCGAACCGGTGGTCGGACCGGTACTGACTCAGACCGGATTGAGTCGGGTTCAACCGGAGTGGTTGAACCGGTTGGACCGGAAATGATGTCAGCATGACATAAAAAAATATTTGAACCGAAAAAACCGAACTGGTCACCATGATAAAAGACAATTAGCGGTCGGACCGGTCAAACCAGTTGAACTGCACAAATTTTATATATATATATATATATATATATATATATATATATAGTTTGTGTATATATATATACACACACACACACACATATATATATATATATATTTAAATATATATACATTGTATATATATATATATAAATATATGTGTATACATATATATTGTTGTGAAAATGTATACATACATATATATATACACACATTATATATATGTATGTATATAAATATATATGTATACATATATATTATTATGTAGATATACACATACATTCACACATACATATATATGCATATATACAAATATACTTATATTTATACATATATATATATATATATGCATTCTACCTTATATGTATATTTTCTATATAAATAAATACATACATACATATATATACCATATGTATATACATATATGTAAATTCCTATATGTATTCTACCTTCTGTTTTTTCTTCTCTTTGAACCACTGGTATACATATATATATTATTATGTAGATATACACATACATTCACACATACATATATATATGCATATATACAAATATACTTATATTTGTACACACACACACACACACACACACACACACACATATATATATATATATATATATATATTCTACCTTATATGTATATTTTCTATATAAATAAATACATACATACATATATATACCATATGTATATACATATATGTAAATTCCTATATGTATTCTACCTTCTGTTTTTTCTTCTCTTTGAACTAATGGTTCAATCTGGTTCGGTCCGACCGGCTGGTTGGACCGGTTGGACCGTATTTCTGACCGGTTGGACCGGAAAAAGACACATTACCAGTTTTTTAGGCTTCCGGAACGGTCAGCTACCGGTTCACCGGTCTGACCGGTCGGACCGGCCGGTCCGGTTCGGTTTTAAAAACACTGCTCCAAACCCAAGTCAGTTTTGCTCTTAGAAGGATTTCAGATCGCAATTAGGATCTGACTATGTCTTTTGTGTTATGTTGTTTTACAAGAAAATAGAAAAACACAAGTCACGAGGCCAATCCAATCTGATGAGTGATTGCAATGGGAAAAGTTACAAAAGAAAAATAGGACTGAATCCGGATAAGCTAATCCAGATCTATCGACTAACCCAGTCCGGATTTCATAATCTCGATCTCGAACCAAATAGTGGCCTAGGATTTGATAGTGAAACGGTGGAATTTTGGAGAGAGAGAGAGAGAGGTTTCTCTCCACATCTCAAGATCCAACATTTTGTTCTTTGTCCAACCTATTGGCAAGCCCCAATGGTAGGACACATTAAGTTGAACTTGACTAGTGTGTTTTTGGAAAAGATGTGAGGTGGGTGAGAAAGGCAGGGCTTTTGGAGGCACCATTAGGAGTTCTAGTGGTGACATCGTTATCGGCTTCTCAAGCCCGGGCCGGGGGTCATCACACTTTGAATGCCAGCTTGAGACGGTTGAAGTTGGTCTAGGAATTGAGGCAGTTCCCACATGTTTGACGTAGTCACACAATGTGATGATCTGGATGGACTCTCTCCGACCCCATGGAGGCTTAGAATCCCAGGACATAACATTTTTGAGACGCGCGGCTGCAAATACATAGATTACTATCTGTTACTTTTTGAGTCTTGGTGTTAGTCTCGAGTTGAGGATTCATGTAGTTAGTTGGTTGTCTCTTATATGTATGGCCTTTTTGCTTGCCTACTAAAATTCCCCATAATTTTTTAAAAAACAAATCACTTCCCTCCTTGGTTATTTTTCTCATCCATGTATGAGGAAAAAAAATTCTCAAAGTCGAATGTCACTTTCGGTATACATATTATATTTCTTTTCATAGTGCGGAGCGAGTCGGGTTTTATTTAAAGTTTGAAGATGCATGCACATAGCAAATTGTCACAGCACATCCGTCGTATTTCGTGATCGTGGGGATTCTACTAGGATGAGGATCCAAAAACCTTTGATGGCGTTATGTGCGGAAGTCTTGTTGCTTAATCATGGCAAAACCATCATCCTTGCTGGTGATAAGAATAGCACATCTATCAATCAAACGGTGTGTGTGGAGAGAGACAGGGGTTTGCAGCATAGCTCCACACGCAAAACGCCACCTCTTGAAAGAAACAAAAAAAATCTGAAGTCGAGAAGCTAAGGACATGTTTGGTACGGTTGAGTTCAAACTCATTACAAAAGAACATCACCATGTGCATTTGGTTTTTCGTTTGGTAGGATGAATTGGAGTGCAGTTGCTGGAATTAAAACTGCATCCAACTACCCAGTTGCTGCTCAATTCCGTGAATTTGTACCGTGACCATTTTAGGAGTGGTTGGGTGTAGAAGGCGGAATAGAGATACCTGTCACCTATAGTCTACAACAGCCCTGGAACAACGACGAGGCTTCCCATTGATCCATCACGTGCATGCTGCAGCCACGGCAAGTTTACTGCATCGTGCTTTTTCTTGTAACGAGCTGGTTTATTCCTAGGGGAACCGCAGCTACTGGCACCTATCTGCTGAAACCATACCAAACAAAATAAAAAGAAAACAAACTATATGATTGTTGTTGACCAGATTTCTAATTCACCAAATTACACCTGACCACACCGTACCAAATTGGGCCTAAAGTAACGTGTGGCAATCGAGCAAAATCAGGGTCCCTTCTTCTCGGCTGGGGTATACAAAATGTAGTCTCGTATTGTATGCTCATATTGTACTTCTTGTACTGTTCGTCTAAATGTATTGTCAAATAATGTTATTATTGTACGTCTCGTATCATACGTCTTATAATGATACAAATATATGATGGGACAGTGGTAATTAGATTTGAGGGATACATTTAATATCCGTTTATTAGTACTATACGTCTTGTACAGTATATAGTTAAAATCATAACGATTATACATGGATAAATATTGTAATATGTAATGTGTAAACATTGTATATATAATTAAAATTTAAAAGTTATAGTATTGTGTATATATAATGACATTAGATGCAACATACAAAATAAATTACAATAAAAAATATCAACAAATGTGAGTATAATATATGTGCGGTAACCGTATGTGACTTGGAAGGAATTAGAAACAAATATAAATTTAATTCTAAATACGTTTTGTAATCTATGGTGATTGTGAAATTAAGATATCTCTTGTGCAATATGAATGCAATAACTACACTTTGTATGAACTTTACATGATGTTGTATGGACAATAATGGCTGTAAGTGGACAATAATACACATTACTTTCATGTGTACCGAGTATGTCACTGGGTGGTGACTGATTATGATTAGAATTTTTCTAAGAATAGCACATCCATCAATGAAACGGTGTGTGTGAAGAGAGATGGAGGGGTTTGCAGCATAACTCCACAAGCAAAACGCCACCTCTTGAAAGAAGAAAAGATCCGAAGTGAATAAGCCAGCAGGAGATGCATAAGTAACGCGTGGCAATCCATCCGAATGAGAGTCCCTTCTTCTCTGCTGACCTCCCACCCTGCATCCCCGCCACTCACTCGTGGAGGCGTTGAAATCTGGTGTGACGTGATGCTGTTTCGACTGCTGCTTTAGCCGATGCTAACCACACATCTACCTTAAACACCGAACCTCTAAGAAATTAATCTTGTGCATAAATCGAAAACAGCAGTCCAACCCGTCGTGGAGAAGCGCAGGAGATGCGTGGCAATCGAACGGGACCAGGGTCCCTTCTTCTCCGCTGCCCTCTCAGCGTCCTCACTCGTGGCGTGGGTTCTCCTCCTGAACTGAACTGAACTAAACGGCCTGTTTGACAGGGTGTAGTCGAATTCACTTAACACCTAATCAAACTAGTCCTAAAACAAGACCATCGATGGCGAGATTTTAATATTGGATCTACCATCACACACCAGCAGCGGACGGACGAACAACGATCCCGTCGGCCGCGCGCGAAACAGAAAAAACGCAGTACAATATTTGAAACATCTGAACCTAATCCAAAGTTAGTACCCTAAACCTCGGCATTAGTAGGACACGACAGTACTAAAGCATAGCAGCAGTATAGATACAAGTAACAGCAATCAGTAGCTTATATCTCAATGAAAAGGATCATGACATGTATGGATATGTGGGACTAACTAGGAGTTTGAGCAGCTCAAATGACCCGTCGTGATCCGTCCATCGTATCGATCCCTCTTCCTCCTCCTCCCACCGCCACCTGAGAAAAAAACCTAAGCTTTATTACTACACCCTATCCACACACGCAGTAGTAGGGCACTGTTCCCGGCCCTGCGCAAGGTTGTAGCAGCAGGCTCTGGGGTTGGGTGAGTGAAGATAGTAAGCAAACAGTATACGTTTCCGTTCATGGGAGAGAGATCTGATGAACTGATGAAACCCCCCTCAGCATTAAAAAGGCTGCTCGCATCTCTGCACCTACCTGCATCAAACTCTGGGTGATGAGTGTGTGTCATGGCACAGAAGGAGGAGGAAGAAGATCGATAGAGATATATAATGCTGTAACAGAGAAGTGATCCGTCCCCCCGGATCTCCCTCATGTTCTTTCTTTTCGCAGTCCCGTCCATGGCAGAACAAGGAGAGGAGGACGAGGAAAACAACAAGAAGAGAGGGGATCAGTGGGAGTAAAAGGAGGCAGGAAGACAACAAGAGAGTCCGTACGCGGCCAGGGCATTGGAGTGTAGTGCAGCGCAGGAAGAGAGGGAGAGAGTAGTAGTGCAAAGCACTCGTGGTCTCTTTATTATTGGTCTCGGAAACCTGCGAAACCATTCCGCATCGGCAGCAAGCAAAAGATCTCAGTCTCGAAAGCAAAGGTGGCCGTGCGCCCGCTCACTCTCTCACCCAATCTGCCTCAGGACCAGGGGACTGCCACTGCGAAAGAAAGGATAGAGACAGAGTGAGAGACGGTGTGTGGAGATGCGGGAACGATGAGGTCAGCACGCATTAAGGTCGAGCGGGAAACGGGGGAGGGAGCCAGTCGGAGAAAACATGGTGTGTGGCTGGCAGGTCATTAAGCGCGCGGCACTGGGACCGTAGGATCTGGTCTGTGAGAGAATCAGGAGGAGGCGCGTCGATGGGATGGATTCATCGGACGGGAGTGGAAAGGACGGCAAGTATGGGTAGAGAGATCTTCAGAAGTAAAATCTTCATCAATCTTCGATAGATATCCTCTAGTTACGTCGGTTGGTACTACTGACTGTAGTGCCGGTGATGGTGGCACGGGGGCGTAATTCACATCTTGAGCAAGGGCAAGTCCATATATCCATGCTGTGTGTACGCTCACGTCAATGATGGCGTCCGTATCTCCCCTTCCCTTCCACCACTATAAACCCTAGCTAGCAAGCTGGACTAGAGTGGAAGGGTATAAGCAGTAGCAGCTAAACCTATAGCTAACCCAGGTCCTGTTACTGGATTCGCCGGTTCTAACTTTCCCTTTTCTTCCGTTCTCACCTCTGTCTCCCACTCCATCTGCCCCCACCAAAGCAACACAGCACCACCTCGCTGGTGTGCCACCGGATGTGAGAACGGCGTTCAACCTACACGCACGACGCCGACGACTTAAGTTCCACAGCCTAGCTCAACGAACCAGGTAAACGAGGAAAAAGGCTAGCTAACAGAATCGCCAACGCATGCATTGTATATGGATATCATACGATCACAGTATCAATTCATATAGAATATTAGCTAGCAGAGTCGTCATCTAGCTCCAGTCTCCACTTTCAACCGTCCTTCTTCTAGCTAGCCTCCTTTCATGCTTCATCTTCATCTTCATCTTCTCCGTAGATTTCTTGCTCCCTCTTACCAAGGAATAGAATCAGCTTCTTGTCCGTTTACGGCAAGTGTTGCAGGTCGAGCTAGCTATGTCCGTTTCTGCTTGTACACCCCGCCCGTGTGCAAACCTACACCCCCACATGTTGGTGCGTCTCTTCCAAACTAGGGCATCATCCATCCCTCTCCTAGCTGCTGCCGCCTGATTTGATTCTCTTCTCTCGCTTTTCCGTTGTTCGACCTCGTGCTTTGCCTTTTTCATCTTCGAGGGTGCATGGCGAGTGTGTGCATTTACCGGGGCGAGAGAACTCTGTAGCTTTTCAACCCTGTTGCGTGGTTGATTTCCCTTTCGTTTTTTCTTACTGTTTACCGCCAACAGGTCCCAAGGAAATCCACACACCTTGTTCGCTAGCGCTTGTTGCTTTCCTCGCTTTCCTCTATTCTCCCCCCACTCTCAAATCTCTCTTCTCTTCTTTTTCTAAACTCTGTGATACTGACGGACGCACATACCTGTTGCAGAACAGTCGAGGTCGTAACCCCTGCTGCTCAAGCTTTGTTAGCTGGCTGTCGGAGTCGGACTCTCTCTCTGCCAGCCAGTTGTCTAGCTATAGCTCTCGAACAAGATCGGCCCTGCCCCTTTGCTTTGGCCTCAATCTTCTGCCCTACCTCGTCAGACAATGATACGATAGTGGCCGTGACGTCCTGGAGATAAAAACACTCGTTGTTTGATTACCAGTACCAGACAGCCCGCAACACCCGCTTCTTTCTGACATCAATCAGCTACCTAGCATCATCAATCCGGCGTCGTATATATGGCAGAGAGATTCGAGGATCCGTGCGGTTTGCTTGGCGTAGGATCACCGGCGGCGACGGCACCACCAGCGGAATCTCACGTCGCGCAGCAGATCCGCCGGGATAGGCTCCGGTTCCACCAGCTGCACGACCACCACTACAGCCTCCCTCTCCCGACTTCGCCAGCCGATATCGCTCCGTCGTCGTCCTGCTGTGGCGGCCCCAAACTGGAGCACGCCGCGGGGTACCAGGTGATGAGCCATCCTCCCGCACCTTATTACGGGAGCTACTGCTACGCTCCATCGGTTGCCGCTTTCGGTGGGCAAGAACATCAGCAGGCACCACCGGCTTTCCATGCCCTACAAGGATGCCACTTGCCTGGCACGGGTTACGGTTCTGTTAGCTCATCACCAGCGAGCGGGTGGGTCGTCGACCTTGGCTCTGCAGCGCCGCCGCCTCCTCATCTGGGGTCTCTTCCTTTCTCCAACTTGTCTGGTGCTCCATCTGCTGCTATGGATTTATTAGGGTTTCCACACCATGGCTCGGGAGGAGGTTGTTGGATGGGAGGCACATCAGGAGGAGAGATGACACTCCTACCGGGACATGGATGTTCGGCTGACGCTACTACACGCTCACTAGCATCCGTCCTGCCGCCTTCTTCTTCCGCTGGTGGCCCAACCTGCTGCTGGCACAATAGCTTCACTACGGGAACGCCTCCTCACGTCCTTGCACTGTCTCTCTCCTCCAGCACCCCGCCATTAGACCTGACGCCCGTTCAAGCTGTTGGACCAATACAACATCACAGCCAACTCTCAAGGCAGGAGGAAGGTCCCTGCACTGCCACCCATGCCATCGGCTACGCAAAATACCCAGCTTCTGGATCCAAACAATCCGACGACGACACCGACACCGTGTCACTAGCAATGCAGCCCGACTGTCTTCGGTTGCCCCCCGGCCCGCTTGGCCCCTTCACAGGGTACGCAGCCATACTACGAAGCTCCAAGTTCCTCGGTCCTGCTCAGCAGCTCCTAGACGACTCATGCAGCTTGGCCAAGAGGGCGCCGTCTGGTTTCACTGGGATAGCGGGTTGCGGTGGGGACGTCATAAACACTGCTTCTGCTGGGAATGCGTCTCCGCCTACTGATAGCCTCGTGTTGTCGTCCAAGGGAACTACTGCTAGTCCTGGGGCGTCTTCCTCATCGCCAAACATGAGTGATCCATGCGGTGATGTAGGTACCCGGGATCGTGATGTGGATCCCCAGCACCAGCCGGAGATACATGACAAGAAAGCAAAGCTGCTGTTTATGCAGGCCGAGGTTTGTGTACTTTTTAAATATGTACCTGCATTGTTGTCTGAAATTGTCGTTTGTCATACATACGACCAGCGTTATATATTTTTGTTGAGATCGTTCATTCTCTATACTGCATGGATTACTATGTATGGTATATATGCATTACTGCCTGCAATGTGGTTATTGGGTTCATAAAATATGTGTATCCTCAAATGTCCTCAAAACCTTTGATAGGCGTGCTCACATCCTTCAATAAGGTCTCTATCACCTGTGATGTTTTAGGAGCATGCTTATCTTGTCTGGTTTTTGGGGCATTCAAGACAAACAACTATTGTTTCCAATTTGCAACAAGGTATATGCATATGTCATGTACACGCCATTTCAATTTTAGTAATTAAGGCATTATGTGATGCTTGTACTCTATATAGGTATAACACCCCGTGGTTGCATATAGGATGTAACACATGTGTCTTTTCTTTTGAGGTATAATTTCCTTGTTCTTTCTATATATCATTTAATATTTTGTTATGAAATAGACTACTACCTATCACGGGGCCCATAAGGCTTAAACTCCCTTCCTCTTTGTTGAATGTTTTGCATTCAGTTGACTGCGGGAGAAGCATTTATAATTAAGTCACCATTTATTGAAATAAATGGCATTTTCTAGTATCACAAACTCTATTGCATTCATGTTTTCTTACTATGAAATAGACTACTACCTATCACGGGGCCCATAAGGCTTAAACTTCCTTCCTCTTTGTTGAATGTTTTGCATTCAGTTGACTGCGGGAGAAGCATTTATAATTAAGTCACCATTTATTGAAATAAATGGCATTTTCTAGTATCACAAACTCTATTGCATTCATGTTTTCTATTACTATGAAATAGACTACTACCTATCACGGGGCCCATAAGGCTTAAACTTCCTTCCTCTTTGTTGAATGTTTTGCATTCAGTTGACTGCGGGAGAAGCATTTATAATTAAGTCACCATTTATTGAAATAAATGGCATTTTCTAGTATCACAAACTCTATTGCATTCATGTTTTCTATTACTATGAAATAGACTACTACCTATCACGGGGCCCATAAGGCTTAAACTTCCTTCCTCTTTGTTGAATGTTTTGCATTCAGTTGACTGCGGGAGAAGCATTTATAATTAAGTCACCATTTATTGAAATAAATGGCATTTTCTAGTATCACAAACTCTATTGCATTCATGTTTTCTTACTATGAAATAGACTACTACCTATCACGGGGCCCATAAGGCTTAAACTTCCTTCCTCTTTGTTGAATGTTTTGCATTCAGTTGACTGCGGGAGAAGCATTTATAATTAAGTCACCATTTATTGAAATAAATGGCATTTTCTAGTATCACAAACTCTATTGCATTCATGTTTTCTATTACTATGAAATAGACTACTACCTATCACGGGGCCCATAAGGCTTAAACTTCCTTCCTCTTTGTTGAATGTTTTGCATTCAGTTGACTGCGGGAGAAGCATTTATAATTAAGTCACCATTTATTGAAATAAATGGCATTTTCTAGTATCACAAACTCTATTGCATTCATGTTTTCTATGAGAACATAGACTGCTTGTTCCTTTGGGTTTTTTTTTTCCTTTTAGTATCACAAAATTTAATGCATAAAGTTTTAGTTTACGAGTGTTCTCTTTTTTAAGCTCATTCCCACTTGTGCATTGAAGGCTTTTTTTCTTCTTCTTTATTATCACAAATTTTATGCATAAAGTTTTAGATTACTGGTGTTCTGTTTTTAAGCTCATTCCCACTTGTTTAGAAGATTTTTTTTTCTTCTTCTTCTTCCCAAAAGGCCCTTCATTTTTCTTATAATTCCATAATTTTTTGTCTTCATAGAAATTTGCACAAACTCACTTATCCGAGAAAACTTTTTCCTTCCTATTTTTCTAGCGCACTAATCGTCTTTAGCCTTAAGATCTTTTTCTAAGTATGTAAATCTTTAGTTATTTCCATCCATCCTGTGCAGGCATTTGTTTCAGTAAAAGGCAAAAACATACGTATTAGAACAGGCCAGGTTACGTTTTTCTGGACCAAACGTAACGAGATTTTCTTGTTGACTCAAACGCTCACATGGAATCATTTTGCTTTGAAAATAAATAAACCTCGTCTGACTTGACTAGCATACATATTAACCCCCTTATATTCATACCACCCATATAGCCAAGTGAGTTCTTATCGAAACCGTAAGTGAACTAATTAAATGTCAAAGCTTTTGTCTTTTTTTAATAAAAGAGAGACAATTGTCTGATGTGTTCACGTTAAATGACATGTAACTAAAAATTTAAATAAATTAAGAAGTAAATATTTTTCTATTATTATTAGGAGGATCATGTATGGATATAGTCAAAACATATATGGGTTACCCCAAGATGATCGTTGAATGCAAATGTCTCTCATTTGTTTCAGTGATGAAAACCGGCATGTAGCCACTAAATTATAAATTCATTTATAAATTTGTCTATGCTCGCTAATTTGCACCTTTATTATTGTTTATTTGTTCTTACTTATATGCCTGTGAACTGTATGTTTTTTTTTTTGAGGAGCGAGGTTAATTGTATCGTTCGACTTTGATTTTGTGGTATGGTATATTTTATAATTGTCTTGGGCTAAATTCAGAGGGGGCAAGTGTGGTATTAATTTTTCAAACCCTTGGGTCGTGTTTAAGTTAAAGAGTCAATAATAAAATGCTATCAAATTTGGGCTAATGAAACTTCACCTGACCCGCTATCCGGTGTTAGACGTTGAAATGCTAATGTGAGACTGAGAGTAAAGGGGATATTAAAGTATTGTAAAAGGTGACAAATCAAAACAACCTAACATGGTTTAAGTTCCAAGAAAATATAGACAAAAAAGACAACACCATTAATTTGGTGGATGCTAACAACTATAGAGGGAGTCTGTATAATTTTCTAGAAAGACAAGGGGTTTATGGAATAACTGAAAACGTGAGATGGTCCTTTTACAAAATTCTGTTTTGGGTGTGGCATACTGAACATCAACTTTATATTATTATTACGTGAGATAGATCCCAACAGTTTGCATGTTTGGAGTTGAGAAAATGAATGCTTCTATGCTAGGTATCGGAAGCCAGTTTGGCCATGCACAAGCATAAAGCCTGTTGTTAATATGTGCTGATCTTATTATAGAAGTTGCAATGTCATCATTATTTTTTTTTCTTCTTCAAAACTAACCGTAATGCTCGTTGATGAATGTCATTTTAGGTATCCAGAAAATACAAGCACTACAATCAGCAGATGCAAATGGCAGTCTCCTCCTTTGAATCAGTGGCTGGCCTCAGTTCAGCCATCCCCTTTCTTTCTGTGGCCGTCAAGAGTGTTTGCAAGCATTTTCGTTTCTTGAAGCACGTTATAGCCGACCAACTGAATCAGATAAGCAGGGCTTTGGGAGAAGAGTTCGTCTGTTCTTCCAGATCTGGTTTCTGTGATGCGTCCACGCCGCCAAGGTTGAAGTTCCTAGAGCAGACCCTGCGGAAGCAGAAAGCTGAGCAAAAAGGAATTGCCTTCTCCGAAACCCGCCAGCCTGTTTGGAGGCCGCAGAGGGGGCTGCCTGAGAGAGCGGTGTCTGTTTTGAGGGCATGGCTGTTTGACCATTTCCTTCACCCGTGAGTGCATGTCGTCGAGTTCCAACTAGTTTATACAATAATCTAGTCGTGGTTCCTCTACTGCTGTAATAAC
This sequence comes from Alisma plantago-aquatica, assembly GCA_963693085.1. Taxonomy (NCBI): domain Eukaryota; kingdom Viridiplantae; phylum Streptophyta; class Magnoliopsida; order Alismatales; family Alismataceae; genus Alisma; species Alisma plantago-aquatica. The sequence goes on from OY856411.1 coordinate 51,764,375, forward strand.
GCGCTTAAATTAACCGTCTGCAGGTATCCAACTGATGCTGATAAAATCATGTTAGCAAGTCAAACGGGTCTGTCAAGAAATCAGGTACGTATGTGGTGTGGTACTGGCTGCATTAACTCCTGTTGCTGTAAATTCTTTCGATTTTGTGATTGTTCCCATTTCTGGTATGTTATTCTGACCTGTGAAACATATCACATGCAGGTTTCAAATTGGTTTATCAATGCCCGAGTTCGCGTGTGGAAGCCGATGGTTGAAGAAATCCACAAACTCGAAACCAAGGGATTGAACGAGGTGAACCTCAACTCTTCCGATGGAAGTAGTGTGCAAGCAGATCGTGGTGAGCTCCGAGACATGCAACTACAAATGCAGGACCATCAGCAGCAGCAGCAGCGCCAGGAGGCCTTGATCCCTTCCAACTGCTCCAGTACCGTTGGATTGCCTCCGGAAGACCAAAGGAGTTGTCATGCTGATATGTGGCACCAAGACAAGAGGTCAAGGATGGAGGACGTCTATGCCGCTGGTGGCTTTGGTGGTTATGGTAGTGAAATGGTTGCTGGGCTCTCAGCTTATCCAGGGGGACTTGATGTGGGGAGCTTTGGAGCGGTGTCTCTAACCTTGGGATTGAAGCAAGATGAACGGCCTTGGCATCCTCAACAGTACCAACAGTTGAGGCCGTATTTTGATAGCCAAATGGTTCACGACTAAGGGTGGGGAACAAAATGACGTTGAAGCTTACTCCTCGTGATGAATGTGAAGAGGGAAGAGGATAAACAGAATTCCCGGATGGTGCTTTTAGATGATATTAGGATCGAATAGTGAGCGAATGTGTCCCGAATTGATTTACAAGCATTGTGTATAGGCATGTCTTCTACGTGTTTGGAGGTGTCAATTGTATGATAGAATCACGTGGTTAAATCAATACTCCAGCTACCCGCCAGGCTGCTGATTGTCTTTCCCATCGTACTTTTCTTTCTGCATATTTCGCCATTCTCATGTGGCTAGGGTTGAATCTGTAGTTCTAAAACTTGGGAAGTAGCTAGCTGGCGAGAATTTTGTAAACTGTGCTTGAATTATTGCGTGCATGAAAACGGTGCAATTATGAAATGCGTATCTAGTGGATGTTGATGATTATTTGTTTTCTAAGGATTTTTCAACGAGTTTTAAGTGTTTGGTATATCATTTTGTATGGCTAACTTATAGAAGCGTGTCAATTTCTCTGTGTGCGCTTTTTGAACGCTTCATTTCCTAATCGAGCTGTAGACCTCTTTCAATGGGATTGAGTGTATGGAACGGTTGTTGTGATAATGTAGGTGTTGGCCTGTTGGGAGATCAGTGATTATTTATTGATGGGCAACAGTGAAGTGGTGGTGTTGACAGTTCGATTTCTGGTCCTTGATAGAACAGTGCTTGCGCCCCATTGACAAAAGAGTTGGGAATAAACTTTTGCCCTGCTTGCGCCCCATTGAGACAAGAGTTGGGAATAAACTTTTGCACTAATTTATGTCTTTTATTTAAAAACAGATTTGAAGAAGAAGTCATAATCTGTTGTTTGACCAATGCAATTACGCTAACTCCATGCCTTTCTTCTGCCGACGTTTTGCTTGTAGTTTCTATGACATGGATGTTATTTGGTAGGATGTCTCCTAAGGCTCTGATTGGTTGGTCTTAATTAACTGGTCCGGAAAACATATGAATTGGAGTTCCTAAAGCAGTTTTGTATGATTGGTTTAAAATAAGTGTTGGAACTTGAGTTCCGTGACATCCGGTGAGTTGCAAACTTACATATAAAATACATTTCTTGAGTTCCCTCTTAAAAAGAGTCGAAAACAAATTCTAGGACAACTAACAACAGCTCTTATACAATTACTACTTAACACACGTGCACATTCACGTGCCTGATTGAACGTGTTTATTTTAAATAAAATATTTGTAAAATAAAATTTTCTGAAATGATAATGATAATTTTCATAAATGTACGTGTTGTCTATTGACTCTGAAACTTACAAAGGAAGGAATGTGACGGAGAAGTTGAGATGTTTGCGGCAACTGATTTTATCATTAAAGAGAAAATAAAATAGAGCAAATATAAAAAAAGTTGAAAAAAATTATGAGAAGAGAGAGAATCAAGGAGAGCACATCATGAACTCACTCTTTTTATAGTAGTATAGATATTAATTTCTTCATTTGTCATAAATTGCACATGTAAAATGATTAGAAATATTAGCGACACATGTAAAATATTTATGATTAGAAATATTAACGATGTGGACCATAGTTCATTGTTAAAACTATAACATAATATGAAAAAATAGCATACACTATAATCACACTATGTAAAATATTTTACACTATAATCACACTATAATCACACTATAACATAATATGAAAAAATAGCATACACTATAATCACACTATGTAAAATATTTTACACTAACTATCATTATTAGTGCGATTTATAAAATAAAAAATACAAACATCATGAAAAAATACACCACACCATGTGAAAATAATGTGATGTACCTATCCTATTATATTTACAAGCACATGAAATGCATATATTATTAAAATACTTTGTACACACAAAGTGAAATAAAAACATTGTGATGGAATTTTAATAATAATATTTTTATTAAGATTATAGTTGTACCATAATAACATATTTTTTAATGGAGTGACATTTATCCCATAACCACTTGTTGAGGTTATTATGATTTAAAAATATTATGCTTGTTTACGTATATAATTTTTTATGTCTTTGCATCCTTTTTCATTTATATTACATAGTAAAAATTAACAATGTTTCTAACGATTTCAATATACACACTTACAATAAACCAATCACATGAAAGTGAATGGAACTTAAGTTCCGAAAACTGAACTAGAGTTTCCAGAAAATAGGTTTCACTAAACTTATAACTTACACCAAACCAATAGGAGCCTAAACTCAAAGCATTTAAATTCCATTTGTTTAGTACAGATCGAAAAAATAGCGTGACAAAACAGTGCCTAATCGTTATGCATAGCCTATAGCAGTGGTGGATCTCTAGTAGGGCTGGGAGATGCGCCCCCCTCGCCCCAAAGTTTTGAATTTTTTTAACACTGATACCATGTACCACACTTCAAAACAAAAGTAATCTATTTTTCCACGTCACACCTCCCCCACCCCCCAAGAATAGGAGTGTAAAAATTATATACATATTTTTATAATGACAACTTACTCATATAGTACAATTATACATTTCTTAATCAATTAAAATATAAAGAAATAGTAAGTATTGAATGAGATAATGAATCAGCTAAAGCATTCAACTATTATTTTCTTAGTATTTAACCATTTAGCAATAAAATCAGTGGCAATTTTTTAACAAAAGCAAATGGTAATTTAATCATTTAGAATTACAATACAAATCCAAAATAATTGAAAAATATAATATCCAAATGTGAAAATATGAAAAAAGTGGCTAAATTAAACATAAGTACAATTCATATGAAGTTAGTCAAAAAGCAAGTAATGTATAAACTAATGTATCAAATTCTATAGTCGTGCCATTATTATAGATTGTCGTTTCGGTTGAGTAATTTTATTTTTTATATGTAATGATTAAAAAGGAAGGAAGGAGGGAAGAGAAGAGAAAGACTTTCAGATATAGTAATATGAGTATATTTAATTTGTATGAGGATAAAATAAAACAATGTCATTCAAAGATAAATATTTTTTTGTAAGAAACAGACTACATGAACTTTTTATATTGACTGTGAGATAGTGAGTATCTTTATTCACGTATCAATCTATTTCTCACCAAACTTTTATACAAGATATATTTCCTTCTAGATTTGAAGATCACACTCTAAATTAGATGTAATTTTTAGCATGGTATCTATGACTTTCTTCATTCTTCTAATTAATATTTTTAGTAAGTTTGATATCCAATTGTATATATTTAAAGGATCCTTTCAAAATAGTTTATAGAAAATATTTCTATACATTTTTTTTGTTTGACTCACGACGTTCCTTTGGCGAAGCGTTCAAAACATACCTCATTAATTAAGCGGAAGCAATTACTAACAGCGGATTACGGAAAATCACTAAAAATTAAAACATTTTTCAAAGAGATCTATTCATAGGAAAACTCTTTCAACAAGAACCAATGTATTACATTTACATCCTGGTTCATAAGTACATAACTTGTATCACCCCTTCTCGAGGATTACAATATCCACTGCCTTGTTAAAAGCTAAACACGGACAGTATAAGAACCTCGAGGCATTAAGCCAAAAACTTAGATTGATTTATTAAAAATACTAGTTACTAACTCTGAGGACCTGAGAGTACAGAGACGACACATATGACTTCTATCTACAAGACACGACAGACAGTACACTCAACCTGAGATGTCACTGTTGTCCCTGCTGCTGTTGATGTTCTTCCTCTATAAGATATTCTCAGTCTCCTCCGTGCTTGTCCACCTAAAAATGTTGGATCCCACGGGGTTGAGACAATTGTAATTGCCCAAGATAGAGATATAACTCTCCGCCAAAAAATTATCATTGCAGTTTAAAGATATAAAACTGGGCAGAGGATAAGCAGTTTAAAGCATTCTTATCTTTTAAAGCATTGAAACTATTTATGATAGAACAATAGATCGTCTATTGTTACGACCCATATCAGGGTTAGTCAATAAATACCTTGAATTACGTAAAACACCCCAATTAGTGCTAAGTTTTTGTTAAACATCATAAATAATCAAATAAGTTAATATGTGAATCAATAGTTGAGTTTGAATCACCTGAGGCAATTAATGATATCTATATTGATTATTTAGTTTATCAAGTTGAATCAAGTAATCACATTCGCATCTAGAGCTTTGATCTAGTGAAACAGTCCAATCAGTATGTTTTCATGCTTTGAGTTGGTAGAGGAGTTTGTGCTTGAGTGGATGCAAAAGAAATCATCCAATTTGGACCTCCGAGGCAATACTTATGTTATTTTTAGTTTTCTAGGACTTGGTTGCAATTTCTCCAAGGTTTAGTTTTTATTTTCCCTTTTTCCTTCCCCGCTTATCCTTTCTTCTTCAAGAGGTCGATGGATTAGGACCGCTACAGTAGCGGCGCTCAGCAGAGATCAGGCAGAGGCCGACAGAGTGGCGATTTGGGCGATTCTTGGCCTCGACTCAATGGCGTCGACTTCTTCTCTTCCTTCCACCTTCTCCTTCCTTTCTTCCCCTCTCCCTTCCTTGCCCAGCCGCGGCCGACCAGCCAGCTGGGCGGCACCTGTAGCAGATCGACCTGCTGGGCGGCGGGCTGCACAAGCAGCAGCTGGGCTGCTGCACGGCGCCGGCCATGGGCCGTTCTGGGCGAGCTAAGCACCCAGGGAGGTGCGATTGATCTCGTCCGTGAGATTCGTGCATCCAACCGCAGCTCCAGTTGCACCTAGCAACTTCGACCAGCAGCAAGCAGAAGCAGTCGTGGCTGCTGTGCACGGCCAGGAGGAGGCCACCTCGAGTGCGCCTGAGCAAGGAAAAGCTTCCCACAGCTCCGAAATTGAGGTCTAGGCACGAGTTGCAGCCCCAATAGCGATCGACACCCAACCGAGCCGTTCGTTTTCAACCTGTTCGTGGAAAACGGCTGCTGTGTGCAGTAGGTCCGAACCAATAGCTATTAGGGCGCAAGCAACAGACACTAAAGAGAGGTAGCTTTGGCTTTTGATTGAGATTCCAAATCTAGAATCTGTAGATTATAGCCTTAGTTAGGTGCTAAATCGAGTTCATATACAATGAGTTTCCTGTTTCTGCACAGGTTGCACGGCGTGCAAATCAATTTGCACGGCGTGCACAGTTACAGATAGCAGAACAAGTTTCTGCCCAGGTGCACGGCGTGTAGCCCAGGTGCACGGCGTGCACTCTTCTGTAAAGGGAAGAATTAGGCATGGTTGTGGACGTTTTTCGGTGTATGCGAACACACCGAAGTGGGTGAGTAGTAGTTCATTCAGTAATCATTATTTAACTCAATTTAAACGTTTAATTGCTTCTGTATCAATTGATATAACTTCTAAACAGTATAGTTCATACAATAGAGTATGTTAGACTCATTAGAATTGAACTACGTGATATGCTTAATGAAAATGATGAAATTTCCTGTATTATTGTTGCAATGTATTAACTGATTTCAAATATTGATGTTTAGCATTGAAACTGGATGAATGATTCTGAATCCTGTTTATTTATGATAAATATATATATATGTGCTTTTGTGATGTTTAGATTGTGCAAAATGCATGAAATGTGATGTTACTGTTTAAATGTTTATTTGTTAATCAAGTGTAGACCTAGATGCCCTAACACCGTAGAACCCCTAAATGAAGGTCTGTTTCTTAGGGGTGAAACTCGTGTCCAACATCAACCGGTTGAGTAATTCTGGTGGCACGAGGAGAGAAAGAAAGGCAGTGTCTAACAACAATCGTGCGTGTGTCACGATGGCACTGGGAAAAAGAAAAAGAAAACACGGTTATCTAACATCATTCGTGCGTGTGTCACGAAGGTAACCCTGTGACTCTCCGCCGGTGTACTCCGGTTAAAGGAGGAGTCGGGAGCACACGTGGTTGTGCATTGAGGCCGTAGAGCCTATGTTCTGGCCGGTGAGCCAGGGGTCCTGTAGCAGAGCAGGGCTGGCGTCAGACTTAGCATTTCCCGGGTGTGTCGCTAAGTCTTGTACGGTGGGACCGTAGCATGGACTTGTTGCGGATCTTTATATGCAGAGTACACTGCATATATTTAGGGCATAATAATAAAATGAATAAATAATCATATAGGATCACAGTAAATTTATACAACTGTTAAATTACCTGAATTATCTGTTGATGCTTAGAAATGTGATTATTATCTGTATATCTGCTATGTTGTTAGAACTGTCTTGCTTAGTTCTGCATATATGTTTATTTTCAGTTTATAAACCTGATGAGTTGTTTAGTGATAGCTAAGTGAAATGCTATTCACTGAGCGAGTAGGCTCATACCTCTACTCAAAACATTTTCAGGTTATCGTCAGCAGCAGGAAATCAGAAGGATCGATTTATCCATACGCCTAGTCGATAGAAGGTTCGTAGTTAGTAGTTAGAGGTCTCTTAGTCCTTTCCCCTCGATCTTTGGGACAAAGTGTGAGTGAGAGAGTGAATGTGTATAAAGATGTAAATTATCTGTTATGCTTATTTTTTTGTGTCGAACAATGTAATATGTTGAAGACTCTGCTTATATTACTAATCAGTTAATAAAGATGCTTCCGCGGTTTGTTTAGTTCATTTTACAGCATAAATCGGATTTTCCTGTTAATGTCTTTAATATGTTTTAAAAAGTGAAGAGTGGTTGGCTTATGTGTAAATCCCACCCTGTCGCGCCTAATCTTGCGGTTTGTGGTTAATGTGAGATTGGGGCGTGACAAATTTTTGGTATGAGAGCATAGGTTGAGTATATGAATACTCTAAGTCAAGGTCAGGGGACGATAAGAGACCAATAGGATTAGGACTTAGGTGTCTTCCTTCTAACTGCACTTTTATAACAGGAAGTGTTCTGTTATATTATTGCAGATGGTAGGAAGATGATGTGGTCACGAGAATCAAGTTGAGAGTTAAGCTGAGTCATCAGAGATCATTAGGATCAAAAGATAAAAGTTATAAGTGAGGTACATAAAAAGTGACGTGTCTTTAGCTCTGGAAGGTCTGAGTGTTTAGATACCCTGGCCAGGTGTCTGAATACTTAGATTGACCAGTATCAAGCTACTCTGTCTGTTCTTCTCTGGATGCCCTGGCCAGGTATGCAGAGGAAGGATAGTCTAGAGAAAAAACCCTAGAAATCTTAGGGTTAAGAAATCAGAAATTAATATAGGAGTAAGAGATTTAAATAAAGGATGTGATATAACTCCTACCTTATATTGCTTATTGAATAAAGATCACTGGAAACGCTCTTATATGCATGAATTTAGACTTCCAGTTGTACAATAAGTATGATTCTTTTATATTGTTGTAACATGAAGTGAATTGTTTAATGTTTGTTTCATTTGTATTAAAGTAGATCCGAAATCATGTATAAGTAAGTTGCCCTAAGTGGATACTCTTTCCACATGTTTAAGGTTAATAGGGGTTGATTAATCTCGAGTAGCTCTTGGCTTCAGGACTACATGTTCGGCCTGGTCCGGCTGGCAGGATGCGTTACTGGGATCTAACGACTCCTATTAACAGTAAAATAAGAATAGACTTTGGATGATTTAGACCCGTAACCTAGTGAAAATGTATATACACTAGGATGATTTAACTATGATAAGAAGTCTAATGTGTTCTTTAATCTTGAGAATTAGGGCCTGAGAAGCATAGACCCTAATCGGCCCAAAACAGGGTTTTGATGATACATAAATACAAATTTGACAAGTAAGGTGTTTTAGTAAATGATTTTTAGTATCTTATGTGTAACTCTAATTTGGCTAAAATTGGGATATGATTTGGATATATAAAATGTGAACAACATTAGAAGATATCAGAATTTTTGAAGAATGTTTTGACCTGTTCATCGGCTGAGTTTCAAAACTCGACCGATCACATTTTCAGATTTATATAGCAGTGTTGTAATTGAATTTTATCTTTTTATTGGTATATCCAATTGATCTCAAATTTTAAATGTGTTTGAAAATCACAAATTTTAGACACTCTATTAATTTGGCGTAATTTTTGGATGACTTTTGATCTCTACAGTAAGGTGTCGGTCGAGTTGCAACTCGACCGAATCTGCTGCAGACTGCAATATAGCAGTGCACTGTTCGATTTTTAATTAATTATTGGTAACTTGAAATGACCTGAAATTTTTACTGGAGGTCTAAAACTTTATTAGGCACAACATATAAAATTTTCAGAATTTTTGGAGCTTCTGTTAGCAGTTTAATAAACGAATTACAGAAACTATTATGAAAACTGAATTTTCAGCTAATGTAATTAAAGTTGAGTGCTGGGTTAATATGTTATTGACCCAAGCAACTCAATTTGATTTATATAATCGATCACACATACACACAATAAAGCTATGTTACTGATATAGACCAAAACCCTAGAATGATTAAAGTTGTAGTAGTTTAAAGGATATCATTAGTGATGTAACCTTGTATACCAGTATCTTTGTTAAATAAGACCTTGAGATTTGTTTTATGAAAAGTAAAATGGCTTTGATAGTGATCTAGGGTTTTGAAGTAGATAATCTGATCGGTACATGAACAACATGAAATGACTTAGAGAAAAGAGTAAGACATAAACCTAAAATGTAACAATAAGTAAGTAAAATAGAAAGCGGAGTATTATCCGATATATGATCTGAAGATAGTTGATGTAGTTCATGTTTTTAAGACATGGCATCACTATCTTTATGATGTGACAATAGATTACCACCCTGATAAAGCGAATGTGGTGAATAGTGCTTTCAGCAGAAAGTCAAGTTCAACAACTAATGCATTCTCTATGACAGGTTTCAATAGAGACCTGTTAGTAGAAATGTGGAAGTTGAACTTAGGCTTAGGGATGACAACACAGAGTGATTTGAGGGTACAGATGTAAGTTAAGCCTACTTCTTATGAGTACATTAAGAAACCACAATAGGGTGATAGTGAGTTAAACCAGACCATGCATGACATGATAGGAGGAAAAGAGACCAGAGTTTAAGTTTTTAGATGATGAAGTGTTGTATTAGCATGACATGTTGTGTGTATCTCGAGATAGAGTAAAATTCTTTTAAGGGGAAAAGCCTGAAAGAAAAGATTCTTATGGAAGTGCATGTATTGATGTATGCTATGCTAGCAGGAAACACTAAGATGTATATGAATCTCAATTAGTTGAAACGGATGGTTAGATATGCAGAAGGATGTAGCTAGGTATGTGGTTAAAAGTAGTGTATACCAGTAGGTTAAGGTTGAACCCTAGAAATCTATAGCTACCTTGCAATCTTTTCTATGCCTGAATGGGAATGGGAATTTATCACAATGGATTTTGTGGTAAGATTACCCAGGACACCTAGAGGTTGTGATTTGATATGAATGATTGTGGATAGACTAATTTAGTCTGCTCACTTTCTTCATATTAAGTCGACCTGTGATGTCTCGAAACTTGACTAAGATACATGGATAAAATAATTAAGTTGCTTGGTAATCCAGTTTCAATCATATCATATTGAGTTTAAAAATACACAACTGATAATGGTACCGTTTGAGTATGAACCCAGAAAACACAGATTTGGTAAATCATTAGATGCATGATTTCAAGCTAGCAAGACAACATTAAAATATGTAAATAAACCTGGTTGCATGTTTCCTGTTATGTTAATGTGTATGACTTAAAGTTTACATGAATCGTTTCTCTGAGATATTATCAGAAATTCTCAAGTACTAATAATTATTTGTGTTATGATACGAAAATAACTCTTAATTGAGTTATGTGATGCATAAACCAGGAATTTGGTTAATATGCACGTTCTTCGAGAAATTCCAGATAATTGATAAATATTACAGATGGTTTCTTATAGGTGAAGTAAATTACTCTTATTGATGTAATAGGATGTTCAATTACATGAATTCAGTATGTATGTGCCAAAAAAAAAATTTGATTTGAGTTTGGGATATTTATGAATTTTTTTAATCTGTCTACATGCATGATATAAACATTACTCAGTAAATACAATGATTTTGGATATACTGCTCTGCCAGTTTCTGAATGATACCACATTGTGATTTAAATTGCAATCAAACAGATGAGATAACGGAAACCCTAAGAGTAGGGTGTTGCCATGTGATTAGTGAATGAGATAACCCTAAGAGTAGGGTGTTGGCATGTGATGAATGAACAAGGCAAATGAAACCCTAAGGACAGGGTGTACGATGAATCAAGTATTTTTGATATCAATTCTCAGTATGATATGTAATGATGTTTAACAGTTAAATTGCATGATTTAATTTTAGTACCAAATAGACATGCATTCTGTTTATTTAAGAATTTTAGTTTGTCTCCATGAAGAGTATAATAATTTCTTGGTAATTACCATAAAGTGAGATACTGCTATAACAGTTCTGGAAGGACAATGTTTTGTGGGTCGATCTGGAATCAGATCAGATGTGTCCTAGGTTGAAAGGCATATGCAGATAGCGGATCTGAGGATCAAGAAACTTACGAATCGTGAGATACCTTAGAGAAGGTTTTGTGGAGAAATCTTAACCTACAGGAAGGCACGTGGAAACATGAGTCAGGAATGAATGACAAGTTTCCTTTTCTCTTTTAGGAATTTTGGGACGAAATTCTTATAAGGGAGGGAGATTGTTACGACCCATATCAGGGTTAGTCAATAAATACCTTGAGTTACGTAAAACACCCCAATTAGTGCTAAGTTTTTGTTAAACATCATAAATAATCAAATAAGTTAATATGTGAATCAATAGTTGAGTTTGAATCACCCGAGGCAATTAATGATATCTATATTGATTATTTAGTTTATCAAGTTGAATCAAGTAATCACATTCGCATCTAGAGCTTTGATCTAGTGAAACAGTCCAATCAGTATGTTTTCATGCTTTGAGTTGGTAGAGGAGTTTGTGCTTGAGTGGATGCAAAAGAAATCATCCAATTTGGACCTCCGAGGCAATACTTATGTTATTTTTAGTTTTCTAGGACTTGGTTGCAATTTCTCCAAGGTTTAGTTTTTATTTTCCCTTTTTCCTTCCCCGCTTATCCTTTCTTCTTCAAGCGGTCGATGGATTAGGACCGCTACAGTAGCGGCGCTCAGCAGAGATCAGGCAGAGGCCGACAGAGTGGCGATTTGGGCGATTCTTGGCCTCGACTCAATGGCGTCGACTTCTTCTCTTCCTTCCACCTTCTCCTTCCTTTCTTCCCCTCTCCCTTCCTTGCCCAGCCGCGGCCGACCAGCCAGCTGGGCGGCACCTGTAGCAGATCGACCTGCTGGGCGGCGGGCTGCACAAGCAGCAGCTGGGCTGCTGCACGGCGCCGGCCATGGGCCGTTCTGGGCGAGCTAAGCACCCAGGGAGGTGCGATTGATCTCGTCTGTGAGATTCGTGCATCCAACCGCAGCTCCAGTTGCACCTAGCAACTTCGACCAGCAGCAAGCAGAAGCAGTCGTGGCTGCTGTGCACGGCCAGGAGGAGGCCACCTCGAGTGCGCCTGAGCAAGGAAAAGCTTCCCACAGCTCCGAAATTGAGGTCTAGGCACGAGTTGCAGCCCCAATAGCGATCGACACCCAACCGAGCCGTTCGTTTTCAACCTGTTCGTGGAAAACGGCTGCTGTGTGCAGTAGGTCCGAACCAATAGCTATTAGGGCGCAAGCAACAGACACTAAAGAGAGGTAGCTTTGGCTTTTGATTGAGATTCCAAATCTAGAATCTGTAGATTATAGCCTTAGTTAGGTGCTAAATCGAGTTCATATACAATGAGTTTCCTGTTTCTGCACAGGTTGCACGGCGGGCAAATCAATTTGCACGGCGTGCACAGTTACAGATAGCAGAACAAGTTTCTGCCCAGGTGCACGGCGTGCAGCCCAGGTGCACGGCGTGCACTCTTCTGTAAAGGGAAGAATTAGGCATGGTTGTGGACGTTTTTCGGTGTATGCGAACACACCGAAGTGGGTGAGTAGTAGTTCATTCAGTAATCATTATTTAACTCAATTTAAACGTTTAATTGCTTCTGTATCAATTGATATAACTTCTAAACAGTATAGTTCATACAATAGAGTATGTTAGACTCATTAGAATTGAACTACGTGATATGATTAATGAAAATGATGAAATTTCCTGTATTATTGTTGCAATGTATTAACTGATTTCAAATATTGATGTTTAGCATTGAAACTGGATGAATGATTCTGAATCCTGTTTATTTATGATAAATATATATATATGTGCTTTTGTGATGTTTAGATTGTGCAAAATGCATGAAATGTGATGTTACTGTTTAAATGTTTATTTGTTAATCAAGTGTAGACCTAGATGCCCTAACACCGTAGAACCCCTAAATGAAGGTCTGTTTCTTAGGGGTGAAACTCGTGTCCAACATCAACCGGTTGAGTAATTCTGGTGGCACGAGGAGAGAAAGAAAGGCAGTGTCTAACAACAATCGTGCGTGTGTCACGATGGCACTGGGAAAAAGAAAAAGAAAACACGGTTATCTAACATCATTCGTGCGTGTGTCACGAAGGTAACCCTGTGACTCTCCACCGGTGTACTCCGGTTAAAGGAGGAGTCGGGAGCACACGTGGTTGTGCATTGAGGCCGTAGAGCCTATGTTCTGGCCGGTGAGCCAGGGGTCCTGTAGCAGAGCAGGGCTGGCGTCAGACTTAGCATTTCCCGGGTGTGTCGCTAAGTCTTGTACGGTGGGACCGTAGCATGGACTTGTTGTGGATCTTTATATGCAGAGTACACTGCATATATTTAGGGCATAATAATAAAATGAATAAATAATCATATAGGATCACAGTAAATTTATACAACTGTTAAATTACCTGAATTATCTGTTGATGCTTAGAAATGTGATTATTATATGTATATCTGCTATGTTGTTAGAACTGTCTTGCTTAGTTCTGCATATATGTTTATTTTCAGTTTATAAACCTGATGAGTTGTTTAGTGATAGCTAAGTGAAATGCTATTCACTGAGCGAGTAGGCTCATACCTCTACTCAAAACATTTTCAGGTTATCGTCAGCAGCAGGAAATCAGAAGGATCGATTTATCCATACGCCTAGTCGATAGAAGGTTCGTAGTTAGTAGTTAGAGGTCTCTTAGTCCTTTCCCCTCGATCTTTGGGACAAAGTGTGAGTGAGAGAGTGAATGTGTATAAAGATGTAAATTATCTGTTATGCTTATTTTTTGTGTCAAACAATGTAATATGTTGAAGACTCTGTTTATATTACTAATCAGTTAATAAAGATGCTTCCGCGGTTTGTTTAGTTCATTTTACAGCATAAATCGGATTTTCCTGTTAATGTCTTTAATATGTTTTAAAAAGTGAAGAGTGGTTGGCTTATGTGTAAATCCCACCCTGTCGCGCCTAATCTTGCGGTTTGTGGTTAATGTGAGATTGGGGCGTGACAGTCTATTCTCTTAACAAGGAACATGAAGAACATCTATATCATTTATCTGTTATATTAACTCAACATCCCATGTTTTTCTCATGATACTCATTACTCTGATAAGTCGCCCATGAATCTTTCTTGTTTCTATCGGTTGGCCTTAGCCAATCTGCTAAACATATTTTGGATTATGCTGGACATGAGAATGTACATCATCATGTCTTGTTCAGGCATTGGTTTATACCAATCCTATATAAATATTCCAGGCATTGGATTATACCAATCATGTGCAACTAGTACAAGCATTAGACTTATATCATTCCTATGTATCCATTCCAAGTATTGGATTATGCCAATCCTATATAACTATTCCATTTATTGAACTATGTCAACCCTATGCAACTATTCCAGGTATTGAACTATGTCAAACCTATGCATGTATTCCAGGTAGTGGATTGTGCCAAACATGTGCATACATTCCAGGTAGTGGACTATGCCAAACCTGTGTAATTATTCCAGGTATTGGGTTGTTACAAATCATGTGTAGTTATTCCAGGTATTGGATTAACCAATCCTGTTTTATTATTCCAGGTATTGGGATTTAACCAATCCCGTGTTATCATTCCAGGTATGGGATTTAACCAATCCTGTGAAATTATTCCAGGTATTAGACTATGCTAATCTTGTACATCTATTCCAGGTATTGAACTATATCAATCTTGTGACATTATTCCAGGTATTGAACTATGTCAATCTTATGACATTATTCCAGGTATCGAACTATGTCAATCCTGTGCAACTATTCCAGGTATTGGACTATGCCAATCATGTGATTACGTCCCATGTCTGTTTACACAGCACTGGGTACCTCATTCTTCTACTGATATTTAAACTTTGGTCATGACATCATGATCAATCACATTCTTTATGTAATACAAGTATCCCTCCCTTCTCCACACTTGTACAATCAAGGTTCCATCATTATTATTGTATCCTTTTGTTATAATTATTATGTTACTATGTTTCTATTTTCTTAGTTTATTACAAACATTATCATCTCTTACAGGGGACTTTTATAATTGTCTTGATACCTTTCACTAGGTATCAACTTACTCATGTGGCTCTCAAAGCCCATTAAAATATCTTGTTACCTCTTACTAGGCAACAACCATTCTCATGGCTCATAAGGCCCATAAAACACCTTGTCACCTCTCACTAGGCAACATCTAACCATGTGGCTCACAAGGCCATTACACATCTTAAGTATTCAATCATGTTTATTACTCTTAACATTTATCATTACATGATTATCAATATAAGGTATGAGTTCATTTCTCACCCTTATCATGGTATGATTACATCATACTCATTAGTTTGGCTTAACCTTATTCTCAAAGTATATTAGCCTATGCTTATCAAGGTATACCAAACTCATTACATTTCGTTGTAACAATTAACATAACACACTTCATGTGTTTCTTTTCCAAGTATATTGGATTTGAGGTGCATCAAGGTATATCAACCCTGGAATGCTAAGAGTGATATCTTTCACATCTTGATGTATCACTTTCCTCATCACTTCCAACTTTCTTGAGTTATCAGCTTATCTTGGATTAAGGTATTTCCCATCTTAATCCTTTCATCCTCTAGCCTATCACTCTTACCATAAAGTGCATAGGTCACACATAAGAATGGTCCAACTATCTTTAATGATATGGAATCATCTCAGGTTAAGGCATTGCTTGCTATAAGGTTATCTATAATCAATCACTTTAGGTATTTCCCTTATTAATGTATTAGTCACCATTCCATTATTAGGATGAGGATCTCCCATACCATCACCCTTTATTAGGGTTTAGGGTTTCACATACTATCATACTTCATTAGGGTTAGGATTGCATATAGCATCACCCTTCATTAGGCTTTCACATCACATTGCTTATACTTAGGGTTTACTCTTCATCCCAACTAGGATTTCTCGTGGCATCAACCTCAATTAGGGTTTCTCATGGAATCAACCTCAATTAGGGTTTCACATGGAATCAACCTCAATTAGGGATTCACATGGAATCACCCTCAATTAGGGTTTCTCATTTCACATCAATTGGAGATACTCATCCCAAATAGGGTTTCATTCTCCATTCCCATAATTAGGGTTTTACATTATGTTAATCTGAATTAGGGTTAGGGTTCATTAACCTTCTGGATTAGGGTTTCATGATCTCTTTACTAAGGATCATAACCTAATCACCACACGATCAATACTCATGTATGA
Source organism: Alisma plantago-aquatica (assembly GCA_963693085.1). NCBI lineage: Eukaryota > Viridiplantae > Streptophyta > Magnoliopsida > Alismatales > Alismataceae > Alisma > Alisma plantago-aquatica. The sequence goes on from OY856411.1 coordinate 51,780,741, forward strand.
ATTCCTTTCTACCATCCTTTCAACTAGATTAGGTTACATCAACCCTCCAATCAAGTGCATACATCTATGATTGACATAGTGTACATGGTTTTTACTTACTTAAGCTTCAAGGGTTAACTCATCTAAGGATTATCAATCACTTAGTATCTTAAAGGCACAACCCTAATGATTATCTTAGAGATAAATCAGTAACAACCATAGGGTCATTTTATCTTTCATCACCTTAGATTTCCAATTGACTTAATCATATTGAAACATCCAAACGTTCTTGACCATTGATGCTCCAAATAGTTTGAAACTGTTTAAGCAAAACAATAATGAAACTGTATGGACAATTCACACTTGAAACCACTTGGGTCTCCAAACGGTCTTGAGACCGTTTGATCCAAACTCTCTCAAAACTGAATGGACCAAAAAGGTCTTCCATCACTTTATCAATTCAGGATTTCAATCATTAAACCATCTATCAATTGGACCACTGATTAATTCTTCAATTGGACCATTGAATCACCCTTCAATTGGACCTTCAATTAGGGTTTTGAACCCAATTGAACTAGGGTTTATAATCAAGAAACCATCAATTAGGGTTTTGAAATCGAGGAACCATCAATGGTTGACATTGTGGAACTAGTCCAATTGAAATCATTGGATCATCATCATACCACGACATGACCTGACCTGAAACGGTCTTAAGGTCGTTTGGATGACCTCCAAACGGTCTTGAGACCGTTTGCCCCATCCATCATTAAAACTTGTGAAATCCAATTAGGGTTCAGATCATTGGATTGATCATTATATTATCTATTGATTGCATTTCAATTTGATTTCTCTAGATCTTAAAATACTTAACCATACTCAACCCTAGACCTCCAAACGGTCTTGGTTGACCTCCAAATGGTCTTGAGACCGTTTGGGTTTAGTCAACCCAAAAATTTAATCAATCAATTGTAATTTCAGTGCTTAACCCGATTAGGGTTTCTAATTGAAGGATTGTCCATAAATTGAATTAATCAATTGGATCCATTAGATCATCATCCAACATGAACTAGGGTCCTGACCTTAAACGGTCAACCCATCCAAACGGTCAACCCCTCCAAACGGTTTGGTGAAATTGATTGGACCATGATGTTGAAACCGTTTGCAATAGATATTTGGGGAGGTGTGTGCAAACCGTTTGCAATAGATATTTGGGGAGGTGTGTGCTTATGATGATATCATCATCATCAAGCTCTAAACCCACGAAACTTACTGTGATTTTCATGGTGATTGCATCAATCAACCAAATAAAATTTTGAGAATGAAGAAGGGATCAACAATTGATAAGGAATTGAATGCAATAACAATATTAAGGGTTCAAGTTATAAAACCAACCTCCAATTGAGCTTAAAAGCTCCAAGATCACATCAACAATGGTTTATGCAACTCCTTTCACTATCCCAAGGATCGTCCTCAAGCTTTGAGTGAAAAGGAATGGTTAGAATTGAAGAGGGGATCGAGATAAGAAGAAATCATGCATTGATTTTTGATTTCCACCATGAAATCAAGGTGAAAGAAGGTCAAGAAGCTTACCAACAGGTTGGGGGTAGTCATCCTGATCCTCCAAAGATCCCTTGGTCGTTTTGCAAGCAAGGAGAAGAAGTGGATTCGAAAAAGCCTTTGGTTTGGCTTGTAAAGGGTGTTTTTATAAGAAAATCAATGAGAGAGAAAATGCCTTATATAAATCTTTTAATTCCAAAATTAGTGCCGCCTCTTCCCCCTCCATTACTTGGATACAAGGCTATCCTTCTTGCCTCTTATTCCTCTCAATTATCCATGATTTAATGAAAAAGCAAATTAAGCACCTTAAATCATATTATAATAATATCCATAAGTGAGTGGATATTTCTTTTCCTTATAATAATGTGAGTGGGTTCTTCACCTCATTAAGATATTTCCATTGCCTTTGCAAGGTGCAAGGACGTCCACATATATGTATTTCAACCAACACAATTTTGGTTGAAGGGCACTTCAATTAATATATTTATTTTTGCATTAAATTGAAGTAAAGTCCCATTTATGCTTAAATCTTGATTATTTTAATATCAAGATTTTCTCTCCTCCAAAGTGATTCGAATGAGGCGCCCCTCTCATTTTCTTTTCTCTACATGATGCCAAGAAACATGAGGGACCCTCTTGATGTGGTAATTTTCATATTGAACCCTGGGTTTTGGGTAAATTACACATTACACCAAAACAAGGTTTTAATGCACAAACATTGCTTTATCAGCTCTTTCTTGGTACTCAGGCTACCACAAGCCATACCTCTACATCACATTCATTCTCATGATGCTTCAACACATGAGGAACATCTTATCATGTAACATTTGCAATTTAACCCCTCAACTTGGGTAATTTGCACTTTAGTCCAAAACAAGCAAAACAATGTTTCAACATTATTTGAAAAGGACTAAAATTGAAACATAAGTCCTCTTAAACCTTAATTACTTTCCAAGAAATAAGAGCAAGCATATAATTAAATTTATTTAGTAAAACATCTAGGGTTAAGGTATAACCCAGGTCAGGGATGTTACAAATCATAAACCCCTAACAAGGATTTCGTCCCCGAAATTCCAGAAAAAAGGAGATAGATATTATTCATTCGTTATATCATCAAGTCTCCACATAACATCTCATTGTTATGGAGATACCATAGAAATTTGATCAATACAAATTTCTTCCACACAAAATTCCCATGGAATCAAACACATAGGATACATGCTTCACTGTCCTTTCATTATTGACTGTGTAGTTAATTCTAGGTCAGGTAACACTTTTCTTATTTAGATAGAGGTGATTTGTTAATTTAAATTGATATTATTTTATTTTAATAATTTTACAATTATTCCTTCAAATGGATCATTATCATCAATGTTATGTTTATGCAAAGCATAAACCCCTAACATGTGATGTCCATACTACATTAGGTAACTAGACTGATTCCACAGTTAACCATTCCATTTAACTATCAAAAGATAGATTGATATTTCTCAGATACCAGAATTCCTTACCTTGGTATCTAACACATGTGTTGATAACACATCATATCCTCATCTTCATTTTTGTTTATAAGTTGATTTATAATTAAATCAAATTCCTCCATATATCGATTAGAATGTGGTAGAAATATCCATGACACATCTCCTTCTTCTTTAAACTCTTGAGATTGTTTCAGAATGACTACTTCACTACTACAGAAATAGCATTCAGTGTCACTTTTCTGGGCGTCGATTATTAAGGAAAACTGACGCCTATCATATAAGGCGTCGGTTGTTTAAGCAAACCGACGTCTATATTCGAAGACCAGCTATACACGGGTACCGCTTTGTATTAAGCGTCGGTTGTTTATAAAAAACCGACGCTTAAAGTCGCCCGCGAAATCCATTTTTCGATAAAAAAAAAATAGTGTCATTGTCAGCGTCGGTTATATACCTAGAAAACCGACGCCTATGTGCGATGAAAATTTGCGCCGAAAATGTCACTTTCAGCGTCGGTTATCCTTGTATAACCGACGCTGAAGGTGGTTCCCGCCAAACATTTTCATGAAAATATCGTCCAATTGGACGTCGGTTGTTGCAAACAACCGACACTAAAGATGTTTAGGCGTCGGTTGTTGTAAACAACCGACGCTATTTGGGAACTTCATAACCTTCGATCGCCCGACTCTTCCCCTTTCTTCTGTTTCATTGCGAGCGATTCCTCTGCTGCGGCGATTTCTCTCCGGCAATTTCTTCTCCAGTGCCATTTCTCCGGCTAGTTTCTTCTCCGGCGCCCCCTCTCCGGCGCCCCCTCTCCGACGCCCCTCTCCGGCTAGTTTCTTCTCCGCCGCCCCTGCTGCTCCAATCGCCATGCGCTGCCGCCACGCCTGAGAACCGACGCCGCCGCCACGCCTGGTGTCGTCGCTCCGCGTGCCTGCCCAGTGTGCCGCTGCCTGCCCACCTGCCTGCCCACCTGCCAGCTTCGTCCAGCGTCACCCGCCGCCCTAGCTCCTTTCTTCCTGCTCACGCCCGGCGCCACCCCCTTCTTCCTGCTTCGACCACCACTGCTGGGAGCTCGCCTATTTGTCCGCCGCCGCTAACGAAAGGTATGTAAGCTGAAATAATTGGGTACTACTGTAATGCATCGAAGTAAATATCCTATTGCTCTTATATACTAGTAATGCATGATTAGTTTTACTGATTTCCTTGATGCTTTCAATGATTAATGATTGGTACTACTGGTTAGTATTACTTTAGTGATTACTTTCATTCAACAATTCATAGTTTTTTATTTACAATTACTGATCTGCTTGCCGATTTTAATGATTAGAGATACTGATTAATAGTAAGTATTGATGAATACTTAGTTAATTACTGATTTGTTGATTAGATATGTATAGAAGTTCCTTATAAATATATTTTTTATATACACATACATGTAATTTTGTATAAAATACATGATGTAGTGTGATCTTAAATCCTAGAGTGTACCCCTTTTGTTCTATGATGGTACCTATGACCCTAAATACATCCATAAGGGTCTATTGTATCCTAAAGAAGAATTATTTCTTCCTTCTGCCCTAATTTTTATATGGATCTTAATCTTATATCGCTTACTCATAAATAAGGAAATATCCTCCCTTATGACCACCTTGATGTGTATGTCCCATATAATCCACATGTTGGACCCTAATGATACAAATTTTTTATGTTGAAAATGAATGTATGTTTCAAGTGTTGAACCTAATGTTGGACAATGTGTTTGTTATAGGTGGTACACATTTATTATATAAGAATGACATCACATGTGTTTGTTGGCCTAGAAAGTCAACAATCATTGTTCTTTATATTACTTGTACATTGGTATAAATTAGAATGAACAATCACTAAATTATATACTATTTGTATGGAGTCCGGCTTCATTGTAGATATCTATTATTGTTGGCCTAGAAACCCGTCCAAGATTGACTCATTAGGAGTAAATCTTGGATAGTCCCTGGTTTGGGACTGTTCTTGAACACCTAATCTCACTTAGGATGTAAGTGTATAATGTGTATTGGGTTTTCGAGAAAATTTTGGTAGCATTTCCCCGTTTGTTCTCTAAGTACATATGTACTTAGAGAACAACGGGGAAATGCTGCCGAAATTTTCTTGAAAACCCAATACACATTATACACTTACTAGTGAGATTAGGTGTTCAAGGATGGGATAGGTGGTACACATTTATTATATATAAGAATGACATCACATGTGTTTGTTGGCCTAGAATGTGAACAATCATTGTTTTTTATATTACTTGTACATTGGTATAAATTAGAATGAACAATCACTAAATTATATACTGTTTGTATGGAGTCCGGCTTCATTGTAGATATCTATTATTGTGTTTGTTGGCCTAGAAACCCGTCCAAGATTGACTCATTAGGAGTAAATCTTGGATAGTCCCTGGTTTGGGACTGTTCTTGAACACCTAATCTCACTTAGGATGTAAGTGTATAATGTGTATTGGGTTTTCGAGAAAATTTTGGTAGCATTTCCCCGTTTGTTCTCTAAGTACATATGTACTTAGAGAACAGTGGGGAAATGCTGCCGAAATTTTCTTGAAAACCCAATACACATTATACACTTACTAGTGAGATTAGGTGTTCAAGGATGGGATAGGTGGTACACATTTATTATATATAAGAATGACATCAAATGTGTTTGTTGGCATTTCCTCGTTTGTTCTCTAAGTACATATGTACTTAGAGAACAGCGGGGAAATGCTGCCTAATCTTTTCCTAATATATACTTGTTTCCTAATATATACTTGTTTTCTCTGATCATAGAATGGATAGATCATGGATGTCCATTCGTAATCGTTGCACCCCAGAGTTTATATCTGGTCTGGATCAGTTTATTAGATTTGCCGAGGAACATAGGAAAAAACCTACAGATAGGTTCTACTGTCCATGTAGGCATTGCGGTAACAACTTGAAAGTCAACACTGGTGAGGAAATCAAAAGTCATGTCATGTGCAACGGGATTGTACAAGGCTATACAGAATGGCACTGGCATGGAGAGATTTCAAAATCGAAACCAGTAGATGTCGATAGCAGTGCTTGGGTGGAAGAAGAAATTGCCTCCGATGACGTAAATGTGAACGAACCAGTTCCAGCAGACATCGTTGATGCGATGCTGGATAGTTGTAGGGTAGAGCACACCGATCCACCTCCTATCTTTACAAACATTGTGCATGATGCTGAGATACCGTTATACACAGGCTGTGCTAAGTTTACGAAGCTTAGCGCTGTGTTGAGATTGTATAAGTTGAAAGCTAACAATAGATGGAGCGACAAAAGCTTCACTTCATTGTTGACTTTGTTGAAAGAAATGCTTCCTGAAGGAAACGAGCTTCCAATCTCAACATACCAGGTAAAGAAAATGTTGTGCCCAATGGGAATGGAGGCCAAGAAGATACACGCATGCCCGAATAATTGTGTATTATTTCAAAAGGACTATGTAGATTTGAAAGATTGTCCAAAATGTGGTGTGTCACGGTATAAATTGACGACTTCGGGGGAGTCCAAAACTGGTTCTCCTGCCAAGGTGCTGTGGTATCTACCTATAATATCACGGTTTCAACGCTTGTTTGCAAATCCGAAAGATGCGAAGAATTTGAGGTGACATGCAGATGTTAAGAAAAATAATGATGGGATCCTACGACATGCGTCTGATTCCCCACAGTGGAAGAATATTGATCTATTGTACCCTAAATTTGGTGAAGAAGATAGGAATCTAAGACTTGGGCTTTGTACAGATGGGATGAATCCGTACGGGACATTGAGCAGCCAACATAGCACTTGGCCAGTCATGCTTGTTATATACAATCTTCCTCCCTGGATGTGTATGAAAAATAAGTACGTTATGTTGTCATTGTTGATATCGGGCCCTAAACAACCCGGAAATGATATCGATGTTTATCTTGAACCTTTGATTGATGACTTAAAGAAACTTTGGGCTGAAGATGTGATGACCTATGATGCTTCAGCAAGAGAGACATTTCGTTTGCACGCTATGTTATTTTGCACTATTAATGACTTTCCAGCATATGGGAATTTGTCTGGATATAGTGTCAAAGGAGCTAAAGTGTGTCCTATATGTGAAGAAAACACTAATTCAATAAGACTAAAACATGGCGGCAAGACTGTATATCTTGGTCATCGAAGGTTTCTTTCAAAATTCCATCTGTATCGTAGGAAGCGCAAAGCATTCAATGGATGGAATGATGAACGGAGTGCACCTAAACCTATACCAGGGGATGTTGTTTATGAAAGAGTAAAAGACATTGTCAATGAATTTGGTAAGAAATCACAATGTAGTATGGCCACACGGAGTGACAATTCTTCATTCAAGAAGAAGTCAATATTTTGGGATCTTCCTTATTGGAGTTCTTTGACAGTCAGGCATTGTATCGATGTAATGCACGTTGAGAAAAATGTCTGTGATAGCATCATTGGTACTCTATTAAATATACCAGGTAAGACTAAAGATGGGATAAAATCCAGACTGGACCTACGTGAAATGGGAATAAGGTCAGAATTAACAGAATTACGTGAAATGGGTAATAAAAGAACATACTTACCTCCCGCTTGTTACACGTTGTCTAGAAAGGAGAAGAAAACTTTTTGTGAATGCTTGGTAAATGTTAAGGTGCCACATGGTTACTCATCCAACATCCGTAGATTGGTATCAATGAAAGATCTGAAGTTGATAGGTCTTAAATCTCATGATTGTCACACTCTAATGCAACAAATATTGCTCGTGGCAATTCGATCTATATTGCCGAAGCATGTAAGGTTTGCAATTACCAGACTTTGTTTCTTTTTCAACAGTCTATGCAGCAAAGTTATTGACCCTGATACTCTCGATAATTTGCAAAGAGAAGTGGTTGTTACCCTATGTCAGCTTGAGATGTATTTCCCTCCTTCGTTCTTTGATATCATGGTACATCTTGTTGTCCACTTGACTAGGGAAGTGAAAATGTTGGGACCAGTTTTCTTGCATTGGATGTATCCCTTTGAACGATACATGAGCGTTTTTAAAGGTGATGTTCGAAACCGTTATCGGCCTGAAGGGAGTATTATTGAAGGTTATGTGGCGAGAGAGGTTATGGATTTTTGCAATGACTTTCTCAGTGGTAATGAAACTCCTGATAATGACAAGAATATTGAGGAGGGCAAAGGAATTTTGGGATCACGGGTGAAAGTAATCAGCCGTGAGCAGTTGGAACAAGCTCACTTGTATATTTTACACAATATGGACGAAGTGAGTGTTTATATCGAGGAACATACCAATTTCATAAAGAGACAACATCCTCGAGCAAGTTCAATGTGGCTTGCTAGAGAGCATAATAAGACTTTTACTAAGTGGTTTGAAGATAAAGTCTTACATCAACTATCTCAAACACCAAATGATATTAGAAAAACTATCAAATGCCTCGCCTTTAAACCAAAACCGAATGTTATGTCTTATGAAGGGTTTGACATTAATGGATTCACATATTACACAAAGTGCCAAGATGATAAGAGTGTCATCCAAAATAGTGGGGTCACTCTTCAAGCGTCGACTATGTACTTTGCAAGTGCAAAGGATAAGAGTCCACGTGAAGCTAAAATGTCATATTACGGTGTCATTGAGGACATTTGGGAGTTTGACTACATAGATTTCAAAATTCCGCTCTTTAAATGTAATTGGGTTGATAACACCAAAGGAGTTATAGTGGATGAATTGGGTTTCACTTTGGTGAACTTTGAAAAGATTGGCGAGAAGGGTGAACCATTCATATTGGCATCACAGGCAAAACAAATATTCTATATCGATGATCCTGCGAATGATAAATGGTCGGTTGTTCTTCATGATAAAAGACAGTTCATTGAAGATCCTATAGATGAAGAAGAGTACTATGATAAGTATGATGACTCCAGTCCATTCTCAGTTGGGTTGCCCACTCCACAAAATATTGAAGCTAATGATGACTTATATGTGCGCGGAGATCACAATGAAGGATTGTTAATTGATAAAAGATCACAATTTTAGAGACATGTATGTTAATACAAATGCTAAATGTTTGCCTTTTTCTAGTTAATACAAATGCTAAATGTTTGCCTTTTTCTAGTTAATACAAATGCTAAATGTCTGCCTTTTTCTAGTTAATACAAATGCTAAATGTTTGCCTTTTAAATGACATTTTTAGATGGCTGACCATGATGAGCATGATGTCCATGATGAGCATGAAGTCCATGATGAGCATGCTGTCCATGACGTGCATGGCGAGGATACTAATGTAAGTTCTAAAAACATATCCTGTATTTCTATAAAATTCATTATCTTCTAGTTATGTCATATATCCTATATTTCTATATTGGGCTAATTTAGTGTGTTTATTTTTGTCAAATTTTAGGTTGATGCACCTGTACCCACTGAAGCACTGGAGAAACTTGATGCGCAGCACCAAACACTTAACAAGAAAAGGGGCATCACTCTGTTGAAGAAGTTATTAGCGCTAAGTGGTAGTGGATCCAAATTGGTGGTGGAGTTTGATAATGGAGGAAATCCAATTGGAGTGAACCGCAATCATTTTGTAAACTATCTTGGGTGTACCACTCGGAGCCATTGTGGTGTTAAGTATGATAATTGGCATAAAGTTCCTCAAGGGAAAAAAGACTTGATATGGAAGGATTTATGCGTGAGTTATTATTATTTGCAATTCTATTTTGTAGATTACAAATTCTATTATTTGCAATTCTATTTTGGATACTAGTTAACAACATTTCTATTTTACAGAATCTGTTTGCATTGGATGAGAAGTTGCATCGTAAAAATGTGATGCAACGCGCTGGAAAGATGCTTAGGAATTATAGGACAAATTTGAACAGAGAATACATAAAAGAGGGTGATAAGAAGAAGAAGTCAGCCCTTGAACAATGGAACTTCTTGGACAAAGAAGATTGGGACAATTTTGTTGCTTCAAGAAAATCTGAAGAATTCAAGGTATTAGGCGTCACTCCCAATTTAATTAATATACATTGTATTCACCTATTCAAGATTAACATTTAGTGCTACTAACCAAATCATTAATGTGCATACTAACTAGGCCCTCAGTGACGCACAAAAAGCAAGGCGTGCACTGAATGTGCATGACCACACTATGGGTCCAAAAGGCTATGCAAGCGTTCGCCAAAGACTACAGGCGGAGTCTACGGCTACTCAGGAGTCTGCTCCTACTCCGGAGTCTGCCACACCCATGCCTCGCCATGATATCTGGATAGCTGGCAGGCAAAACAAGAAGGGTGAAATAAAGAAGCCTGTAACTGCTGAGGCGGCTGCAAAAATGGTAAAATACAACTCTTAGAGAAATCGTTTGAATATTGATTATTTGTGGTGTTAACTTACCAATTTCTATTTATGGTGATTAGCGGGAGCTGCACGAGCAGAGGAAACAAGGCACGTTCATCCCTCAGGGCACAAGGGATGAATTGACAGTTGCTCTGGGTAACCCAGAGCATCTTGGACGTGTTAGAGGTGCCGGCGCTGGTGTTGGCATCAAAGCATTCTTTGGGCCATCCCAGCGCAAACCCAGAGCGGGACTTTCTCAAGAAGAGGTAACCTATTCTTTTTTTAGAATGTTACTGCAAAAGGAAATTCATTAATAAGAAGCTAATGTTTCTTTTATCCATGTATAGGAGAATAAGAGAGTTGAGGATTTAGTTGCTAAGAAGGTCAACGATGTAGTTGCTGAGAAGGTCAAGGAAGAATTGCTGCGGTGGTAGGCATCTCAGGCTTCCAATACGCCTATGGCGACCCACTCTTCTCCTGATGCAGAGACTGCGAGTAATCCTGGAGACCCATCGCCTAGCACGTCTGTTGTAAGTATTGTTTATGACATTGTAGTTAGTCTTTTCAAGTTGTTATGTTTTCAAGATGATATGTATATATGTATAATATTCTTTACGTAAATTTGTAGGCATTGAAGCCATGCCGCTTAAGAATGCAAGACTACGTTGTTGCAGAGGCGCAGGCTTACCCGTCCCTTCCTGGGGCAATGTTTCACGGGACTCCAATGCCACAGGGCTACGTTCGTGTGAGCCCGATATGTGTGTTACCCGATTGGAGAGAAGCTACATTGCCATATCCCCACCCGGATATTGATAGACTTGCTGATGCAGAAGGCGGGGTGATATTGTGGCCCAAAGCAGATGTCGTCTACACGACTGAAATTGTAAGATAAATTTACATTGATTTAGACTGTTAATGTGTATATATGATGTCAACTGATCTGAATTTATATGTACATGTTAAAAAGAAGACACCAGGAGCACCTAGGCCTCCACTTCCACTTCCCGCATTACCCGATTGGGTTCCAACTGACCTAACATACCCGTTAGGTCCTGCTTGTAGGGGAATGACATGTTGGCTACGGGCACATAATGTACATTGCCCTATAATTATTTCTTTAGATGCAGATTATGTAGGTCAATCATACGATAGCTCTTTATTTATACAAGATATTATTGAGCTGTTTATGTATGATTGGCTGAATACATCAATGATAGAGACATGGATAAGGTGAGATCTTGTTTATACATCCATATACCTTGTGTAAGATCCGGTGATCTGGTTTCTTATATATTATTGCATACGCCTATATGTTTTGCAGCTACTTAGTCGAAGATCATTGCAAACAATTTGCATTTGATCATTTGGGATTTTTGATTCCATCATTGATTAGTTTGGTAGCTAAAGACCCTGATAATGTTCAACAATACTGTATAGATGCTTTTACAATTTTTGGTCAGCAAAAGAAGACGATAATAATAGCTCCATTCAATGTCAAGTAAGTTTACTTTATTTATAATTTGGACTTAAGAAAATTCCATTTTTATTTTGCATTTTGAGTTATTAATTGTTAACTTCTTACCTCTAGCGGTAGACATTGGGAGTTACTAGTTATTGTCCCCGGGACATTCACTGTTTATTATCTAGATCCTGCGGGGAGTACATTGAACCCTAAAATTGGACACGTAATGAGAATGCCATTATTCTGGTGATAAATATTTCATTTTTATATCCGTTAACATCTTTTATTACATTACTATTTACTTATGCAATTTACTGTGTTATATTAACATATAGGGGTTTAGATGCATTCAAAAAGGCTGGAGGAAAGGTCCCAAGGAAAAAGAACCAGCCAATAAATTGGGAGAACGTACAAGTAAGTTCCCGACTCCCCGACTCCAATGTATATATCATTGATGTGAATTGTGCTTAGTTGTATTATTTTGTATGTTTCAATTTATAGTGTGCTACACAAGACAATGGCTGGGCATGCGCATACTATGTGATGTGATTTATGCAGATGATTATCAAACATGCCGCATTGGACATCGATAGCATACATGAGGTATTATATATAGTCTCATTAGTTAGTATGAAATATATCAATCTTATTTTTATATTATTACTTATATATATACATCATTCTCTTTGCAGGTGTTTAAAACTGACCACACTATAGGTAAACGCTTAAAAAATATACATGCTCCATATACGATGGAAGCATTAAATGAAGTAAGAGAAGAATGGGCAAAAGCCATACAAGCAGTGGCAACTGTAAGATATAATTGGGATGTTGATAGCGATAATGAATGATACTTTGTAAATGAATATTTCTGAATGTTAATACATTTATTTGAATGTTTCTATATGTGTGAATGTGAGAATTGAATTGATGTCTGAATGTATGTACTTGTGTGAAATTTTCCTTGTGACTTTTGCAGGTTTGCAGCCTGTTTGTAGGCTGATATCAATGGATGTTGTAAACCTGCAGTTCAGAAAACTGAACTGTAGGTTCTCATCCTGCTGACCAGCCACAGCAGGCCTGCAAACTGATATGAAAAATATATATATATAAATAGGCGTCGGTTATTTATAGAAAACCGTCAGCAAAGACCTACAGCGTCGGTTATGTATAGATAACCGACGCTTGATGTGGCCAAAGCAGTCCTGGAAATGGCGTCGGATATTCGTATCGAACCGACGCCTATTTAAACAACCAGGCGTCGGTCTTTTGGTATATAACCGATGCCAAAAGGGTTTGCGCCACAGAAAACGACGTCATCTAGGACACTTTATGCGTCGGTTATCTACTAAAAGACCGACGCTACATGGAATATAGGCGTCAGTCTTTTAGTAAATCACTGACGCAGAAAGTGCCCTAGATGACGCCATTTTCTGTGGCGCGAACCCTTTTGGCATCGGTTATCTACTAAAAGACCGACGCCTATAGGTTAAATAGGCGTCGGTTAAAAAACCGACGCCGAAATGTACGACCTTTAGCGGCGCCCACATAGGCGTCGGTCGGAAACCGACTTCAAATGGGGTTAAAAGACCGACACCAAAGGCCGTTTCTGTAGTAGTGCTTGATCAGAGTAATCAGAAAGATAACAATCTAGATATGTCATACTTACCTTGCCTTCAATAAATGAATACTTGGACAGGGTATTCAAGAACTAAAATTAGGTAGTATGTATTTGTTTTATATTATGTTCCATATTCTTAACATCTCTTTAAATTTCACTACTTAGTATCTCAGATTTTCTCTGAGTGTTTCTTTTACATCTTTTCCCTTTCTGCATGAAAAGAGAAATTTTTCAAACATATAAGAGAATATTAAGCTGAACATAAGTTTTCATTCTACTTATTTCTTCCTCATATCCTCAAAGGATTATACCGATGAACTAAACAACAACTACCTTTATTATAGTAGGAAACAGAAGATAATTCAAAATAGAAAGTTCTATCTTGACAAGTCTACCTTTTATAAGTTAACTAGCATCTTATCTGACCCAAAACATGGACTTAGTTGTTATTTGTTATTGCCTTTGTCCTCTACTACCAGAAGTAGATGGACCAAATTGTGGCACTTGTCTTTGTCCTCTACCATATGCTCCACTGGACTGAGGTCTTTGTGGGTTTTGTAGATTATACCTTGACTGTTGGGTCACCTCACTATTTCTCCTTGGACATTGTTGTCTAAAATGTCCTAGTTGTCCACATTTATGACAAGCTCGACCCCAACTTGATGATCCCTGCATAGGTGTACTATATTGTGGTTGAATTGGTGAAGATTTTGGTTGTTTGTTGCCACTACTCTACTGTTCCTGTGACTGTGTAGGCTTCCTTTTAAGGTCTGTCTCATGTTTCTTTATCGTAGACCTTTCTATCCTCCGTATAGACTCCACAAATGTGGCAAACCTCTATCTAATTTCTAGGGCAGATGTCGGAATGGACATCTCAGCTATCAATCCCTTCTCAAAATGTCAGATCTTCTCCTCCTCAGTAGCAGCCGTCTGAGGACAAAATCGTAAAAGTTCCATGAACTTAACCTCATATTCATTTATTGACATGGCTCCCTATCGTATCTTCTCAAACTGTGAGATCTTTTCATTTAAATACGTCCTTAGAAAATACTTATTGACGAATTCTCGACGGAATTCCTCCCATCCAACCTCTTCATCATTCCTTTTTATTTCTTCTATAGCCCACCAATGTCCAGCACTACCCTTCAAAAGGTACACAGCATGTTTAACTTTGTCAGCATCCGAGATACTAAGGATCTTAAAAGCCTTTTCTAACTCAGTGAGCCAGAGATCAGCATCTCCTGGGTCATATGTCCCAGCATATTCTATGGCTCCTACATGATGTAGTCGTTCAAAGGTCTTACCAGACCCATATCCCTCATTGGGGACTGGTCCCCTGGATGGTGGTACCGGCATCCGATCTATTATATGCATTACTGCAGTAATGAATTGCCCAAAAAGTGTAGAAAAAGCTTGGTTTCTCATCATGACCTCATCAACAGGGGGATTCTTAGGCACTGTTTCTTCTCTTGCCTGATCCCTGGCACCTTCTACTAGTGCAGAAAAATTGCCCTTAGCAACGTGTTCCTCGTGTTCTCCAGACATCTTGGAGTTATATATCTTCTTCTGCATAAGCAGAAGGCACTATAAGATACACTAGGTACACTCAGAACAGACTCCATACCTTAGTCCTATGTCTCTGTAGACTCAGTAAACCTAGGGCTCTGATACCACTAAATTGTGGCGAAGTGTTCAAAACATACATTATTAATTAAGCGGAAGCAATTACTAACAACAGATTACTGAAAATCACTAAAAATTAAAACCTTTTTCAAAGATATCCATTCATAGGAAAACTCTTTCAACAAGAACCAATGCATTACATTTACATCCTGTTTCATAAGTACATAACTTGTACCACCCCTTATCGAGGATTACAACATCCACTGCCTTGTTAAAAGCTAAACACAGACAGTATAAGAACCTTGAGGCATTAAGCCAAAAACTTAGATTGATTTATTATAAATACTAGTTACTAACTCTGAGGACCTGAGAGTATAGAGACGACACATAGGACTTCTATCTACAAGACACGACAGACAGTACACTCAACCTGAGCTGTCATTGCTATCCCTGCTGCTGTTGATGTTCTTCCTCTGTAAGATATTCTCAGTCTCCTCCGTGCTTGTCCACCTAAAAATGTTGGATCCCACGGGGGTGAGACAATTGTAATTGCCCCAACGAGAGATACAACTCTACGCCAAAAACATTATCATTGCAGTTTAAAGATATAAAATTGGGCAGAGGATAAGCAGTTTAAAGCATTCTTATCTTTTAAAGCATTGAAACTATTTATGATAGAACAATAGATCGTCTATTCTGTTAATAAGGAACATGAAGAACATCTATATCATTTATATGTTATATTAACTCAACATCCCATGCTTTTCTCATGATACTTACTCTGATAAGTCATCCATGAATCTTTCTTATTTCTATCGGTTGGCCTTAGCCAATCTGCTAAATAGATTTTGGATTATGCTGGACATGACAATGTACATCATCATGTCTTGTTCAGGCATTGGTTTATACCAATCCTATATAAATATTCTAGGCATTGGAGTATACCAATCACGTGCAACTAGTACAAGCATTAGTCCTGTGTATCCATTCCAAGTATTGGATTATGCCAATCATGTATAACTATTCCAGGTATTGAACTATGTCAACCCTGTGCAACTATTCCAGGTATCGAACTATGTCTAACCTGCGCATCTATTCCATGTAGTAGACTGTGCCAAACCTATGCATACATTCCAGGTAGTGGACTATGCCAAACTTGTGTAATTATTCCAGGTATTGGGTTGTTACCAATCCTGTGCAGTTATTCCAGGTATTGGATTTAACCAATCCTGTGTTATTATTCCAGGTATTTGGATTTAACCAATTCTGTGTTATTATTCCAGGTATTGGGATTTAACCAATCCTGTGTTATTATTCCAGGTATTGGGCTTTAACCAATCCTGTGCAGTTATTCCAGGTATTAGACTATGCCAATCCTGTGCATCTATTCCAGATATTGAACTATATCAATCCTGTGACATTATTCCAGGTATTGAACTATGTCAATCTTGTGACATTATTCCAGGTATCGAACTATGTCAATCATGTGCAACTATTCCAGGTATTGGACTATGCCAATCCTGTGATTACATCCCATGTCTGTTTACACAGCACTGGGTACCTCATTCTTCTACTGACATTTAAACTTTGGTCATGCCATCATGCTCAATCACATTCTTTATGTAATACAAGTATCCCTCCCTTCTCCACACTTGTACAATCAAGGTTCCATCATTATTATTGTATCCTTTTGTTATAATTATTATGTTACTAAGTTTCCATTTTCTTAGTTTATTACAAACATTATCATCTCTTACATGGGACTTTTATAATTGTCTTGGTACCTTTCACTAGGTATCAACTTACTCATGTGTATCTCAAATCCCATTAAAAAATCTTGTTACCTCTTACTAGGCAACAACCATTCTCATAGCTCATAAGGCCCATAAAACACCTTGTCACCTCTCACTAGGCAACATCTAACCATATGGCTCACAAGGCCATTGCACATCTTAAGTATTCAATCATGTTTATTACTCTTAACATTTATCATTAAATGATTATCACTACAAGGTATGAGTTCATTTCTCACCCTTATCATGGTATGATTACATCATACTCATTAGTTTGGCTTAACCTTATTCTCAAAGTATATTAGCCTATGCTTATCAAGGTATACCAAAGTCATTACATTTCAGTGTAACAATTAACATAACACACTTCATGTGTTTCTTTTCCAAGTATATTGGATTTGAGGTGCATCAAGGTATATCAACCCTGGAATGCCAAGAGTGATATCTTTCACATCTTGATGTATCACTTTCCTCATCACTTCCAACTTTCTTGAGTTATCAGCTTATCTTGGATTAAGGTATTTCCCATCTTAATCCTTTCATCCTCTAACCTATCACTCTTACCATGAAGTGCATAGGTCACACATAAGAATGGTCCAACTATCTTTAATGATATGGACTCATCTCAGGTTAAGGCATTGCTTGCTATAAGGTTATCTATAATCAATCACTTTAGGTATTTCCCTTATTAATGTATTAGTCACCATTCCATTATTAGGATTAGGATCTCCCATACCATCACCCTTTATTAGGGTTTAGGGTTTCACATACTATCATACTTCATTAGGGTTAGGATTTCATATAGCATCACCCTTCATTAGGCTTTCACATCACATTGCCTATACTTAGGGTTTACTATTCATCCCAACTAGGGTTTATCGTGGCATCACCCTCAATTAGGGTTTCTCATGGAATCAACCTCAATTAGGGTTTTACATGGAATCAACCTCAATTAGGGTTTCACATGGAATCAACCTCAATTAGGGATTCACATGGAATCACCCTCAATTAGGGTTTCTCATTTCACATCAATTGGAGATACTCATCCCAAATAGGGTTTCATTCTCCATTCCCATAATTAGGGTTTTACATTATGTTACTCTGAATTAGGGTTAGGGTTCATTAACCTTCTGGATTAGGGTTTCGTGATCTCTTTACTAAGGATCATAACCTAATCACCACACGATCAATACTCATGTATGAATTCCTTTCTACCATCCTTTCAACTTGATTAGGTTACATCAACCCTCCAATCAAGTACATACATCTATGATTGACATAGTTTACAAGGTTATTACTTACTTAAGCTTCAAGGGTTAACTCATCTAAGGATTATCAATCACTTAGTATCTTAAAGGCACAACCCTAGTGATTATCTTTGAGATAAATCAGTAACAACCATAGGGTCATTTTATCTTTCATCACCTTAGATTTCCAATTGACTTAATCATATTGAAACATCCAAACGTTCTTGACCATTGATGCTCCACACTATTTGAAACCGTTTAAGCAAAACAATAATGAAACCATATGGACAGTTCACACTTGAAACCACTTGGGTCTCCAAACGGTTTGAGACCGTTTGATCCCAAACGATCTTGAGACCGTTTGGTCCAAACTCTCTCAAAACTAAATGGACCAAAAAGGTCTTCCATCACTTTATCAATTCAGGATTTCAATCATTGAACCATCTATCAATTGGACCACTGATTAATTCTTCAATTGGACCATTGAATCACCCTTCAATTGGATCTTCAATTATGGTTTTGAACCCAATTGAACTAGGGTTTATAATCAAGAAACCATCAATTAGGGTTTTGAAATCGAGGAACCATCAATGGTTGACATTGTGGAACTAGTCCAATTGAAATCATTGGATCATCATCAAACCACAACATGACCTGAACTCAAACGGTCTTGAGGTTGTTTGGATGACCTCCAAACGGTCTTGAGACCGTTTGCCCCATCCATCACTAAAACTTGTGAAATCCAATTAGGGTTCAGATCATTGGATTGATCATTAAATTAGCTATTGATTGCATTTCAATTTGATTTCTCTAGATCTTCAAATACTTAACCATACTCAACCCTAAACCTCCAAACGGTCTTGGTTGACCTCCAAACGGTCTTGAGACCATTTGGGTGACCTACAAATGGTCTTGAGACCATTTGGGTTTAGTCAACCCAAAAATTTAATCAATCAATTGTAATTTCAACGCTTAACCCGATTAGGGTTTCTAATTGAAGGATTGTCCAAAAATTGAATTAATTAATTGGATCCATTAGATCATCATCCAACATGAACTAGGGTCCTGACCTCAAATGGTCAACCCATCCAAACGGTCAACCCCTCCAAACGGTTTGGGATCCAAACCTCCAAATGGTTTGGTGAAACCGATTGGACCATGATGTTGAAACCGTTTGCAATAGATATTTGTGGAGGTGTGTGCTTATGATGATATCATCATCATCAAGATCTAAACCCACAAAACTTACTATGATTTTCATGGTGATTGCAACAATCAACCAAATAAAATTTCGAGAATGAAGAAGGGATCAACAATTGATAAGGAATTGAATGCAATAACAATATTAAGGGTTCAAGTTATAAAACCGCCTCCAATTGAGCTTCAAAGCTCCAAGCTCACGTCAACAATGGTGGATGCAACTCCTTTCACTATCCTAAGGCTCATCCTCAAGATTTGAGTGAAAAGGAATTGTTAGAATTGAAGAGGGGATCGAGATAAGAAGAAATCATGCATTGATTTTCGATTTCCACCATGAAATCAAGGTGAAAGAAGGTCAAGAAGCTTACCAACAGGTTGGGAGTCGTCCTCCTGATCCTCCAAAGATCCCTTGGTCGTTTTGCAAGCAAGGAGAAGAAGTGGATTCGAAAAAGCCTTTGGTTTGGCTTGTAAAGGGTGTTTTTATAAGAAAATCAATGAGAGAGAAAATGCCTTATATAAATCTTTTAATTCCAAAATTAGTGCCGCCTCTTCCCCCTCCATTACTTGGATACGAGGCTATCCTTCTTGCCTCTTATTCCTCTCAATTATCCATGATTTAAATAAAAGCAAATTAAGCACCTTAAATCATATTATAATAATATCCATAAGTGAGTGGATATTTCTTTTCCTTATAATAATGTGAGTGGGTTCTTCACCTCCTTAAGATATTTCCATTGCCTTTGCAAGGCAAAAGGACGTCCACATATATGTATTTCAACCAACACAATTTTGGTTGAAGGTCACTTCAATTAATATATTTATTTTTGCATTAAATTGAAGTAAAGTTCCATTTATGCTTAAATCTTGATTATTTTAATATCGAGATTTTCTCTCCTCCAAAGTGATTCGAATGAGGCGCCCCTCTCATTTTCTTTTCTCTACATGATTCCAAGAAACATGAGGGACCCTCTTGAAGTGGTAATTTGCATATTGAACCCTGGGTTTTGGGTAAATTACACATTACACCAAAACTAGGTTTTAATGCACAAACATTGCTTTATCAGCTCTTTCTTGATACTCAGGCTACCACAAGCCATACCTCTGCATCATCTTCATTATCATGATGCTTCAACACATGAGGAACATCTTATCATGTAACATTTGCAATTTAACCCCTCAACTTGGGTAATTTGCACTTTAGTCCAAAACAAGCAAAACAATGTTTCAACATTATTTGAAAAGGACTAAAATTGAAACATAAGTTCCTCTTAAACCTTAATTACTTTCCAAGAAATAAGAGCAAGCATATATTTAACTTTATTAAGTAAAACATCTAGGGTTAAGGTATAACCCAGGTCAGGGATGTTACAAATCATAAACTCCTAACAAGGATTTCGTCCCCGAAATCCCAGAAAAAAGGAGACAGATATTATTCATTTGTTATATCATCAAGTCTCCACATAACATCTCATTGTTATGGAGATACCATAGAACTTTGATCAATACAAAGTTCTTCCACACAAAATTCCCATGGAATCAAACAAATAGGATACATGCTTCACTGTCCTTTCATTATTGACTGTGTAGTTAATTCTGGGTCATGTAACACTTTTCTTATTTAGATAGAGGTGATTTGTTAATTTAAATTGATAAAATTTTATTGTAATAATTTTACAATTATTCCTTCAAATGGATTATTCTCATCAATGTTATGTTTATGCAAAGCATAAACCCCTAACATGTGATGTCCATACTACATTAGGTAACTGGACTGATTCCACAGTTAACCATTCCATGTAACTATCATAAGATAGATTGATATTTCTCAGATACCAGAATTCCTTACCTTGGTATCTAACACATGTGTTGATAACACATCATATCCTCATCTTCATTTTTGTTTATAAGTTGATTTATAATTAAATCAAATTCCTCCATATATCGATTAGAATGTGGTAGAAATATCCATGACACATATCCTTCTTCTTTAAACTCTTGAGATTGTTTCAGAATGACTACTTGATCAGAGTAATCAGAAAGATAACAATCTAGATATGTCATACTTACCTTGCCTTCAATAAATGAATACCTGGCCAGGGAATTCAAGAACTGAAATTAGGTAGTATGTATTTGTTTTATATTATGTTCCATATTCTTAACATATCTTTAAATTTCACTACTTAGTATCTCAGATTTTCTCTGAGTGTTTCTTTTACATCTTTTCCCTTTCTACATGAAAAGAGAAATTTTTCAAACATATAAGAGAATATTAAACTGAACATAAGTTTTCATTCTACTTATCTCTTCCTCATATCCTCAAAGGATTATACAGATGAACTAAACAACAACTACCTTTATTATAGTAGGAAACAGAAGATAATTCAAAATAGAAAGTTCTATCTTGACAAGTCTACCTTTTATAAGTTAACTAGCATCTTATCTGACCCAAAACATGGACTTAGTTGTTATTTGTTATTGCCTTTGTCCTCTACTACCAGAAGTAGATGGACCAAACTGTGGCACTTGTCTTTGTCCTCTACCATCTGCTCCACTGGACTAAGGTCTTTGTGGGTTTTGCAGATTATACCTTGACTGTTGGGTCACCTCACTATTTCTCCTTGGACATTGTTGTCTAAAATGTCCTAGCTATCCACATTTATGACAAGCTCAACCCCAACTTGATGATCCCTGCATAGGTGCACTATATTGTGGTTGAATTGGTGAAGATTTTGGTTGTTTGTTGCCACTACTCCACTGTTCTCGTGACTGTATAGACTTCCTTTTAAGGTCTGTCTCATGTTTCTTTATCGTAGACCTTTCTATCCTCCGTATAGACTCCACAAATGTGGCAAACCTCTCTCTACTTTCTAGGGTAGATGCAGGAATGGACATCTCAACATTCAATCCCTTCTCAAAACGTCAGATCTTCTCCTCCTCAGTAGCAGCCATCTGAGGAAAAATTGTAAAAGTTCCATGAACTTAACCTCATATTCATTTATTGACATGGATCCCTGTCGTATCTTCTCAAGTCGTGAGATCTTTTCATCTAAATATGTCCTTAGAAAATACTTATTGACGAATTCTCGACGGAATTCCTCCCATCCAACCTCTTCATCATTCCTTTTTATTTCTTCTATAGCCCACCAATGTCCAACACTACCCTTCAAAAGGTACACAGCATGTTTAACTTTGTCAGCATCCGGGATACTAAGGATCTTAAAAGCCTTTTCTAACTCAGTGAGCCAGAGATCAGCATCTCCTGGGTCAGATGTCCCAGCATATTCTATGGCTCCTACATGACGTAGTCGTTCAAAGGTCTTACCAGACCCATATCCCACATTGGGGACTGGTGCCCTGGATGGTGGTATCGGCATCCGATCTATTATATGTGTTACTGCAGTAATGAATTACCCAAAAAGTGTAGAAAAAGCTTGGTTTCTCATCATGACCTCATCAACAGGGGGATTCTCAGGCACTGTTTCTTCTCTTGCCTGATCCCTGGCACCTTCTACTGGTGCAGCAACATTACCCTCAGCAACATGTTCCTCGTGTTCTCCAGACATCTTGGAGTTATATATCTTCTTCTGCATAAGTAGAAGGCACTACAAGATACACTAGCTACACTTAGAACAGACTCGATACCTTAGTCCTATGTCTCTGTAGACTCAGCGAACCTAGGGCTCTGATACCACTAAATTGTGGCGAAGCGTTCAAAACATACATTATTAATTAAGCGGAAGCAATTACTAACAACGGATTATAGAAAATCACTAAAAATTAAAACCTTTTTCAAAGATACACATTCATAGGAAAACTCTTTCAACAAGAACCAATGTATTACATTTACATCCTGGTTCATAAGTACATAACTTGTACCACCCCTTCTCGAGGATTACAACATCCACTGCCTTGTTAAAAGCTAAACACAGACAGTATAAGAACCTTGAGGCATTAAGCCAAAAACTTAGATTGATTTATTAAAAACACTAGTTACTAACTCTGAGGACCTAAAAGTAGAGAGACGACACATAGGACTTCTATCTACAAGACACGACAGACAATACACTCAACCTGAGCTGTCATTGTTGTCCCTACTGCTATTGATGTTCTTCCTCTGTAAGATATTCTCAGTCTCCTCCGTGCTTGTCCACCTAAAAATGTTGGATCCCACGGGGGTGAGACAATTGTAATTGCCCCTACGAGAGATACAACTCTCCTCCAAAAACATTATCATTGCAGTTTAAAGATATAAAATTGGGCAGAGGATAAGCAGTTTAAAGCATTCTTATCTTTTAAAGCATTGAAACTATTTATGATAGAACAATAGATCATCTATTCTGTTAATAAGGAACAGGAAGAACATCTATATCATTTATATGTTATATTAACTCAACATACCATGCTTTTCTCATGATACTCATTACTCTGATAAGTCACCCATGAATCTTTCTTATTTCTATCGGTTGGCCTTAGCCAATCTGCTAAATAGATTTTGGATTATGTTGGACATGAGAATGTACATCATCATGTCTTGTTCAGGCATTGGTTTATACCAATCCTATATAAATATTCTAGGCATTGGATTATACCAATCATGTGCAACTAGTACAAGCATTAGACTTATATCATTCATGTGCATCCATTCCAAGTATTGGATTATGCCAATCATGTATAACTATTCCAGGTATTGAACTATGTCAACCCTATGCAACTATTCCAGGTATTGAACTATGTCAAACCTGCGCATCTATTCCAGGTAGTGGACTGTGCCAAACCTGTGCATACATTCCAGGTAGTGGACTATGCCAAACCTGTGTAATTATTCCAGGTATTGGGTTGTTACCAAACCTGTGCAGTTATTCCATGTATTGGATTTAACCAATCCTGTGTTATTATTCCAGGTATTTGGATTTAACCAATTCTGTGTTATTATTCCAGGTATTGGGATTTAACCAATCCTGTGTTATTATTCTAGGTATTGGGATTTAACCAATCATGTGCAGTTATTCCAGGTATTAGACTATGCCAATCCTGTGCATCTATTCCAGATATTGAACTATATCAATCCTGTGACATTATTCCAGGTATTGAACTATGTCAATCTTGTGACATTATTCCAGGTATCGAACTATGTCAATCCTGTGCAACTATTCCAGGTATTGGACTATGCCAATCCTGTGATTACGTTGCATGTCTGTTTACACAGCACTCGGTACCTCATTCTTCTACTGACATTTAAACTTTGGTCATGCCATCATGCTCAATCACATTCTTTATGTAATACAAGTATCCCTCCCTTCTCCACACTTGTACAATCAAGGTTCCATCATTATTATTGTATCCTTTTGTTATAATTATTATGTTAATAAGTTTCCATTTTCTTAGTTTATTACAAACATTATCATCTCTTACATGGGACTTTTATAATTGTCTTGGTACCTTTCACTAGGTATCAACTTACTCATGTGGCTCTCAAAGCCCATTAAAACATCTTGTTACCTCTTACTAGGCAACAACCATTCTCATGGCTCATAAGGCCCATAAAACACCTTGTCACCTCTCACTAGGCAACATCTAACCATATGGCTCACAAGGCCATTACACATCTTAAGTATTCAATCATGTTTATTACTCTTAACATTTATCATTAAATGATTATCAGTACAAGGTATGAGTTCATTTCTCACCCTTATCATGGTATGATTACATCATACTCATTAGTTTGGCTTAACCTTATTCTCAAAGTATATTAGCCTATGCTTATCAAGGTATACCAAACTCATTACATTTCATTGTAACAATTAACATAACACACTTCATGTGTTTCTTTTCCAAGTATATTGGATTTGAGGTGCATCAAGGTATATCAACCCTGGAATGCTAAGAGTGATATCTTTCACATCTTGATGTATCACTTTCCTCATCACTTCCAACTTTCTTAAGTTATCAGCTTATCTTGGATTAAGGTATTTCCCATCTTAATGCTTTCATCCTCTAACCTATCACTCTTACCATAAAGTGCATAGGTCACACATAAGAATGGTCCAACTATCTTTAATGATATGGACTCATCTCAGGTTAAGGCATTGCTTGCTATAAGGTTATCTATAATCAATCACTTTAGGTATTTCCCTTATTAATGTATTAGTCACCATTCCATTATTAGGATTAGGATCTCCCATACCATCGCCCTTTATTAGGGTTTAGGGTTTCACATACTATCATACTTCATTAGGGTTAGGATTGCATATAGCATCACCCTTCATTAGGCTTTCACATCACATTGCCTATACTTCGGGTTTACTATTCATCCCAACTAGGGTTTCTCGTGGCATCACCCTCAATTAGGGTTTCTCATGGAATCAACCTCAATTAGGGTTTTACATGGAATCAACCTCAATTAGGGTTTCACATGGAATCAACCTCAATTAGGGATTCACATGGAATCACCCTCAATTAGGGTTTCTCATTTCACATCAATTGGAGATACTCATCCCAAATAGGGTTTCATTCTCCATTCCCATAATTAGGGTTTTACATTATGTTACTCTGAATTAGGGTTAGGGTTCATTAACCTTCTGGATTAGGGTTTCATGATCTCTTTACTAAGGATCATAACCTAATCACCACACAATCAATACTCATGTATGAATTCCTTTCTACCATCCTTTCAACTTGATTAGGTTACATCAACCCTCCAATCAAGTACGTACATCTATGATTGACATAGTGTACAGGGTTATTACTTACTTAAGCTTCAAGGGTTAACTCGTCTAAGGATTATCAATCACTTAGTATCTTAAAGGAACAACCCTAGTGATTATCTTTGAGATAAATCAGTAACAACCATAGGGTCATTTTATCTTTCATCATCTTAGATTTCCAATTGACTTAATCATATTGAAACATCCAAACGTTCTTGACCATTGATGCTCCAAACGGTTTGAAACCGTTTAAGCAAAACAATAATGAAACTGTATAGATAGTTCATACTTGAAACCACTTGGGTCTCCAAACGGTTTGAAACCGTTTGATCCCAAATGGTCTTGAGACCGTTTGGTCCAAACTCTCTCAAAACCGAATGGACCAAAAAGGTCTTCCATCACTTTATCAATTCAGGATTTCAATCATTAAACCATCTATCAATTGGACCACTGATTAATTCTTCAATTGGACAATTGAATCACCCTTCAATTGGACCTTCAATTAGGGTTTTGAACCCAATTGAACTAGGGTTTATAATCAATAAACCATCAATTAGGGTTTTGAAATCGAGGAACCATCAATGGTTGACATTGTGGAACTAGTCCAATTGAAATCATTGGATCATCATCAAACCACGACATGACCTGTCAAACGGTCTTGAGGTCGTTTGGATGACCTCCAAACGGTCTTGAGACTGTTTTCCCCATCCATCACTAAAACTTGTGAAATCCAATTAGGGTTCAGATCATTGGATTGATCATTAAATTAGCTATTGGTTGCATTTAAATTTGATTTCTCTAGATATTCAAATACTTAACCATACTCAACCCTAGACCTCCAAACGGTCTTGAGACCGTTTGGGTTTAGTTAACCCAAAAATTTAATCAATCAATTGTAATTTCAACGCTTAACCCGATTAGGGTTTCTAATTGAAGGATTGTCCATAAATTGAATTAATCAATTTGATCCATTAGATCATCATCCAACATGAACTAGGGTACTGACCTCAAACGGTCAACCCATCCAAACATTCAACCCCTCCAAATGGTTTGGGATCCAAACCTCCAAACGGTTTGCAAACTGTTTGGTCTCCAAACGGTTTGGTGAAACCGATTGGACTAAGATGTTGAAACTGTTTGCAATAGATATTTGGGGAGGTGTGTGCTTATGATGATATCATCATCATCAAGCTCTAAACCCATGCAACTTTCTATGATTTTCATGGTGATTTCATCAATCAACCAAATAAAATTTCGAGAATGAAGAAGGGATCAACAATTGATAAGGAATTGAATGCAATAACAATATTAAGGGTTCAAGTTATAAAACCCACCTCCAATTGAGCTTCAAAGCTCCAAGATCACGTCAACAATGGTGGATGCAACTCCTTTCACTATCCCAAGGCTCGTCCTCAATCTTTGAGTGAAAAGGAATGGTTAGAATTGAAGAGGGGATCGAGATAAGAAGAAATCATGCATTGATTTTCGATTTCCACCATGAAATCAAGGTGAAAGAAGGTCAAGAAGCTTACCAATAGGTTGGGGGTCGTCCTCCTGATCCTCCAAAGATCCCTTGGTCGTTTTTCAAGCAAGGAGAAGAAGTGGATTCGAAAAAGCCTTTGGTTTGGCTTGTAAAGGGTGTTTTTATAAGAAAATCAATGAGAGAGAAAATGCCTTATAAAAATCTTTTAATTCCAAAATTAGTGCCGCCTCTTCCCCCTAAATTACTTGGATATGAGTCTATCCTTCTTTCCTCTTATTCCTCTCAATTATCCATCATTTAAAGAAAAGCAAATTAAGCACCTTAAATCATATTATAATAATATCCATAAGTGAGTGGATATTTCTTTTCCTTATAATAATGTGAGTGGGTTCTTCACCTCCTTAAGATATTTCCATTGACTTTGCAAGGAAAAAGTACTTACACATATATGGATTTCAACCAACACAATTTTTGTTGAAGGGCACTTCAATTAGTATATTTATTTTTGCATTAAATTGAAGTAAAGTTCCATTTATGCTTAAATCTTGATTATTTTAATATCAAGATTTTCTCTCCTCCAAAGTGATTCAAATGAGGCGCCCCTTTCATTTTATTTTCTCTACATGATGCCAAGAAACATTAGGGACCCTCTTGAAGTGGTAATTTGCATATTGAACCCTGGGTTTTGGGTAAATTACACATTATACCAAAACTAGGTTTTAATGCACAAACATTGCTTTATCAGCTCTTTCTTAGTACTCAGGCTACCACAAGCCATACCTCTACATCATCTTCATTCTCATGATGATTCAACACATTAGGAACATCTTATCATGTAACATTTGCAATTTAACCCCTCAACTTGGGTAATTTGCACTTTAGTCCAAAACAAGCAAAACAATGTTTCAACATTATTTGAAAAGGACTAAAATTGAAACATAAGTTCCTCTTGAACATTAATTACTTTCCAAGAAATAAGTGAAAACATATAATTAACTTTATTAAGTAAAACATCTAGGGTTAAGGTATAACCCAGGCCAGGGATGTTACAATTCCCTTCATGTTTTTCTTTGACTACATATATCTATGTCTTCTCATACTATATCTTTGACCTATGGATCTAAGATATGCATCTTTCGAGATTGTTCAATCTCCACTGATGTTATGATGTTTCTCCTTTCATAAATTTATTATTTTGTGTTCATTGATAGTAATAGCTTATTCAATTAGTTTCTAACCTTTTTGTTTCTATTACCTTCTTTGTGGCAATGTTAGATATATAGATTATATTTACAACAAAATAGATACTTAATTTTCTTACAATACCTTGATAGTTAATTTTGTAAGAGATATTGGTAAGTATTTAAAAATGACTTAAATAATTCTTCCTTCAAAGTTATTGTGACAACCATTGCCACAAGAAACGAGATTATTCAAACAAATTGTGGAATTGTCACTAATCATAATATTACCACAAAATAGAGTAAATTGAAAACCAATTGCAATTTAATATCTCAAGCGAAAGTATATTGTAAACAAGACTTCAACATAGACCATCTGCATTTCACATGTACCAAAATATTTTACATATTAAGTTCAAAGGCTATCAAGCTATATCTAATACATATTGCAACATGTTCATATGTACAAGCCATTTCTATTCATTCATTGCATAAAGCCAAAATCTTCGTGTCGATAACAAAATAATAAAATGTCTCCCAAAGACCCAAGAGTACAGGGACGACATATAGGACTTCTTCTAAGACTCTATATCAGTAGCATGTCCAACCTTCTGATAGATACTGATCTCGATTACTGCTCAACTCCAGCACCACGACCTTGATCTCCTTGTCCACAACTACCTAAAAATTTGTGGAACCCACGGGGTGAGACCAAATGTCCCAACGAGAGTTATAACTCTTTTCCAACATCTATTATAAACATAATTAATAATGCAAGTAGATTAAGTACCTAACAAACTAAGCAGATTCAGTTAAATAATATATATTCCATAGGAAGTGCAAGTGACAAACTAAGCAGCTATCACTTAGCAGTAGATCAATTAGTATACTGAGAAGGAATATGATGAACATGTATAATAGTTGATTTCTCTTATCGTATTATAATTCAAGAAATGAGTATAAAAATATGGCATGAAGTCATTAATGTGATTCATATTTAACCCTAAATAGTTATACTACATGGCTGTATTACTCCTTTTTATTAATGCCCTGAGAATTTGAGGCGTACCACTCAAATCCAACTGACCAATGTTAAGTCAAAATTAGTACCATACAAGATCAATGGAAGATTCAGACTCCATGATCATCACCACCGCTACTCACTCAATTTGAGTTTGCAATGCAATGACTTTATATTCTAACTACTAAATAATAACTTATAGTCATAGCTATTGTCCTATAGAGAAAACACCTCATAGTTATAGCTACAGTTCTATAAAACAACTAGTCCACTTTGGTACATGGCACATCACTAAAAAATAGTCTCATAAATGGCCACTCTTTAATTAAACAATATACCACTATTTCAACAATTTAAAGATATAGGGAGTTATCTCCATTGGACCCCACATATTCAATAATATGTGCTCTGAGTTTCCCATAGGAGTTACTCACTTCACCATCCATCTAAATACTGACATTGAATATGGGTATATGGTATAGGGCAAATACATGATTAAACATTCCAATTAAGTATTTTTTAAAGCATCAATCAAGTTACAATGTGTAAGGCCCCTGAACTTTCTTAATGAGTTGAATAAGCTTAATTACCATAATTGAATTTTTATAATCCTAATATAACCATGTGATATGCTTTGAAATCATAATACAAGCTTAAGTTTCAAATTTGGTCCAATTTGGACACTGTTTGAGCAAGTTATGCAATTTTATGCACATTTTGGACTTTTCTACAATTTACCCAATTGAGAGGTTTTAGTTGCAATTTATCACTTGCATTATGTTCCTTGGATATTCTCTCATCATTCTTGAGCTTGTTGAGCCATGATGCACCTATTTAATCCTTGGTTTGAAGGTGTTTTCTCTAAGGGTATTTTAGGATTTACCCCTTCATGGATGAGCTACCTTTAGTAGCTATCAACTAACGAATTATGTGATTGGCTGGGAAATTCGACAAAGGAAAGCTAATCAGGTCTATAAGGACGGTGGGGTAGTTTCTTGTGTGTGTTCTTGTATATTCTTAATAGTTTAAGGCCATAGACACATGGGGAAGCTACTTTTACACCTCATGCTTGCTCCCATTCTTATCTATGAGCTATATTTACCTCTTCCTTGCCCAAGTAAGAAACTTGACTTGCTTTCTCTTTCCTCTAACCTGGAGAAATGACTCCATTCTATTTTTCTACGGAACCAAGTGCTCTAAGGTAGAAGACAACCTCTTTTTGTAGAAGAAGGTCTCCTAGAGCTCCATTTAGCCCTACTTAGGGTTTCCAAGGTCATCTTCTAGGGATTTCGACCAAGGCAAGTTATTTTCTTACTTACTTCTCCATTTCTCTTGCTCTTCTTCTTCCTTATACCTTCCTCTAGGTCGGAACCTTGCTGTTCCATGGTAGAAATTGTTGTAAAGCTCTAAAACCCTTCCTTTCTTACTCCTTATGCTTAGGGTTTGCTCATTTGACGAAGAAAGGTGCTCGATGGACGAGTTCATAGCTTATGCTTGGATTTTCTACCCTACCTGCTCTAGATTTCTTCTGTGTGGGGTTTCATCTTCTCATTATAGGCAAGTTTTATAACTTGCTCCACGTTTATCACTTACCATAAGCTTTCTAGATCATGTTCTTGCTTGAAAATGATGATCCATGCACTAAAAACACTACGAAAAATATGGTCTTTAACTACAAAAAAAAATTGTAGCGAAAACACCAAAATTTGTAGCTAAAAGCTTTGGCTACATTTATCCTTAAATTTATAATATATAGCTAATACCCGTTTAGCTAATTGTTTAGGCTACATTTTTAAAGTTGTAGTTAGTTATTCCTCTGGCTACAAATTCATATGTAACCCTAATTGTAGGTAAAAATGTCCTTACACATAAACATGTAGTTTCAATTGTAGCCAAATATATGACTACAATTCAATTTGTACCTATGATATGTAGGGAGAGATGACATTGGTTACAATTTGTATTTGTAGTTCATGTATAGCAAAAATTAGCACTTGCTATACATGTAATTACAGCTAGTGTGTAGTGAAAGACACCATTTACTATACATACATATGTCGTGAGAGACATTATGTATCCAGTCATTCGCTTGCCAATATAGAGGGGTTTTCAATAAGAAAAAAGATGAATGTTAATCAAGACCGAGTTGTGCTTACAATGTCAACAATGATACTTTTATTTATATTTGAACAATGTACACATGGGGAGGACATTAACATGGCCCCTATTTTACAATATGCATGGAAAAAAGACACATGTATACAATATCTTCTTCTGACTACATCTATCCACTACAGACTACAAAGCACAATATAAAGAGGGCTAATCTCCCTTAGTTCCTTCACCTAATTCACAATGAGTTCAATAACCCTATGAATCTCAGCTTTAGTGGTGAATCTTCCAATCCCAAACAAGGTATGTGACATGTCCTCATCAACTCCCAGAGCTCTCAACACATAGGACTAAGCACAAGAGTTGTAGCCTTTCATGTTGGCAACGTCATGTAGAGGTTCATGTATGTAGTTTTGGTTGGCGAATCCCCTGGATCAGAACATATTGGCATTTCTTCTCATAATCCATACGTTCTGTACTTTTGTATGATGTGGATCTCAAGTGCCATCAAGTTGATAGTAGCATCCACTTTGTGCGAACCACCATGGATACCTACAAAGAAACATACAAGTTTTGAGATATAGCTCACAAAAGAAATAAGCAAACATAGTTTCTCCTACTCATAACTTACCTATTACATAAACCGTCTTCTCCCAGTGAATGACAAGTATGAAGTGAATGAAAAGTATCTATGGGCTTCATGCCTTCAGTTTTCTACAATTCAATATATAGTCTAGTTGCCCTGACGACAATTTGTGAACTACAAGAATTTAAATGGATACTAACTGATCAGTAAAAGAAGATATGAATTGAATCAAGTCAATCCTTCAAATTGAAAGATAAGAGTCTTCAAATTGCTTCTATACAGATGGAGGACGGTATTTGTAGTGCTTTGCAGAAATCATAATCATACTAAATTACAATAATTAGCATAATATAAACAAATAACTAACAATAACTTCAGAAAATGACCCAGAATGCCAGCAGGCCCGTGCTAGCCAGAGCCCAGCATGGCCGTGCTAGCCAGCACACCCATGGTAGCCAGAGCCCAGCACGGCCGTGCTAGCCAGCACGCCCGTGGTATCCAGAGCCCAACACGGCCATGGTAGCCAGCACGCCTGTGGTAGCCAGAGCCCAGCACGGCCATGGTAGCCAGAGCCCAACACGGCCGTGCTAGCCATCACGCCCGTGGTAGCCAGAGCCCAGCATGGCCGTGCTAGCCACCACGCCCGTGCTACCCACTGCCCACCACGGCCGTGCTACATGATCTAGATCCACATTTGAAAAGGATAAGGAATGCAGCCCAAAAACATAATAAGAATCAACCTTAAGGTAGAGAGAAAGGACCATGGAGACCTACAGCCACATCGACTTTCACGATTATAGATCATGCATCTATAGAAAATCATGAGTAATTCAAGAGACTTTGGGTTCCTTTCAGTTTTCATCTGAACTTTAGCAAGGCATGCAAAACAGAAGAACAAAAATAGCTAGAATCCATTTCTACCAAACCTACATATTCACCATAATTGCAAACAATCTCAAGTGGCAGACACGGATCACATTAAGGTATCATCAGATCCGTGATTTAGTATTAAACAATCATGTGACTAATTCATGGATTGGTAGAATTAAAATATAGGATACCTCTATCACTTTTCTATTGCCCTTGTTATAGTAGGTTCCAGGTTCAACACTATGAATGAACTCCAACGGATTGGATTCATGCCTGAAAAGTGAAAGAGTTCTCATATGTTACCAATTGGCTAACCATAGACAACGTTTTGGACTGAAAGATTATCTGAAGACCATAACAATGCTAAGATCTGGAGTTCAGAATATTCAGACCTGTCTAAAAAATACTTGTTGTAATCTTGAGTTGTTGTAGTGAAATTTTGACATGTTTTGGTAAGTGATTCATCTGATTGCATAGTGACTTAAGTTGTAGATTGTGCATAATCCTAGAGAAGCAATTTGCAAGCAAAGGTTGCCATCCACCCTTTAAACACAATACAAGGATAACCACCATTGACGTCAATTAAACAAAGAAACTAATTGTGCATGTCATTAACTTTAGAGTTGTAGAAAAAGGATCGCCTCCTCAACTGAATCAAGGTAACTATAACAGAAGGTAGGCATTCTTAGAAAATGTTTAAGTGTTCACAGCCCAAATAATTAACAGATGCAACTGAATGGTGGATATTGAAAAAAGGAACTCATAAGTATTTACAATACACATTATCCTGGAGCCATGTAGTGTATAATACATAGGTATAATAGCAGTTTATGATATACAAAGGTGGAGCTTTCAGTGGACATGGTTGGCTTGATAGCTGTTTATGATATCAATGGACCGTTAATCCTAGAAGAAGACAGTATGACACAATTTTCTAAAAGTTAAAGATGACTAGATTAATATCCATTTTATCCTATTTGACTAGCTAACTAATTGAAAATGCAGTAAACCCTACCAACTAATAATATGTGTAGTTATTACTTAGCTAACAACCATTATGCTTCATGGAGACTTATACACAGACTTGTATTTAGTGTAGATGGCACTATGAAAATGTAAATGTTTACTGCTTACAAAGAAATAGGAACTACAGTTAACCCTATCATTTCCAATTCCTCATAAACAAAATCATAATGTAAACATCTCACCTTGGTCATTTGGCCCATCAAAAAACCTCAATTTCGATAGCCATTGCCTTAACTTGAGTCTGAGTTGAGACTGACATTAATACTTCAACATAGAAATATTATAGTGATTATGTGATGTGGCAACTCAATTTCTAGGCATTCCATCTAGCAGTGTCAAAAAAAGGCACAATAATACCCAACTGTAAACTAGGTGCACAATTTGTTATATATAACGTTATTCAAAATGTCCAAAATGCTCACCTATTGGTCGCGTGATGGACTACAGCCCCTTGTTCAATCTGCAAGGTGTTTGGAACAGAAAAACAGAGGAGATATTGACTTAGATCTCTTACGAATTCAAGCTTCAAAGAGGAGAACATATATGGTGAATGACAGTTTTGTATCCACCACTAATATATTCATGGACATGCAAAAAACATTAAGTGAAATGAGCAATGTTTATTAGCATATATGATGAACGCCAATTGCTTCAGAATATTAAATCTATAATTAAATGTTCATCTTGCACTTTCTAGGCCCTTATAACCAAGTACATGATGTGTTACCTTTTCATCTTTGTTTATAACCTGAAGTAAGAAAGCAAGTCAGGACGTTGTATATATCAAAATGTTGGAATCCCACCTTGTGCTCTCTAGCATTTTTCTAATGTTGGCTTTATCAAAACAATTGAACTTCTAGTCCCTTGATGACTTTCCCAAGTGCAGTATCCTTCGTTACAGAGCTGTTGAATCTACACAAACCAAATGATCTAGCATACCATCTTCAAATACTAAACAACTTTGATTGACACATTCAATATGTTCAAAATCAAGGTGTGGTCTGAAGTAGTAGACACTAGAAAGAATTTCTAGACTATAGTAGACATTGGAAAGAATTTCTATTCAATACACTATTGCATCCTGGATCAAAAGTACGTGATTATCATGCATCATAGTACAAAGTATAAAATGGACAAATGGAAAGGACAAGTTACATATAAATTGCAGTTGGAATCGTAATTATTTCGTAGGGGCAAGATATATTATGTTAACTGAATGTTAAAGAAATGGTCATATTACTGAATATGAAAAAACTAAAGTATGTCAGTCTTTGGTTACTACATATTGGAGTTATGGAAGATACAACTTAATAGAAGGAAGGTAATACTGGTTGGGTCACCTAAAGCAAAAATGAGGAGTCAAAATCAATGCAAGACTCCTTAAGGTTAACTGGTGTCTACATTATTGCTGATTCAGCATAACTCCCTAGAGATGAAATGTATGGGAGAGCTACTGAGGAGGCATTGGCATCTTCAAGGTCTTCATAGAATATGGACGGAGCTACATATCTTTGTCTAAAGCAGCAGCTTTAGCATCCATTGATAATAAACCTCGCAACACTGATAGCCATAAAGGAATGATGTTATTCCACCATGCATAAGCAAAGAAAAAAAAGACTTGCATAGTTTCACACATGAAGTCAAAAAAAGGTTTCATGAAAACAAATATGAACGAACTATATAAGACAATAGTCAAGCTCGTATCTAGACTCCATCGTCTCATCACCCTAAAGATCCTAATACTGACACCCTCCAAACAAAGCTCAGCAAACCAGCACTATAGATACTAAATTAGCATTCATACCATTAGCATTCCAAGTTACCAGCTTCATAATTCAATCCATTTTCCAGTCTAACTTCAATGAGGAGATATAACATAGAAACTTAGATATAAATATTTGTACAAAATTTATCTTACATTCTCCTTAAATATGATCAAATGTCAAATTACTTACCATCCCATAATCAGTCACAATAGCGGATACATAAGCTTCACAACATATCAAAACTGGGACATGAAATGCATGTCCAGTCATAGCTACACATGCTGTGCCGACTCTAGTCCCTAGAGTATACCGTCCCATTGGATAGCACAATCAGATGGTTGATAGGAGTCTTCATGACACTGTGATACAACATGAATTCAGAAATTGATACCCCCTTTCTATTAAATACAGCGAGGAACCTGAAGAAGACAGGAAAGTTGACTCATGTTTGTAAAGGAAATTGCTTAATATAATTGATGACAGTCGTACTTCACCTTTCAGACATATCTTGAGGATCAGGTGTCCCTTATAATGTGAGCTTAAGCCCCCCTAAAGATGTGATTGCATTTTGAGATCTTTGGAACATGATGCCTACATATTTCTTGCTTTGAGGCATCTAGATTCAGCACACTAGGGAAATATATCAGCTACAGGTTAAAAAACTATTCAACTATGTACATAGTAGTTGTTACTTGAATAAAAAAATAAAGTAGAACACAATGAATATATACCTTCAT
Organism: Alisma plantago-aquatica; assembly: GCA_963693085.1. Taxonomy (NCBI): domain Eukaryota; kingdom Viridiplantae; phylum Streptophyta; class Magnoliopsida; order Alismatales; family Alismataceae; genus Alisma; species Alisma plantago-aquatica. Next base: position 51,817,564 of record OY856411.1, read on the forward strand.
CTTTTGACTTTTCATAGAAGAAACTACTGCAACAGCTTCATTTTAACACTTAGACATGCAATATAAGTCATGTTCAGACCTTTCAAGATTTTCTAAAGACTATCTGTAACACCCCGATCTCGCATTACCCACTAATCACGAGATTAGGGCGCAACGGAGGGATTACACACTAGCCAACCACTCATGACCTTTAAAACATTTTAAAGACATTAATAGTCTAATCTAATTTATGCTGTAAAATGAAACTAAACAAACTGCGGAAGCATTTTTATTAAACTGACTAGCAATATACAGAAAGTCTACAGCATATTACATTGTTCCACATAAATTAAACATAACAGTTAATTTACATCTTTATACCCATTCCACAAACATACTCTCTCTCACCCACACCATGTCCCAAGGATCGAGGGGAAAGGACTAAGAGACCTCTAACTAGACTAACTACAAACCTTCTATAGACTAGGCGTTAGGATGAAACGATCCTTCTGATTCCTGATGCTGATGCTGACCTGAAAATGTTTTGAGTAGAGGTATGAGCCTACTCGCTCAGTGAATAGCCTTTCATTTAGCTATCACTAAACAACTCATCAGTTTTATAGAATTGAAATAAACATAAATATAGTACAAACATGGCAGTTCTAATGACAGCAGATTTACAGATAACAATTTCATTTCTATGCAACATCAGATAATTTAAACAAATAAACAATTATAGAGAATTGATACAGCAGTGCAAATCTCTTAACATATTAAATTTACCGTGCTCCTATATGATTACATATTTATTTTATTATGCCCTAATCATATGCAGTGTACCCTGCATACAAAGATCCGTAGCGAACTACGATCCCACCGTACAAGACTTAGCGACACACCCGGGAAATGCTAAGTCTGACGCCAGCCCTGCTCTGCCACAGGACCACAGGCTCTCCGGCCTCAATGCACTACTCCGAGTGCTCTAGACTCCTCCTCTAACCTGAGTACACAGGCGGAGAGTCTCACTGGGTTACCACCGTGACTCCGCACGGATTAATGTTGAATAACCCCTATTTTCTCCAGTGCCACCGTGACTCCGCACGCGTTGTTGTTGGACACTGCCTCTCTGTCCTCGTGTCTCCATGACTCCGCACGGATAATGTTGCAACACGAGTTTCACCCCTAAGAAGCAGATATGTCAAAGGGGTTCTACGGTGTTAGGGCACCTAAGTCTATTAACTGATTTAACATATAACCATTTAAACAGGAATATCACATTTACTGATTTCATATCAGATCACAATACACTGTCATTCTAAACCGACAGAGCCATATATTTCAAATCATTGTAATTTCTGAGAAATTCTCATACCATGCATTCAGGAAGATTAGAAATGTATAAATAACCCAACTTATTTCAATTTGGCACATACATAGCGAATTTACGCAATTGAACATCTTATTGCACAAATTAAAGAAATTTACTTCACATATGAGAACCATACTCAACATTTGTCAATTCTCTAAAATTCTCGAAAAACGTGCACATTAACCCTAATCCTGGTTTGTGCATCACTTAACTCAATTAAGAGTTAATTACCTATCACAACACAATTTAATAACAATACTTGAGAATTTCTGGTAATATTTTAGAGAAATGTGCCATTTCATGTAAATATCAATTTACACATATTAACATCAAAAGATATATGCAATTTAGGGTTTTATTGCATATTTTATTTATTCATATCAACTTTAAAATCGTACATCTGATAATTTATCAGAAATCCTTATTGTCTGGGTTCATACCCAATCCATACCATTTTTAGACATGAATTTCTAATTTCAACATTCAAATAAGCAATTTAGGTTCCAATGAACCATATAAATCTACCGATTCAATCCACACTGATCAATTGCTAAATTTAATCATATAACAGCGTCTAGAAGCAATTTATGAAATAAAAAGTCGGGCGACGCCAAACGCCGCCCTACGTCTGATAACGCCTGTTATCAGCGTAATTTGCGCACAAAACAGAAAATATTCAAACGCATGAGTTATTTAATGATAAATGAATGAAATCCTACTCACAGCGATTTGGCCTATCCGGATTCGTCCGGAGATGCGTTCAGGGTCTAATTCTGGGCGATTTCTGGGTCTTCTTCTACCTTTGGATTACTCAAGAACAACATGCTTCACGCAGGAGGTGCACACTCTCACACACATGAAACAGGGGCTCAACAATCGTCACTGCCCGTAGCTTGTTGGCTATGGATTCAAGTTCTAGATTCATGGCCAAAGTCGGGGACGCTGCTTGAACTGCTGCTCACCCACGGTTGTTTTTATATATGGCCGATATTTTGCAGCTGCTGCCGCTCCTTACTGGGGCGCCGCCCCTAGGGCACGCTTGGGCTGGAGAAGGTGAAGGGAAGGTAGAGGAAGGAGATGTGCAGCCAGGCACCACCGAAACGACCCTCCCAAGGCCCTAGTCGGTCGTCGCCGTTGTTGCTTGGTCGAGCAATATTGCTGGGCATCGCACCTGTAATAAGTCGGCCGGCACCCTTACACGTTGGGGCAGACAGAGGCAGAGTTGGATGCCCTTCCTTGGTGGTTGCTCAGCTAGCTCGAGGGGTGTCGTGAAGCCGCCCCCTTAGATCCCTTTGCCTGCTGGTCGCGCACTTAGCCGCAGATGAGCAGTAGGTCGGCCACTGCTGCTGCAGGTCGGGCGCCTGCTAGGGCATGGTAGAGGAAAGGAAAGATGGGGGTAGAGACAGGAAGGAGGAAGGAGAAGGTAGAGGAGGGGTGGGTGTAGCCAAATCGGGGGTCATGGCCGAGAATCACCCGCCCAAGACCTCCTTCGCGGACCAACCTGCTGTGCGCCGCACTGCGGCTAATTTCTATTGTATTGATCGGGAAGGAAAAGATAAATGAAAGAGGTAACCGACCCCCAAAGGGAAAATAAAAGAAAATAAAAGAACCAATACTAGAAAAATTGCAACCAGGTCCAAGATTCTTGAAAATACCACAACTCCCTCCTCGAATGTCCGATTAAGATGATTCTTCTTGCAAAATATTGAGCACAAGATTCTCTACATTATCAAGAAATAAAAACACAACAACTAAACCATCTTAGCTAGGTTAATCATTTTAGGTATTTAACTTAATGATTAACATTGAAATTATCATTAATTAGTTCAGATGAATCAATTTCAACTATTGATTCACATCATAACTTATCTTGATTAACCATGATATTTAACAGGACGCTTAACACTAATCAAGGTGTCTTACGCTAATCGAGATATTTATTGACTAACCCGAGTATGGGTTGTAACAATCTCCCTCCCTTATAAGAATTTCGTCCCGAAATTCCTAAAAAGGGAAAAAGAAGCTTGTTACGCATATCTAACTCAAGCTCCCACGTGGCTTCTTCTAAGTTGTGGTTTCTCCACAAAACCTTCACTAACGGTATCTCGGTTATTGAGCTCCTTGATTTCTCCGATCAACTATCTGTACTGATCCTTCAACATAGGACATGTCAAGTTTGAGCTGGACAGGTTCTGAGTTCACTATCTCCTCTGTACCAGGGTAACACTTCTTTAACATCGATACATGAAACACATCATGAAGATTAGCTAACTCAGATGGCAAATCCAACTTATAGGCTACAGGTCCAATCCTCTCAATAATAGGATATGAGCCCATAAACCTAGAAGTCAGTTTACCTCACCTACCAACCCTCATACTCCTTTCCATAGTGAAATCTTCAAATACACTTCATCACCAACCTCAAACTCAAGAGGTCAACGCCTCTTCTCGGCATGAGTCTTCTGTCTATCATGTGCAGCTTTCAACTGTTCTTTAATCACAAAAAAATCCTTTCAGTGGTCAAATCCAATATCTCTGGACCAAGAATCTGCTTTTCACCTACCTCATACCAACATATGGGTGATTACACTTTCTACCATACAGAGCTTCATACTGAGCCATACCAAGACTAGAATGGTGACTATTATTGTATGCAAACTCTATAAGGCTCAAGTGTTCTTCCCAACTTCCACTGAAATGCATGAGACATGCTCTCAGCATGTCCTTAAGAGTCTGAATGGTCCTCCCGGACTGACCATTCGTCTGTACGTGGAAAGTTGTATAGAATCTCAACTTGTCCCCAAAGCATGATGCAACTGATTCCAAAACCTGGATGTGAACCTAGGATCTCTATCTGATATATTTGAAACTGGGATACCATGCAGCCTGAGTATCTCATCCATATATATCTTATCCAACTTTGGGACATCAAAGGTTGACTTAATATGAAGAAAATGAGCAGACGAAATTAGTCTATCCACAATCATTCATATCGAGTCATAACCTCTAGGTGTCCTGGGTAACCCTACCACAAAATCCATTGTGATATGTTCCCACTTCCACTCAGGTATAAGAAGAGATTGCTAGGTACATATAGGTTTCTGGTGCTCAGCCTTAACCTGCTGACACACATTGCACCTAACCACATACTCAGCTACATTCTTTCCACACCAAGCCACCAATACAACTCCTTGAGATTCATATACATCTTAGTGTTGCCTGGATACATAGTGTACATCAATGCATGTGCTTCCTCAAGAATCTTTTCTTTCAAATCATTATCTCGAGATACACACAACCTGTCATGCTAAAACAACACATCATCATCTGAAAACTTGAACTTTGGTCTCTTCCCCCTGCCATGTCATGCATGGTCTGGTTTAACTCACTATCACCCTATTGTAGTTCCTTGATTGGATCATAAGAAGTAGGCTTGACTTGCATCTGTGCAATCAAACCACTATGTGTTGTGACCCCTAAGTCTAAGTTCAACTTCCACATTTCTATTAGCAGGTCTCTCTTGAAACATGCCATGGAAAATGCATCAGCTATTGAACTTGACTTACTGCTGAGGACATCAGCTACCACATTCGATTAACCAGGGTGATAGTCTATCGTCACATCATAAAGATAGTGACATCGTGTCTTAAGAGCATGAACTACAACAGTTAACTTCAGATCATGTATCGGGTAATACTCCTCATTCTATGGTACTTACTTCTTGTTATTACTTGTAAGAATGTATGTCATAACGCACTTCACTTATATTATATTCCTCCTTTTGTTTCAAACACGCTTATTACATTTCAAATTCATATCTTACTCTTTCCGAGTCATTTTCATATTGTTTATCTAACTTTCAATTTAACTACATTTAAACCCTGGATTTTATTAGCACTAGCTTACCTTTCATAGTGCAAATCTCATGATTAAATTTTATAGTGATTCCAGTATTCAAGGTCAAATCACTAGTGATATTCCTTGAACTACTACAACTCTAAGTGTTATAGGGTTTGGTCATTATCAATAACATAGCGTTATTGTGATGTGACTCTATTCCCTTAGTTTGAAATTCAAACTTGGATCTCTTAAGTTTTACTAAAGTCTTCCTTATCTTATCACTGGAATCTTCTTTCTCTTATTTGGACATTCAGATAAATTACATTCTCAAGTTACCTTATTAGGATTTCATCGTCATATTGTGTGTCATTATTTCATTCACTTAGACGTCTCTACCATGATAGATATGCAACATATATGATGCATTCATTTTTTCCAAATTACTCACTTGTTCTTTACTTTAGGAACTAATTTGTTAGTCTATAGAGACTCAAAATTTCCAAGGTAATATATATGAATGTGTTTAACTTTATAATAAGGATATACATGCCATACTCTCAATTTTGCCATGAAATCCTCATTCCTTAACCAAGATCATCATTTCTAACATTTCCTTTGATTCAACTAAGCTTCTTGTCCTGGTCTTATGATTTACATAAGACTCTTTATTTCTATGTACTTATTGTATACTCAACTATTTTCTTCTATTTTCCCTTTGCCTTCGAGTACATAAAAAATATTTTACTCTATTACATGATCCATTCATGATTAATTTTTACTACCTTAGACCTTGCATACCTTCCTCGTATCTTTTCCATATTCTCATATTTAGGGTTCACATAATACAAATCATTGAATCTAATTTGAACCTTATATCATTTTCTTTTATTTCCAATTAAGGATTGCTCAAATGAGACTCCAACGTTGAGTCTCCGATATCAGTTCTAGCTACTTCTTAGCTGCTCTAATCTTTCCCTTATATCTCAACGTCTTATCGTATGTACATTCTTACTATGATTCAGGTCTAAATCATCCAGAGTCTACTCTAATTATTCTGTTAATAGGAGTCATTAGATCCCAGTAACGCATCCTGCCAGCCGGACCAGGCCGAACCTGTAGTCCTGAAGCCAAGAGCTACTCAGGATTAACCAACCCCTATTGATTTCAAACATGTGGAATGAATATCCACTTAAGGCAAACTCATTTAAACATAACTTTTGGTCTACTTGATACAAAGAATTTAAACAATAATTAAATCATTTCATGACATACAACAACATAAAAGAATCATGTTTACTTTACAAACTGAAAATCTAATTTCATGCATATAAGTGCATTTCTAGTGATTTTCAATCAAATAAGCAATATAAAGCAAAAATTGTATCACATCCTATGTTAAACCTCTTATTCCTATATTACTTTCTTATCTCATAACCCTAAGATTTCTAGGGTTTTTCTCTGTCCTATCCTTCCTCTGCATACCTGGCCAGGGCATCCAGAGAAGAATAGACAGAGTAGCTTGATACTGGTCAATCTAAGTATTCAGACACCTGGCCAGGGTATCTAAACACTCAGACCTTCCAGAGCTAAAGACACGTCACTTTTTATGTACCTCACTTATAACTTTTATCTTTTGATCCTAATGATCTCTGATGACTCAGCTTAACTCTCAACTTGATTCTCGTGACCACATCATCTTCCTACCATTTGCAATAATAAAACAGAACACTTCCTATTATAAAAGTGCAGTTAGAAGGAAGACACCTAAGTCCTAATCCTATTGGTCTCTTATCATCCCCTGACCTTGACTTAGAGTATTCATATACTCAACCTATGCTCTGATACCAAGATGTAACACCCCCATCTCGCATTACCCACTAATCACGAGATTAGGGCGCGACGGAGGGATTACACACTAGCCAACCACTCATGACCTTTAAAACATTTTAAAGACATTAATAGTCTAATCTAATTTATGTTGTAAAATGAAACTAAACAAACTGCGGAAGCATTTTTATTAAACTGACTAGCAATATACAGAAAGTCTACAGCATATTACATTGTTCCACATAAATTAAACATAACAGTTAATTTACATCTTTATACCCATTCCACAAACATACTCTCTCTCACCCACACCATGTCCCAAGGATCGAGGGGAAAGGACTAAGAGACCTCTAACTAGACTAACTACAAACCTTCTATAGACTAGGCGTTAGGATGAAACGATCCTTCCGATTCCTGATACTGATGCTGACCTGAAAATGTTTTGAGTAGAGGTATGAGCCTACTCGCTCAGTGAATAGCCTTTCATTTAGCTATCACTAAACAACTCATCAGTTTTATAGAATTGAAATAAACATAAATACAGTACAAGCAGGGCAGTTCTAATGATAGAAGATTTACAGATAACAATTTCATTTCTATGCAACATCAGATAATTTAAACAAATAAACAATTATAGAGAATTGATACAGCAGTGCAAATCTCTTAACATATTAAATTTACCGTGCTCCTATATGATTACATATTTATTTTATTATGCCCTAATCATATGCAGTGTACCCTGCATACAAAGATCCGTAGCGAACTACGATCCCACCGTACAAGACTTAGCGACACACCCGGGAAATGCTAAGTCTGACGCCAGCCCTGCTCTGCCACAGGACCACAGGCTCTCCGGCCTACAGGCTCTCCGACCTCAATGCACTACTCTGAGTGCTCTAGACTCCTCCTCTAACCTGAGTACACAGGCAGAGAGTCTCACTGGGTTACCACCGTGACTCCGCACGGATTAATGTTGAATAACCCCTATTTTCTCCAGTGCCACCATGACTCTGCACGCGTTGTTGTTGGACACTGCCTCTCTGTCCTCGTGTCTCCATGACTCCGCACGGATAATGTTGCAACACGAGTTTCACCCCTAAGAAGCAGATCTGTCAAAGGGGTTCTACGGTGTTAGGGCACCTAAGTCTATTAACTGATTTAACATATAACCATTTAAACAGGAATATCACATTTACTGATTTCATATCAGATCACAATACACTGTCATTCTAAACCGACAGAGCCATATATTTCAAATCATTGTAATTTCTGAGAAATTCTCATACCATGCATTCAGGAAGATTATAAATGTATAAATAACCCAACTTATTTCAATTTGGCACATACATAGCGAATTTACGCAATTGAACATCTTATTGCACAAATTAAAGAAATTTACTTCACATATGAGAACCATACTCAACATTTGTCAATTCTCTAAAATTCTCGAAAAACGTGCACATTAACCCTAATCCTGGTTTGTGCATCACTTAACTCAATTAAGAGTTAATTACCTATCACAACACAATTTAATAACAATACTTGAGAATTTCTGGTAATATTTTAGAGAAATGTGCCATTTCATGTAAATATCAATTTACACATATTAACATCAAAAGATATATGCAATTTAGGGTTTTATTGCATATTTTATTTATTCATATCAACTTTAAAATCGTACATCTGATAATTTATCAGAAATCCTTATTGTCTGGGTTCATACCCAATCCATACCATTTTTAGACATGAATTTCTAATTTCAACATTCAAATAAGCAATTTAGGTTCCAATGAACCATATAAATCTACCGATTCAATCCACACTGATCAATTGCTAAATTTAATCATATAACAGCGTCTAGAAGCAATTTATGAAATAAAAAGTCGGGCGACGCCAAACGCCGCCCTACGTCTGATAACGCCTGTTATCAGCGTAATTTGCGCACAAAACAGAAAATATGCAAACGCCTGAGTTATTTAATGATAAATGAATGAAATCCTACTCACAACGATTTGGCCTATCCGGATTCGTCCGGAGATGCGTTCAGGGTCTAATTCCGGGCGATTTCTGGGTCTTTTTCTACCTTTGGATTACTCAAGAACAACATGTGTCACGCAGCAGGTGCACACTCTCACACACATGAAACAGGGGCTCAACAATCGTCACTGCCCGTAGCTTGTTGGCTATGGATTCAAGTTCTAGATTCATGGCCAAAGTCGGGGACGCTGCTTGAACTGTTGCTCACCCACGGTTGTTTTTATATATGGCCGATATTTTGCAGCTGCTACCGCTCCTTACTGGGGCGCCGCCCCTAGGGCACGCTTGGGCTGGAGAAGGTGAAGGGAAGGTAGAGGAAGGAGATGTGCAGCCAGGCGCCACCGAAACGACCCTCCCAAGGCCCTAGTCGGTCGTCGCCGTTGTTGCTTGGTCGAGCAATATTGCTGGGCATCGCACCTGTAATAAGTCGGCCGACACCCTTACACGTTGGGGCAGACAGAGGCAGAGCTGGATGCCCTTCCTTGGTGGTTGCTCAGCTAGCTCGAGGGGTGTCGTGAAGCCGCCCCCTTAGATCCCTTTGCCTGCTGGTCGCGCACTTAGCCGCAGATGAGCAGTAGGTCGGCCACTGTTGCTGCAGGTTGGGCGCCTACTAGGGCATGGTAGAGGAAAGGAAAGATGGGGGTAGAGACAGGAAGGAGGAAGGAGAAGGTAGAGGAGGGGTGGGTGTAGCCAAATCGGGGGTCATGGCCGAGAATCACCCGCCCAAGACCTCCTTCGCGGACCAACCTGCTGTGCGCCGCACTGCGGCTAATTTCTATTGTATTGATCGGGAAGGAAAAGATAAATGAAAGAGGTAACCGACCCCCAAAGGGAAAATAAAAGAAAATAAAAGATCCAATACTAGAAAAATTGCAACCAGGTCCAATATTCTTGAAAATACCACAACTCCCTCCTCGAATGTCCGATTAAGATGATTCTTCTTGCAAAATATTGAGCACAAGATTCTCTACATTATCAAGAAATAAAAACACAACAACTAAACCATCTTGGCTAGGTTAATCATTTTAGGTATTTAACTTAATGATTAACATTGAAATTATCATTAATTAGTTCAGATGAATCAATTTCAACTATTGATTCACATCATAACTTATCTTGATTAACCATGATATTTAACATGACGCTTAACACTAATCAAGGTGTCTTACGCTAATCGAGATATTTATTGACTAACCCGAGTATGGGTTGTAACACTATCAATGGTTCCCCCATTCTTCTGTTGGAAGATAGCTGAATCATGAGTGCTAATTCCAGTTCCTTACATTGGTTTCCAATGTTGCTGATCTATATAGGAGGGGAGGCACGATCACTTGGTTCTGCATAGAAATGAACATAAGAATCCAGGACCCAAATGAATAAATTGTTTCACTTGGTTCCTTTAATCTAGAGTTTCCAAATCCTTGTATATTTTCACTTCATTTTATACCTAACCAACAAAAAAAAGCACTGCCATGTAATTAGCATGTAGTTAGAATGTCATCACAAAGTTATGCAACATAATGACAGTACATAGAAACTATAGGAGGCACACATGAAAAATGCTCGATTTGGCATGGTGTTTATACTCTTGCATATACCTTGGATCATTCTGCTCGAGTTGTAGATGATCTTATAATTTAAATGATATGAAGGATGATTTGTTGTTCTATAGGAATCTACAAGACCATGTTTCCATGAATAAGATCATTGGCAGTGATGGTAGTTAACACCTGCAAAAAAGACTGAGATTCATCCTCAAGTAGCAATTATATTGCAATATTTCTGATGTATTAAAACCAACCAGATCATCAACATGAGTGGCTCATATGTTACCTCCAAACTTGTAATCCTCTTCTTGCAACAATCGGACAATAGAATCATAGCCATTATTGAGCATAAGCTCCATGTAAAATGTCAGAGCTTTGATGGCGCTTTCATCTTCCATATTGAGTCCTAAAGTTTAAGATGCTTTGAGCATTGGCCCAACCAGTCAAGCTGCTCAGAATTCATGCCCAATAGATAGGTCGTTTTCACACTGAAGATACCCTACTTTGTAGGGAACCAATACTGCATATCTGTGGCCCCTAAGCATACGACTCCATTGTGGTCTCATGTTTAAACATTCCTAACTGCAGTCCTACTAGCAGCATTTGGAAAAAGTAAAAATTTGAAACCACAACCATGGTGAAGACAAACAAAGATGTTTCAGTCCCTAGTAGCAGCATATAGAGATGATTCAGTTACTAATAATAGCATATAGAGTTGATTCAATCCCTAGTAGCAGCATATAAATTTGATTCAATCTGTAGTAGAAGCATATATAGATTTATATTCTAATGACTTCACAAATACTTAAAAGGATATGAACACCAAATGTGAAGAAGGATTAAAAGCAAGCGACTTTTGCATGTGTTATGTGATACAAAAAATTGTGTATGAGCTCGTCCTACTAGATACAACCCAAAGTGGCAACAAGGAAGGAGAAAAATATGCAAGTACATTACCCCTACTACCTCATCAACACAATTTCTTGTACAACCATCACTTGCTCATCAACAGCCTGTGCTACTAATTACATGGAACCTAGTAACAGAAACTGCAGATCAATAAAGATCTTATGAATCAGAATAGAGCATGCTAGAAGGAGCAGGGTTTGTGTCCCTTATTATTCAGCTGTCAATGGAAGCTTCAAAGAAAGCCATATAACACAACACTATAGATGACATCCCATAAGCACATCACTAGGGAGAAAGAATGGCATACCCGTGAGATGATACAAGCATAATGGGCAGGATCAAATAGCAATTCCTTGACCAATAAGATCACTTGGAAATCCAAAAACTGCTTACATGGCTCCCTAAGAAGTTGCATGTTGAGTGCTTACCAGGCCAGTTACAAAGGTGCACACAAGTCATCTCTGCAGCTTGTAACAAACAACATGATTAGTTTTGGATGGAGAATCCTTTGGATCAACTCCCATTTCTTCTCATAATCTATTCTGTTAAATTCTGCAAGTAAATGGTCAAAACACATCGCAGACTTCAAAAATAGTTCCTAGTCAACTTTGAGAACTCACCGGAGATACTTCTTCCTTACTCCGCTCATCTATGGGCTCAAGGAAGTTGGGTAAACATTCCACTAAACAGCATGTTGAGAATCATTTCGTTTCATACTTGTATTGTATAAGCTATTGTATACAATTAGGAATGCATATATAAAGTCTGTGACAATAAACAAACTACATAAAAATAGTGTAAATCTATGGTATATTTGGCAGAGAGGGGGTTGGTCTATTACTATTAGCTTAGAATAATAAAAAATAACATCAAAATCATCTTACCTCAAGCTCCAACACTTCCCCCCCTCACACAGCAAACTCCATAAAACATCAGAAGAATGTCGCCAACTTCAACGACTTTGACAAATGTCAAGGACATTGTGGAAATTTTTAATGGACTTGGGTCAACTTTGTCGACATATGGGGAAATGTCGACAACTTCGACGAAATGTCGAGGATATTGTGGAATGAGGATGTTTACGTGGATTCGATGTCGTCAGCTGTGGACATGGACATTATCGACGAAATTTCACCCCATGTCGAGGACATTTAGTGCCATGGTTATGATCATTCCAAGTGAGAGAAGCAATATTACAAGTTCTGAGTTGTTCTTTAGTAACCCATAACTGGCGTACGATCAATCTACTAGCTATGGTCTCAGCTAAATGTTAATAACATGCTATATAACCACACTCATACTAGGAGAAATAATACATAAATGCATCTGATTAAAGCATATAGTAGAACACCCAGGCGTAATAAGCACTGTAAAATAAATTGTATTGAATGTGATTCGATGGATACAAGACTGGACACCCCTGTCCTATATATAGGAGCAAGGGAGAAACCATGAGACTTGTGTCCCAAGTAATCTAAACGGGTTGAGACACTAGAGGCCCACTAACTAATTAACCTATTAACTAAATAGGCTAATATAGACTCTTTAACAAACACAAAACTAAAACTACAGGATCAATGTACTTACAGAGCAATCTTGAGTGCATCCTTGTACACATGTGGATGTTCCATGTAAATGTGTTGCAGGGCTAGCCTGGTTATGCAGAAATCAGTGGCTTTTAACTAATAAAGTCATTCACCCTCTTACCTAAGCAGCTGGGTGCAGATTAAAGAGCTAGCAATCTTAAATAAAAAGCTCAAAAACTTATGAAGCCATTGCAATATCTATGAATAAATAGGATGGAAAAAATATATGTGGCTGAGGAGGTTAGAGGTGTTCTAGCTCAATTAGAGTATGAAAAGTTGGATGACATAATTGGGTGGGTAGATATATTGGATCCAAGGAAAATTCCTTTGATGAAGACCCACGAATTGACCTAAGTTATATCTTATCTAGTGTTAGCCCGCCAAAGTGTAGCAGGAGTAATATAAGACATCAAAAAAATACCACATGCTTATAAGTAAAAGAACCTCCTCAACCATCTGTGTTGCTGCAGATAGATGGCCCTCCCATTGAATATTGGAAGTTCTGGTCCCCCTCCCATTTCCAAGTAAAAGAACCTCCTCAAACTGAAAGACCAATTTTTCTAGTACAAGGGAAGATATTGTATATAACAGACAGAGAGAAAACAAGTACTAAAATATAAACTACACTGGAAGATTTGTGTTCTTTATGAGAGTTGTGCTAGAGTGAAACCAAAATCGAAAAACTAATGACCCATTTCCAATATCATTTGTTGTGTTTCCCATTCCAACAGTTACTTTTTTCCTTTATAATGTTGATTTGCAATATGAAGAGTCCATATGTTGGGTTGGCTGATGGAACAATAAGATGCCTTTTCAAAATATAATGTTTCTAGTATCATCACCTTTAGTTGGTCTGGATTCAGTAAACTTATAATCTTGTTTACAGAAATAATTGAAGACCTATAATGGAAAAAGGTGCACTGGAACAGAAAATACAACGAACATCAATCAAGAAAATAGATCGTTGGAAAGCAGTATAAGACAGCATACCCAATACATATCCTCAAACTCAATGATTGAATTTTGCTAGTAGGGAAGCTACTATATGTAAAATAAGATAGAAAACGGGTGCCAAAATCCAAATTGAACCAAACCAGTGGTTCTTTTCATGATAGTTTGTGCTATAGTGAAAGCAAAATAGAAAAAAAGGATGATCTGCTAGCATATATGAAATGTTATCAGATCCTAAAATTGATATTGGATTGTTCCGAATCAGATGTTATTAGAAAAAGAAAATTGAGATAATTACTTAGGCCCTATACACTCAATAGAACCAAACACTTACATACCAATCTATAATTATTTATTCCCAAATAACATTTCTTTGGTAGAGTCCCTTAATTTTTTTAATGAGGCATGCTAGTACCTTCAGAGTGTTTAATCAATTGTGGCCTTGGAACATCAAGAAAGATGAGTGATACATGTACTTAGAAAAAACAACAAGCAGCTTCCGGATTCAAATTCAGAGAAACTAGACCATTAAGGAGCTTCAAACACTGAGAAACCTGAGATTGCAGCCACTACGGAGAAGGCTCTATAGACTCCAGCAAGGAGCTCGTCTATAGCCAGATACCCAGACACACATGAGTTGCATTGAGAAAATTAAAAGCACATCAAATACGTTGTGTGTTTTAAGAAAGCAAGGTAGCAATTCTAACGAGGACAAATTGAACTCACATGCATTCGGCTACTCTGAAATTGAACACAAACAAACAAATATACTACCAAACTCACATGCAATTGCTCTGAAATTGAACACAAACAAATAGATATACCACCTGAACACAACTTTGAAAGCACGTCTGCGTGACTGCATTTATAAAGGACGTATTCATATAGGTGGTCGTGCCACCCGGCTCGCTAGACAATAGAAATTGTCTGCTGCAACTATAATGGTTTGAAAACTAAATACGATTGAATCCTATAAATTACAAAAACTACAGTCGAACGGCCCCTAAATGTGTATTGTGCTGGGAGGAAGCCGATCAACAGGAGAACTGGAGGGGATCCGACAGAAGGTCTTCAAAGACAGCCAGTGGAATCCGGTGGAAGCGGGCGTCAGTGCACAAGGTGCCGCACAAGGAGCCACACAGGGGGAGCCGGAAATAGAGGGGGCATGTGGCACGTGCCGACCGGAAGAAGCAGAAGAAGCGGGCATCAACTGGCAAGGCGACGGCCGGAGGGAGGCGGGTGACGAAGGTAGACGGTTCTGAGCAGGCGCAGGCTGGAGGGAAGGGGGCGACGGTCGGAGGGAGGCGGGCGACGGTGGAAGACGAGCGACGTCTAGAGGGAGGCTGGTGATGGCAGAAGATGGTTTCGAGGGATAGTGTGTTGTGCACAGGGGGATGGGGTGGGGGGAAGTCGGAAACAATCAGGATATTGAACAGAGCGTGGGGGGAGGGAAATTTTGGGTGTTTTTTGCTTTTAAATAAGCCAATTAACTACATTTATTCTAAATACAATTAAAAGGAGACAAAATTGTAGTTATATCTTATTTATAGAGCTAGCTACAATTATTTTCCTTACACAAATATACTTTGTAACTAAAAATAGTTCTAGCTACACATAAATGAAATGTAACCCAAACACATGTAGTTAAATCATCTTTTTTCTATAGTGAAAGCTATGCTTGACTTGGATTTCAATTTTTATAATGTTCCATGTTCTGATTTCAGTTATAGATGAACTTGTGATCATGTATACATTATTCCTAAGGTATAATATGACTTGGATCAGGTTGGTTTGACAACCGATGGTGCTAAGCACCTATCAACCAATGGTCAATTTTAGGGTTTTAAGCTGATTTCTTTTATAAACCCATGACCCGATGATGGTACCATTGCAACAACCCCATGGTGTTGTCTTCATAACAATGGATGGTGGTAGCCAAGGGTGTCAACTAACTTTCATCCCCTTAGGTCATGTTTTGTCCTAATTAGAAGCCTAGTGATTAACAACTAAGTACCCTAATGATGGTATCAATCAATGGTGATATTAGTTTGATATTTGATGATGATTAACGAATATAGTGCTAATCTAACAACCTATTGTGACTTAATGGTCACTAATGATGGTGGATCAGGTCTCGAAAACCTATGGTGAGTTAATTATATAGTTGTATCATCAATTAAGCCTTAGACCAATTGTTTCTTAGGTAACTTGATGCAATGGTCAGACCTATACTGTAATTGATGGTTTTAATATATGAACTTGACCCAATGGTCAAGATATAATGTTTATTCCTTCAATAAAGTGGATTAATGGATAATGTAATATGTTGGTCTTAATAATGTGATTTAGATGGTTTCCTTTATATGATCAACTTAAGGAGATTACTTGTTGACAATGGATGGCGTGTTTTAAATGAACAGTCGATTGTGGGTTTTACCCTACTCTCAGTGGAACTTTTTGTGTTGTTAATCAAGGGATGTCTAGGGTTAGATGGTGAATATTTATAGAGAACAAATCAAGGACTTCATAGGTGGTTTATCCAAGGTGTTTACTTATGTAAACAACCAATGGTCTTACCTTTTAAACATCCAATGGTTCTGGGTGACATTGTGGTATGGTGATATGGGTTGAATGATGATGGAACAAATGGAGGGTTACCCTTATTAAGGTAGTCTTACCTATTCACTCATATGAATAGAAGGGATGATAACCATATTGTGTTGATATGTAACCCTAATGAGGTATATCTTGTTGTACCTAGCTTTTATATAACTAAATGATGGTAACTGGGTATGAATAGTCCTTGAATGACTAATACAATCATGGAGTACTCTGTTATTGTTGTTGAAACCCTAGTATGCTATAACCTGATGGTTACACCTTGATTTATGTGTGGGTTCATACTTGATAATAGTATGGAATGTGATGGTGATGCTTCACCTTATGGATCCATGATCTAAAGGGGATGTAGTGAGTTAGGGTTTGGGTATAAGTGTTGATTAGTAACATTGATATAATTTATCATGTTGAACCTAACTCTAATGCAAATAGATAAAGATGAGTATTCATGTTTAACATTCGTATATGATGGAATGATGGTGGAATAACCTCCTTAACATGATCATAATGTTAATGTGTTAATTGGTGGTAATCATAGCCACATGGTTGATACTTTCTTATGCTAAACATGTGCATTATGAATATGATGAGTGTTAATCATATCTAGATTCCTTGCATGTTGGTGTAATAAAGGAATGTTCTTAATGTTAATATAACCCTGCTATAATTGTTTATGAATATCTCCTAGCTCAATAATGCAATATTATGTTGATCTTGTGTATTATATGTAAGTGATATTGTTGAGCCTTGTTATAAGGCATGCAAAGATAATGATGATCTTGCAGGGAATAGTATGATGGTATTAATGACCTTTGGGCATGGTTGAGCCCTGAATGAGGTGTAATTCTCTTATGTTGATAAGGGTTGATACCCTATGATATTGTGAAAAGGATTTATATCTTGTGATAGTATGATGACTAGTATGGTCTCATGAATGGCAAGTGAATAGTACCATGTGATGATGAGATGAGAAATTATGTTTCACACATTTTATATCTTTTCAAAGTTGTGATATTTATATGCTTGCTAGAAGTGAATCAGGGTTTGTATGTCCACTTGTTTGATGCAGCCTTAATCCACCCAATTGGCATAACTAATCAAGTAAAACTCTAATCATGTAGTGCATTGTGCCATAGATCCATCTGAGTGTCAGAACTTACCATATGGTGAAACGAGTATTCCTAAGAGAAACTCAGAGCACATACTATTGAGTATGTGGGGGTGGCAAGTTGAGGATATATCCTCGTCATCCACAATGCAGGTTGTGGAGGATGGCTATGGTCATGCCTCATACATCTGATGTGATTGAGAATGGTTGCGGTCGTGTCTCGGTGATTATATATGTGACAAGATTGGAGGACAATTGTGGTTGTACATCAGATGGTAGGGTATGCGTACCCACCTCCTTTCACTGGTGTCGTGACCTATACAAAGGATGGACTAGGTTGTTAGCAGCTTGACCTTATGTGTCGTTGTGGCAGACCCGTACTAACCAGGGGCAGAGACGATCTTAGGAGTTTAGCTCTTCCTAGATCTTGTATGGCACTAATTTCAACTTAGCAGTGGTGATAACACCCAAATCTACACATATTGTCTACACATTTTATCTATAGTTCCATATCACCTCGGCTTTAATATGTCCCTCTATGCTCATGTTTTGTTACCTTTTATCTTCTCATAGGTAGTGTAGTTAAAATAACCAATTATGTAGCTAAGTAGCCAATATTGGATTAGCAAGCACCGATCGAACACAGATGAACGACCTCTTTTACTCTCTCTCTCTCTCTGCTAAACTGAGGCTCAGAATAATTATATTGCTTGAAACCTTGTCATCACTATCTTTTCCTTAATCCTAGGCCCAATTTGGCTCCAATCAATTGCTTTCACTATCCAATTCTCTATGTACACCCTTTGGATGTTTAATTCCTTATATCCTAACACTCCTGCCCATGGTTCTCTCCTGTCTGCAAGATCGCGACCCAACTGTGGTCACATTTATCATCTCCAAGATCGCGGACAGTTGTCCTCAAAATTGCGACCTCATCATCGTGACCTGCCACCCTCATGATCGCGCTCGCGATCTTTATCGCGACCATGGCTCCATCAACTCCTTCCCTCAACCCTGCAACTGCCCGCGTCTTCTTCTTCTCCTCTGCTCCTCACCACAGCAGCAGCAGCATCATCTCCATCGCCGCTGGCATCCACGATCACCTCCACACTCGCGGTCTCCTTTCAATGCAAACTGTCATCACCTCCGGTCCTCGACTACCTGCTCCTCTCGATGGTGCCGCGACCGCAATTCCAAGGATTGCGACCGCGACCCCTTTACTTCTAAATCGCAACCTCCCGCGTTCATTCACACCCGTGGTTCCCTTCTAGCATGCAACCACGACCTCCTGCCATCGCCTCAACTCCAGTGATCGCCTTCTGCCGCCGCCTCTCGAAGGTCACAACGACCTGCATCAGTGTCGTCATCTCATCTCACCGCGACCTCCTCACCATCCCTCAATGACCTCAACGCATGTCATCCACCCGATCCTCCTCTCTCCCAACACCGCGGGCAGCCTGCAACTAACCGCGACCCGCGGTCCAACAAGGGACTACCGTGACATGTCCTTGTCACGACCTGCCCTGCCTTGTTCACCCGTGCGCGCGATAACTCCTAAGGTCGTGATCGCGATCACTCCCAACCATCAGCAAAGTAGTCGCAGCCTCCACCATCCACCTGCTCCGGTTAGAGAATGACTCCCCAACCTTCTTCCCACTCACAGCAGCATCAACCATCATGGCAACACCAGTACCTCCTCGGCCACAATCGCTTGCGGTCCCCTCCGTTGCCATCCATCGCGACATCACAACATCACCCACAGTAGGTTCGCAACCTGCACTTCTCAACGCAAATAGACCACCCCCACATCTCAATGCCATCTCCACCTGCAACCTCCTCTTAGCCCTCTGCTGCAACCATCGCACCCGTGATCTCTTCTCCATCCTCACATAACCGCAACCTACCAGGCACTCACCGTGGCTCCAAGAATCGCGACCGCGATTCCAATTAACCGCGACCAAAAGAGGGCAGAAAAGAAAGACCACGGCCCCTCCATCAACTAATCACGACCGCGATTCCTTGATCGTGATCAGGTGAGTAGAAAAAGATCACAACCTGCTGCTCCTCTTGTAAACGAACTTAAAGGACACGTGCAAAGCACATGTCGAGTGCCCTGCTATGCCTATAAATAGAACCTGACCCCAACCATTTCTGGGGAATCCAGCCTTGAGGCCAAACGGATGATGGGTCGTGTCCAGACGCTAGAAGGCTGCCGGGTTGGAACCAAAGCCCCGTGGGAGCATCCCAAGGTCCGAGAGGACCAAGGCAGCTAGTCTACGTGCTCTAGCAGCCACCAGCCTCCACTCTCTCTCTCCTCCGTCTCCATCTCAGATCTATTCTTTCCAAGGGTGGAAACCAAGGAGAGAGTAGATCTGTGCTATGTTCACCCTCACCACCAAGGAGAGAGAAGATCTGCATCACCTCCCTCCTCCACTACTGGTCTACGATCTCCATAGGTAGAAGTTGAGGAGAGAGAAGATCAGTCTACACCAACATCCTCTCACATCCACCGGGCTGCTGTTCGGAGCAGATCTAGAGAGAGAGAGAACCAAGGAGTCCATAAGGATGAAGAGGAGGTCCAAGGGACGAGATCTGGCCTGCACAGAGACCGAGGAGCGAGAGCCACCTCTCCTCCATGGACTATATCTCTTTCTTCTTCTCTTTTATTCTTCTATGTTCCTCGGTTTCTTGTACAACGATGTTCATCCGTCTTTGTTCGGTGCTAACCACACTTGTCTATGGCTAGTTACCTCCTTCTTGGCTATGTAGCCCGACCTGGGCATGTTTATGTACTTTTGCCTTAAGCAAGTAGATTCATTTCAGATCTAGAATGTTGCATGTTCTATTTTCTCTTTCTAGTTATGATTGCTAGTTTGGTTGATCTCTTACTCGCTTGAACTGCTATTTCTGCCTGTATCGAGAGATCCATTGTAGGAATAGCTAAGAGACGATAGTTTAGATCTGAACCTGAGAGGAGGATGATCCAAGGCATTCTGTTCCTAACACCCCAGAATATCCTAAGACCTGAAAGGGAAATTAGCATATTATGAGGTGTTGATATGTCATTCCTTGAGAGAGGGTCGATGACATATCGCTGATGGTTTTAGTCACGCATCGCGAGAGCGAGTGGGATGACCCACAGGACAGATGCCATTGTGCGTACTAGATGCTTGCTTGGGTGTTCGAGGGTTGTCTACACCCAAGAACGAGTGCATAGACTGTCCCATTTGTGGTTGCATAGCCAGGAACTCTCTTTCTCCGATTAGTAGAACCACAAGCTCTGTTTTGTTTTCTTTTCTTCTCTTTTCTTTGTTTTGTTTTAATTCGTGACAGTCCGCTAGACTAGTTCTAGCATATATTTTCATCGCATATCGTTTTGGCTTATCTGACTAAAGAACAAAAATCTGTGGCATCCTAAACGTCCCCACGTCCCTGTGTTCGACCTCGTATATCTACTTCGACCTTGTAATAAAAGTTGTGGGGGCTAGGAGGATTCGGGTTATAAATTTAAGAGTTCGATTCCTTCTGAATCCGCCTTCGTATTCCGGACGCGCGATTCAGGCAGATCAACTTTTTGGCGCCATTGCCAGGGACGTGGTTTGCCACGTTTACACACCTAAAGAATTTTGTTCTGTCACTATAAGCTTGTATATATATGTATAGTTTTTCTTTTGTTTTAAACATAATTGTTCATATATACTGAATACCTTTTCTTTTTCTTATATCTTTTTCAGCCATGGATCTCGCTTCAGCGAGACAAGTCATCTTGTCCACCTGTCCTCCTGAGTTTTTCCACAGTTTCGACTGCTGGCAAATAATTGAAGGTTGTGCTCTACAACTAGTCGAGTTATACTCACCTCCACCGTCATCGTATGATGAAATTCCAACAACAGAGACTACCAGTCAACCATCGACTCCCGTGCTATCATGGGATCGAGAACTGATTAAGGAAGTGGAGTTGTTTGGGGAAAGTGTTCAAGCACTCACCGCCTCAGCTCCTCATCCCCAAGAAAACATCAATCCGTTCCAGCAACTATTAGATAAGCAGGAGCGTCAACTCCAATTAGTAACGGAGATTGCGGACCACAGTAGAAATATGCTTCAAAGTGTTGAACAATGATTCATCCAGAAGCATCAGTTTGATACAACAGATTCCCCTTATATGTGCATGGCAAAATCGACGGGTCTCAAAAGCATTGTTGCTCAAGTACAACAACTTCATGATAAAGATGTTAAACAAGGCAGGAGGCTCCAAGAGCTCATCGATTTGGTTACAATCCAATTACAACTGCCATCACAAGACAACAAAGACGTTAGTCATCAAGACCATTCCATTGGGTCTGAAGTGGAGTATGCATCACCATCCTATTCAGACCATCAACTGGATTCACCGGGATTTTTCTGTGAAGACCAACCCACTCTGGGAAACCGTTCATTCTATCCAGATGATCCAGCTAATGAACCAATGGAAGATATGAATCATAGACATGAATGGGTCTATGATGACGATGATGAAGACTCGAAAAGCCAATCAACCTCACAGCCAGAAGGTTGGTTTGAGGAAACAGAGTCAGATATTGAACCAGACCATAGTGACGTCTCTCATGTTGAGACTTGTCACTTCGCTTTGAGCAGTACGCCAACCATGGTCTGGAACAACTTGTTCGATGATGACGACGACGACAACTACTCGACATGGAGCAATGAGTATACTGACGATGACAAGTTGGAGCAGCACGAACCACCATTTACACCCTTACCTTTATAAGGTAGGGTGGACGTCAAGGGGGCAGGATGGACGGTTCACTACAACATGGTTGCTGAGCATGAAGACACCCCTGAATCCACACCAGGTGATAAGGTTGGGGTGGTAGAACCACAAACAGATTCTTCAGGGGGTACTTCTTACATAGAAGATGATTGGATGACTCAAACTGTACATGAAGATTTATCTGAGCATCCAACCTCAAGTGTAGAGATGGAGAGAGAAGATATGAGCCCTCAAGATGACGTCCAACCTCTCTCATCCATCTCATCCTGTGTTGACATCCTAGGACCTTCATTTTCATATTCATATAATGAAAGGTACCCTGAGGATGATATGCCAAAGAATTCATCCCAGTGCAGTTCAAGCCACTTCCAGCACAAAGATGACTTCACCGAGTCACCGGATTTCACTTCGCTTCTTCGGACTCAGTAGGGACAACACATCCGCCTATTCTACTCCTATTATGTGTCGGAACCCGTCGGCAAGACACAGATGACACTGGTCCCAAAACTTAGGATTTGGGATCCCAGTGTCGGTATCGTGGGGCAACCACCCCCTTTTCTCTTACCCACCCTCCCACCCTTTTATTACAATAAATTTTGCTTTTCTTGCTCTTGTTAGTTAGTTTCTTTCCTCTAACTGGTTTTATATCCTTGCATCCATGCATCATCTTTAGACATTCAATAACTGCCATTAAAATCATGTATTCCTGCCTCACTATTTCAAGTTTAAGTCTTGCTCGAGGACGAGCAAAATTTTAAGCTTGGGGTGGTGGGCTTCGCCCTTCTTTCTCTTCACCCTTCTTGCATGCATGTTTACTTCCTGCATTTAGTTTTAAATTTTCAAAAAAAATCTGCTTTTTAGCTTTGCAATTATGGCTAAGTGGTGTGAATCTAATAGATAAATGCTTGACTTTATGCCTAGATGCATAGTTTTCATCTTAAAAATTGCTTGACCTTTTGCTTGACTCACTCTTTGACTCTTTCCTTGAGTTTGGTAATAAATCTAAGGTTATGTCTCTTTTTCATAGCTTAAATCTAGATTCCCTTGATCTATGTCGTGAATGGCGAACTCATGGTAATGGACCATTGGAATGAGCTAAAACACGATCAAAGAATCCTAGCTGTGGATTCACAAGCTTGCCTCTACTCTAAGGATTCTTGAATCATAATTGCAACTTTTCACACAGGTATCAAGCGAATTATGATGGGTTTTGAGCTATGATCAAGATGAAGTGCTTTCCTTGATGGACTACGTGCCTTCTCACATTAGATTGAGTCAAAAAGATGAAAAATATAAAAAAAAATGTGTAAAAGAGGCTTGGATGCCCACAAAATCCCAAAATATCTATATAGTTCTCACCCAAGCCTACAAATAGAATGCAGATGATAAAAGCCTGAGTGTGAACAATAAATGAGCATTTGTTTCCTCTTTTAGGGAGAGTTGAGGATGGTGCCTAGCCGGTGTATGACTGCGCTCACGAACGCGGGTATGTCGTGCCTGGTAGTATCATTCCAAAAGCTCGTTAGAGAGTCATTAGGAACCCTAGGTGACCTATGAGATCATCTCAGTAGCAGGGTTGGTTCGAGCGTAGTAGGAGGAGTTCATCTCATTGCTTTGGACCAACTGGTTCAAACTGCAGGGAATGTTGCTCGCTACATGGACCAATCTGACACAGATCGAGATTCTCAGAAGTCATTAGAGTCTTTTGCTTTGTTTCTTAGGACATGAATAAGTGAGAGGCATGTTGTTCCTGATTGGTATGCATGGATGCATGGTTATGGCTCATTGCTCATCACCCGCGTGATCACCCATGTGAAAAATTCTTTCATGTTTAATAATTATGATTCAAACCCTCATGATTACCAGTAGGCTGTAGTGAATTCACTTAATCTTGCCTGGACACTCTTTGATCTTGCTTTGGCAGGAATGTGGTTGATTTGGTGGGGTTTGTTCTGAAATGACATGGATCAAGAGTTTTGATGCTTTAAACTATTTTTCTTAACTTTAGCATTTATTGCCAAGCTTAATTTGGATGTTATCTTTTTGTTCTTGGAGCACAGTCTTGCTTGAGGACAAGCAAGTTTTAAGCTTGGGATAGTTGATAACACCCAAATCTACACATATAATCTATACATTTTATCTATAGTTCCATATCACCTTGGCTTTAATATGCCCCTCTATGCTCATGTTTTGTTACCTTTTATCTTCGCATAGGAAGTGTATTTAAAATAGCCAATTATGTAGCTAAGTAGCCAATATTGGATTAGCATGCACTGAACACAGATGAACGACCTCTTTTACTCTCTCTCTCTGCTAAACTGAGGCTCAGAATAATTATATTGCTTGAAACCTTGTCATCACTGTCTTTTCCTTAATCCTGGGCCCAGTTTGGCTCCAATCAATTGCTTTCACTGTCTAATTCTCTGTGTACACCCTTTGGATGTTTAATTCCTAATTTAATTGGGTTTATATCTCATGTGTAGGCCGATTGGGAGCATATGGGCCCTATCTTCTCGGCCCTATATCCATTTTAGCCCTTGGATTGGGCCTGGTCAAAGCAGGTCCACAAATCCCCCTCCTTCCCTTCTCGCGGGTTCAGCCTTTGTGGCTGCTTGCTTTGGTTTGCTAAGCGGTGGGCCCCACGCTCCCGTCTACCCTAACACTCCTACCCACAGTTCCTTCCTGTCTGCAAGATCACGACCCAACCATGGTCGCGGTTATCGTCTCCAAGATCGCGGAAAGCTGTCCTCAAAACCGCGACCTCATCATCGTGACCTACCACCCTCATGATCGTGCCCGCGATATTTTCACGACTGTGGCGCCATCAACTCCTTCCCTCAACCCTGCAACTGCCCGCGTCTTCTTCTTCTCCTCTGCTCCTCACCACGGCGGCAGCAGCATCATCTCCATCGCCGCTGGCATCCACGGTCACATCCACGCTCGCGGTCTCCTTTCTATGCAAACTGCCATCACCTCCGATCCTCGACTACCTGCTGCTCTCGATAGTGCCGTGACCGCGATTCCAAGGATCGTGACCGCGACCCCTTTGCTTCTAAATTGCAACCTCCTGCGTTCATTCACACCTGCGGTTCCCTTCTAGCATGCAACCATGACCTCCTGCCATCGCCTCGACTCCAGTGATCGCCTTCCGCCGCCGCCTCTCCAAGGTCACAACGACCTACATCAGCGTCATTCTCTCATCTCACCGCGACCTCCTCACCATCCCTCAATGACCTCAATGCCTGCCATCCACCCGATCCTCCTCTCTCCCAGCACCGCGGGCGGCCTGCAACTAACCACGACCTGCGGTCCAACAAGGGACTACCGCGACCTGTCCTTGCCGCGACCTGCTCTGCCTTATTCACGCACGCCCGCGATCACTCCCAAGGTCACGATCGCGATCACTCCCAACCATCAGCAAAGTAGTTGCAGCCTCCACCATCCACCTACTCCGGTTAGAGAACGACTCCCCAACCTTCTTCCCGCTCGCAGCAGCATCAACCATCAGGGCAACGCCGGTACCTCCTCGGCCACAATCGCCTGCGGTCCCCTCCGTTTCCATCCATCGCGACATCACAACATCACCCACAGCATGTTCGCAACCTGCACTTCTCAACACAAGCAGACCACCCCCACATCTCAACGCCATCTCCACCTGCAACCTCCTCCTGGCCCTCTGCTGCAACCATCACACCAGTGATCTCTTCTCCATCCTCACATAACCGCGACCTAGCAGGCACTCACTGTGGCTCCAAGAATCGCGACTGCGATTCCAATTAATCGCAACCAAAAGAGGGCAGAAAAGAAAGACCACGACCCCTCCATCAACTAATCGCGACTGTGACTCTGGGATCGCGACCGCGATTCCTTGATCGTGACTAGGAGAGTAGAAAAAGATCACGACCTGTTGCTCCTCTTGTAAACCAACTTAAAGGACACATGCAAAGCACATGCTGAGTGCCCTACTGTGCCTATAAATAGAACCTGACCCCAACCATTTCTGGGGAATCCATCCTTGAGGCCAAACGGCTGCTGGGTCGTGTCCAGACGTCAGAAGTCTATCGGGTTGGAACCAAAGCCCCGTGGGAGCATCCCAAGGTCCAAGAGGACCAAGGCAGCTAGTCTACATGCTCCAACATCCACCAGCCTCCACTCTCTCTCTCCTCCGTCTCCATCTCAGATCTATTCTTTCCAAGGGTGGAAACCAAGGAGAGAGTATATATGTGCTATGTTCACCCTCACCACCAAGGAGAGAGAAGATCTACATCACTGCCCTCCTCCACTGCTGGTCTACAATCTCCATAGGTGGAAGTTGAGGAGAGAGAAGATCAGTCTACACCAACATCCTCTCACATCCATCGGGCTGCTGTTCGGAGCAGATCTAGAGAGAGAGAACTAAGGAGTCTAGAAGGATGAAGAGGAGGTCTAAGGGACGAGATCTGGCCTGCACAGAGACCAAGGAGCAAGAGCCACCTCTCCTCCACGGACTATATCTCTTTCTTCTTCTCTTTTATTCTTCTGTGTTCCTCGGTTTCTTATACAACAATGTTCATCCGTCTTTGTTCGGTGCTAACCACGCTTGTCTATGGCTAGTTACCTCCTTCTTGGTTATGTAGCCCGATCTGGGCATGTTTATGTACTTTTTCCTTAAGCAAGTAGATTCATTTCAGATCTAGTATGTTGTATGTTCTGTTTTCTCTTTCTAGTTATGATTGCTAGTTTGGTTGATCTCTTGCTCGCTTGAACTGCTATTTCTGCCTGTATCGAGAGATCCATTGTAGGAATAGCTAAGAGACGATAGTTTGGATCTGAACTTGAGAGGAGGATGATCCAAGGCATTCTGTTCCTAACACCCCAGAATATCCTAAGACCTGAAATGGAACTTAGCATATTCTGAGGTGTTGATATGTCATTCCTTGAGAGAGGGTCGATGACATATCGCTGATGGTTTTAGTCACGCGTCGCGAGAGCGAGTGGGATGACCCATAGGACAGATGCCACTGTGCGTACTAGATGTTTGCTTGGGTGTTCGAGGGTTGTCTACACCCGAGAACGAGTGCATAGACTGTCCCATTTGTGGTTGCATAGCCAGGAACTCCCTTTCTCCAATTAGTAGAACCACGAGCTCTGTTTTGTTTTCTTTTCTTTTCTTTGTTTTGTTTTAAATCGTGACAGCCCACTAGACTAGTTCTAGCATATATTTTCATCGCATATAGTTTTGGCTTATCTTACTAAAGAACAAAAATCGGTGGCATCCTAAACATCCCCACGTCACTGTGTTTGACCCCGTATATCTACTTCGACCCCGTAATAAAAGTTGCGGGGGCCTAAGAGGATTCGGGTTATAAATTTAAGAGTTCGATTCCTTCTGAATCCGCCTTCGTATTCCAGACGCGCGATTCAGGCAGATCAAGCGGTCAGTTGTATTTTGAGTGGTATCCTCAATTTCCTCATGGCATAATAAAAGATGTAATACAATTGTATAGCATATATGTTTAGGGTTATACACGATGCTTCACATTAGATGATAACCCTTGTTTGTTCTCTTTACATAAATATGATGCTTAGTGCAATTAAGAGATAGTAATTATACTTATGTTGTGGATATGCATAAGATTGTAAATGTGTACATACAGTAGTCATGCTTATGTTGATATCTATACTGCTACTGCTAATTATAATT
The DNA here is from genome assembly GCA_963693085.1 of Alisma plantago-aquatica. Taxonomy (NCBI): domain Eukaryota; kingdom Viridiplantae; phylum Streptophyta; class Magnoliopsida; order Alismatales; family Alismataceae; genus Alisma; species Alisma plantago-aquatica. The sequence goes on from OY856411.1 coordinate 51,845,790, forward strand.
AGGATACTAGCTATATTAGTTATGTTTAGCATGCTAGCCATGCCTCTATAATTAGAAATGCATATACTGCTAATCATGCTTATGCAAATACTCATGCTTATGTTGATAGCTCTACTTATGATATTGATCTGTTCAAACGGTTAGACATGCTAATGTTGTTAGATATGCTTATGATGCTAGACTTATTCATGTTAATAGAGATAATATGATACTTGACTTGCTTATTCTAGTTATGTATATGCTATTGAATCTCGTATATGGTTAATAAGGGAAATGATGATAGTCAGCTTGATGATGATAATTGTTATTAGCTCCTTTATGTATTTTGTTAATCATCAGTGTTGTTGAGCCTATTTGCTATATATGATTAAACTACTTAAACTGTCTCATTACCTAAAATGTTGTAATCAATAAGCGTTCTTGGAGGTTATATCTCTTGCTGGGACATGGGTCTCACCCTTGTGGTTCGCCACATTTTTTTAAGGTAATCAAAAGTGATGAAAACAAACATGTGGCAACAAATAGGAGCTATAGTAATGAATCTTTGAGAAAGTTTATTATATGTCTAATGTGTCCTAGAGTCGTCCCTGTACTCTCAGGTCCGTGCGAGAAAAAGTTTGTATATGGTGTTTCAAACAAATCGGACTTTTGTTAGCATATTAATGCTTGTTTGTGTGGCATATATGAATATTGTTCTCCTGTGTATATATGTGGTGGCTAGGATAATAGAACAATTTGTATCAAATTCTTGGCATAGTATGGATATAAGAAAGATGTTGGGCTCTTATGCAAATATTTCTGAGTGGGTGCTGACGTTGAAATCGGTTTTAATTTACCCATATTTTTGGGTATGTGATTAATTAGTGATCGATTGTGCTTTATGTTTTGAGTAATCTCTTTCTCACAATTTGGTATCAGAGCTTTAGGTTCACGGAATCTATAGGGACACTAGGACTTAGGACTAGGATGATGTCTAAGTTAGGAATATGACATAAAAATATGGTGCTACCTAATCTCAGTATTTGGTTGCCATGGCCAGGTATTCAATTATTGAAGAAAAGGTAAGTATGGAACTCTTAGATTGTTATCTTTCTTATTACTCTGATCAAGTAGTCATTTTGAGACAATCTAAAGAGCATAACAAATAAGAAATCATGGTGTGAATATCTCACTCCTACCTTAAAGAAGATGAGAATTGCATCATTATCTATCAAAACTTGAATGTTTGGTAAATATAAGAGAAAGATACAACACCGTGAAATCTAAATCTGAATACAAATAAGGAAAAGAGGAGTTCTTGAAGATGTGATTCAAGAAGATAATAAAGTAAAAGACAAACAAGTCTATGCTTATAAAGTGAATCAAGGTATGAAATCCACATAAGATAGAGAGAACTCCTATAACAAGTACAAAATGAGAAGATGAATGGGAACAATGACAAAGAAATAAGGAGGAACCTGAGTTAATCTCAGACCAACCTATGTGTGTAAGAAAGTGTTAATGAAAAATCAACATGGCATGTGAAAGAAATTAAGGGAGATGATTTAGATTTAATGAAGAAAATGTGGAATATGATGATTTACCTGTCGATAAGTGGTTGAAAAACCTAATAAAATAAGAGAACATACCCAAGTGTGATAAATAGTTATCAAGGAAGGAGTAATGAGATATGTTAATCATGATGATTCCAATGCTAATGGCAAGGAACTTGAAATGAAAAAGGTAAAATGATACATAAGAAGATGTAACGTGCATAATGAAAATAGAATTGGTTACCTTTGCTAGTGACCTTGAACAATGTTGCTATGATGTGGGAAGTGTGTTTCCCTTTGTGTCTTTTCTTTCAAGGGCACAACTTTAAAGTGGATCATTGCCACTTGGTATGTGTGGATTCGTTGTAAACATGAGGGTGGATAGCTTATTATAGCATAAGGTTGTTTGGACTATGGTTCTAAGTTCATAAAGTTTGTGATGATTTTTCTTTTGAGCCTTCCAATAATTAGGAAGACTCCTCTTATATGTCTTGATATTTGTTATGTTGGTAAAAGTAGATGATATAAGTATGTGAGTTGCTTATAGCACATGAGGTGGATACCAAAGTAATGAATATTAGTATCCAAGATGTATTAATAATATGAGAAATATGTGAAGGTTGGAGATGTTTATTAAATGAACATTCCAAGTATTCCTCTTCTGTAGAGAGAGAGGGAGAGAGAGAGTTGATGATGACCCTCTAAATGTTGTTTGGAAGGAAAAACAAAAGTGATTCTATAATGTTGTGTATGGTTTAGTGATAGTTGGGCAAGACCGCTATCAAGGATAGATGGTTTGTTGATTAATAGATATGTGATACCGTATTCCTTTAAGATAAATCTAGGATCAAATATTAATGCATAAGAGTTAGAGTGGATGACATAAGTTACATATGATAAGAGATACATAATGTTCTATGTTTGATAAGAGCCAACAAGTATGACTTTTGAGTAACGTGTTGATACAATAGATATAATTTTTGGATGATAGCTAGAATTTTAAGTTGAAATTTACTATTAGAGTTGTATAGATGACACAACAAGTTTCTATATTCCATATTGAGAATGTCTTCTTAGGTCGGGTTTTTGTGCTGACCCAAGAGGATATATGTATGAATGATGTGACATCACCATGATATGCAAGTAACCATGTGAAGGTAATAGGATGAGGTGAAAAGGAAGTACCCATCTTTGTTTACCTTGGATTTCGGGGGCAAAATCCCTGTTAGGGGTGTATAGTTGTAAGGCCCCTAAACTTGCATAATGACGTGAATAAGCTTAATTGCCATAATTGAATTCTTATAACCCTAATATAACCATGTGATATGCTTTGAAATCATATTACAAGCTTAAGTTTCAAATTTGGTCCAATTTGGACACTGTTTGAGCAATTTATGCAGTTTTATGCACATTTTAGACTTTTCTGCAATTTACCCAAATGAGAGATTTTATTTGCAATTTATCACTTGAATTATGTTCATTGTATATTATATCATCATTCTTGAGCTTTTTGAGTCATGGGGTACCTATTTAATCCTTGGTATGAAGGTGTTTTCTCTAAGGGTATTATAGGATTTACCCCTTCACGGATGAGCTGCCTTTAATAGCTATCAACTAATGAATTATGTGATTGGCTGGAAAATTTGACAAAGGAAAGATAAGCAGGTCTATAAGGACGGTGGGGGAGCTTCTTGTATGTGTTCTTGTATATTCTTAATAGTTTAAGACCATAGACACATGGGGAAGCTACTTTTACACCTCATGCTGGCTCCCATCCTTATCCATGGGCTATATTTACCTCTTCCTTGCCCAAGTACAAAATTTTTCTTGCTTTCTCTTTCCTTTAATCTGGAGCAACGAATACACTCTGTTTTTCTGCGGAACCAACTGATCTAAGGTAGAAGACAACCTCTTTTTGGAGAAGAAGGTCTCCTAGAGCTCCATTTAGCCCTACCTAGGGTTTCCAAGGTCATCTTCTAGGGATTTTGACCAAGGCAAGTTATTTTCTTCCTTCCTTGTCCGTTTCCCTTGCTCTTCTCCTTCCTTAGACCTTCCTACAGGTCGGAACCTTGTTGTTCCATGGTAGAAATTGCTCTAAAGCTCTAAAACCCTACCTTTCTTACTCCTTATGCTTAGGGTTTGCTCATTTGATGAAGAAAGGTGCTAGATGGACGATTTCATAGCTTGTGCTTGGATTTTTTACCCTATCTGCCCAAGATTTTTTCTGTTTGGGGTTTCATCTTCTCATTAGAGACAATTTTTATAACTTGATCCACGTTGGATGCTTACCATAAGCTTTCTAGATCATGTTCTTGCTTGAAAATGATGATCCATGCACTAAAAAGCTATGCTTGACATGGATTTCAATTTTTATAATGTTCCCTGTTCTGATTTCAGTTATAGATGAACCTGTGATCATGTTTACGTTATTCCTAAGGTATAATATGACTTGGAACAGGTTGGTTTGACAACCTATGGTGCTAAGCACCTATCAACCAATGGTCAATTTTAGGGTTTTAAGCTGATTTCTTCTATAAGCCCATGACCCGATGATGGTACCATTGCAACAACCCTATGGTGTTGTCTTCATGACAATGAATGGTGGTAACCAAGGGTGTCAACTGACTTTCACCCCCTTAGGTCATGTTTTGGCCTAATTAGAAGCCTAGTATTAACAACTAAGTACCCTTATGATGCTATCAATCAATGGTGATATTAGTTTGATATTTGATTATGATTAACGAATATAGTGTTGATCTAACAACCTATGGTGACTTAATGGTCACTAATGATGGTGGATCAGGTATCCAAAACCTATGGTGAGTTAATTATATAGTTGTATCATGAATTAAGCCTTAGACCAATGGTTTCTTGGGTAACTTGATACAATGGTCGGACCTATACTGTAATTGATGGTTTTAATATATGAACTTGACCCAATGGTCAAGATATAATGTTTATTCCTCAAATAAAGTGGAATGATGGATAATGTAATATGTTGGTCCTAATAATGTGATTTATATGGTTTCCTTTATATGATCAACTTAAGGAGCTTACTTGTTGACAATGGATGGCTTGTTTTAAATGAACAGTCGATTGTGGGTTTTACCCTACTCTCAGTGGAACTTTTTGTATTGTTAATCAAGGGATGTCTAGGGTTATATGGTGAATCTTTATAGAGTACAAATCAAGTACTTAATAGGTGGTTTATACAAGGTGTTTACTTATGTAAACAACTAATGGTCTTACCTTTTAAACATCCAATGGTTCTGGGTGACATTGTGGTATGGTGATATGGATTGAATGATGATGAAACAAATGGAGGGTTACCCTTAATAAGGTAGTCTTACCTATTCACTCATATGGATAGAAGGGATGATAGCCATATTGTGTTGATATGTAACCCTAATGAGGTATATCTTGTTATACCTAGCTTTAATATAACTAAATGATGGTAATTGGGTATGAATAGTCCTTGAATGACTAATACAATAATGGAGTAATCTGTTATTGTTGTTGAAACCCTAGTATGCTATAACCTGATGGTTACACCTTGATTTATGTGTGGGTTCATACTTGAGAATAGTATGTAATGTGATGGTGATGCTTCACCTTATGCATCCATGATCCAATGGGGATGTCGTGAGTTAGGTTTTGGGTATAAGTGTTGATTAGTAACATTGATATAATTTATCATGTTGAACCTAACTCTAATGCAAATAGATAAAGATGAGTATTCATGTTTAACATTCTTATATGATGGAATGATGGTGGAATAACCTCCTTAACATGATCATAACCTTAATGTGTTAATTGGTGATTATCATAGCCACATGGTTGATACTTTCTTATGCTAAACATGTGCATTATGAATATGATGAGTGTTAATCATATCTAGATTCCTTGCATGTTGATGTAATAAAGGAATGTTCTTAATGTTAATATAACCCTGTTATAATTGTTTATGAATATCTCCTAGCTCATTAATGCAATATTGTGCTGATCTGGTGTATTATATGTAAGTGATGTTGTTGAGCCTTGTTATAAGGCATGCAAAGATAATGATGATCTTGTAGGGAATAGTATGATGTCTTAATGACCTTTGGGCATGGTTGAGCCCTGAATGATGTGTAATCCTTTTATGTTGATAAGGGTTGATACCCTTCGATATTGTGAAAAGGATTTATATCTTATGATAGTATGATGACTAGTGTGGTCTCATGAATGTAAAATGAATAGTACCATGTGATGATGAGATGAGAAATTATGTTTCACACGTTTTATATCTTTTCAAAGTTGTGATATGTATATGCTTGCTAGAAGTGAATTAGGGTTTGTATGTCCACTTGTTTGATGCAGCCTTAATCCAACCAATTGGCATAACTAATCAAATGAAACTCTAATCATGTAGTGCAATGTGTCATAGATCCATCTGAGTGTCAGAACTTGCCAGATGGTGAAACAAGTATTCCTAAGGGAAACTCAGAGTGCATACTATTGAGTATGTGGGGGTGGAAAGTTGACGATATATCCTTGTCATCCACAATGCAGGTTGTGGAGGATGGCTATGGTCATGCCTCATACATTTGATGTGATTGAGAACGGTTGCGGTCGTGTCTCAATGATTATATATGTGACAAGATTGGAGGACAACTATGGTTGTACCTTGGATGGTAGGGTATGCGTACCCACCTCCTTTTACTAGTGTCGTGACCTGTACCAAGGATGGACTAGGCTGTTAGCAGCTTGACCTTATGTGTCACTGTTGCGGACCCGTACTGACAGGGGGCAGAGAAGATCTTAGGAGCCCGGATCTTCCTAGATATTGTATGGCACTAATTTCGACTTAGCAGTGGTAAGTTGGATTTTGAGTTGTATCCTCAATTTTGTCAGGGCATAATAAAAGTTGTAATACATCGGTATAGCATATATGTTTAGGGTTATACATGACGCTTCACATTGGATGATAACCCTTGTTTGTTCTCTTTACATAAAGATGATGCTTAGTGCAATTAAGAGATAGTAATTATACTTATGTTATGGATATGCATCAGATTGTAAATGTGTGCATACAGTAGTCATGCTTATGTTGATATCTATACTGATATTACTGATTATAATTAGGATGCTAGCTATATCATGTTGTTAGTTATGTTTAGCATGCTAGCCATGCCTCTATAATTAGAAATGCATATACTGCTAATCATGCTTATGCAAATACTTTTGCTTATGTTGATAGCTCTGCTTATTATATTGATCTGTTCAAACTGTTAGACATGCTAATGTTGTTAGATATGCTTATGATGCTAGACTTATTCATGTTAATAGAGATAATATGCTACTAGACTTGCTTATGCTAGTTATGCATATGCTATTGAATCTCTTATATGGTTAATAAGGAAAATGATGATAGTCATGTTGATGATGATAATTGTTATCAGCTCCTTTATGTATTTTGTTAATTATCAATGTTGTTGAGCCTATTTGTTATATATGATTAAACTGCTTAAGCTGTCTCATTACCTAAAATGTTGTAATCAGTAAGCATTGTTGGAGGTTATATCTCTTGCTGGGACATGGGTCTCACCCTTGTGGTTTGCCACATTTTTTTAGGTAATCAGAAGTGATGAAAACAAAGATGTGGCAGCAAAGAGGAGCTATAGTAATGAATCTTTGAGAAAGTTGATTAGATGTCTGATGTGTCCTAGAGTCGTCCTTGTACTCTCAGGTCCGTGTGAGAAAAAGTTTGTATATGGTGTTTCAAACGAATTGGACTTTTGTTAGCATATTAATGCTTGTTTGTGTGGCATATACAAATATTGTTCTCCTGTGTATATATGTGGTGGCTAGGACAATAGAACAATTTGTATCAAATTCTTGGCATAGTATGGATATAAGAAAGATGTTGGGCTCTTATGCAAATGTTTCTGAGCGGGTGCTGATGTTGAAATCAGTTTTAATTTACCCATATTTTTTGGTATGTGATTAATTAGTGATCGATTGTGCTTTATGTTTTGAGTAATCTCATTTAGTGTAACGGACTCTCACATAATGTATAAACACTAAAAAATTTCTACAAAATTAAGATAGGATGAAACTTGAGAAGATATAAAATGTATCAAGTGAGAACTTGTCTTAGCATCATATGACATTTGTATTACTGCCATTCATTATATCATCATCAGTGTAACATCACTATGGGACATATATCCGTCATTCACATTACTATATAATTTCACTTCAAACTGTGCTCAAGGTACTTGCTAGGTCATTTAGACCCATTCCTGCAATTCCTACATAAATGATAACACGGTATATCTCAACAATACTCATCATCACTACTATGTATGATACCATGTTCAACATAGCACTTAACATAATTATGTTATTTGTCTCACCTACAAGATTATGCTTACATACTCAAGGGAGAGAAACACTGTCATGGAATACAATCAATCAAGTAAAGTGAGTACATAAGCACATAATCACATGATTAGGGTTAGGATTCATCTTCAAGCAATTAGGGTTTCAGAATATAATTCAACCCCTAAGCCCTAATTCATTTCCTCCCATATGATGCAAGGGTATTAAGGCTAAGCAACATCATTATTAATTAGCCTTGCATAATTAATTCATCTTATTTTTCCATTACACTATATAACATTCAAGTACATATTTAAGTGCACTAGTATTGCTCCCTAGGAACATTATGGGTTTATGACTTGCAACATGTGTAAACTAACTCAGACTGCAATGCTTGCAGAAAAAGCCATCCCCCATGCAACGCGTGCAAGGCATGTGTCACGACATGCACCGCATGTAGCTCCCTCTCTGTGTTGCAACGCCTGTAGAGAAAAGGATGTTGCGACTCGCGATGCACCTTGCCTGCTCGCCCGCGATGCTCACTTGCCTACTTGCCCACGACGCTCAACTCACCTCGACCCACGTCGCACCCTTACTCACTCGCCCACGACACACTCAACTCACTTGGCCACAACGCACCCAAGCACAACGTCACAACTGCGACACGTGCAGAGTCATAATGCGTGCAACACCAAGATTAGAAGTTGTTGATAACACAAAAACATTGTGTCAGTCAATAAGATGTAAATATCAGAAGCTATGTAGATCAGTTATATAAGCAAGAATAGTATAATAATTTAGAGTTAGAACAAGTGTAATGCTTTCTTGGATAATACATAGATGAAACCTTTAAACAAAATCATCTTTCCCATCATTAAGAACACATTTCTGAAGCTTAGAACAGCACAATCTAATCAGGTTTAGGATGCATGTAATAGATGAATAGAAAAGGTATAAAACCCACTAATTTGATGAGAAGCAACCTCCCAAGACTCAAGCTCCAAAACCTTCAACTAAACTCTAACACTTCAGCCAAGTAATCACCTCCAAGAAGAAGAAAATTCCATGATCAAAAGGAGGTTCAGAGAAAGGAAAATAGATCATGGTCGAACCAAAAAGAAAAGAGAAAAAGAAAGGATCATCTTTCACTCGATTGCACCATGATAAACCTAACTTATGATCTTTGTAAAGAAGATATCTTCAAGAAGAACTACCATGGATGATCCACGACCAAAGAGGAAGAAGAAGATGAAGTGTTTCAGAAGGAAATGTGATCTAGAAGGAAGGATCACTTACCAAGAGAGGATTCACCAAGATTCACCACTAAAGGCTATCCCTAGCACAAAACCTTCAATCATGTACCAAGGATCGACCACCCAAGGATCAAGTTCTGCTTCTTCTTGCTCCTGAAGCTTCAAAGGTGGTCTCAAGGTGAACAAAGGTGTGTAGAGTTGAAAAGATTATCTTGTAAGAAAAGAAGGGATTATATATCCAAAGGAGGAGGGAAGTAGGGGTATTTGAGGTGTCAACACTATAGATCACCAAAGGACACTTGTTCTTCAAAGGGTTAACGTTATCTCCTTCACATGCAAAAATATGAAATATCCATGTTTATCCAACAGGTGTTTTGTGACCTCTAGGGTCAGTTAGCTCCCTTATCACGGTCGAGACATTCCCATGCACAACTTGTCTCGACCCAAAACCCTAATCACCATCTCATGGTCGAGACACTTACTCCAAAAGACAACTGTCACGACCATCCTTACTCTAGGGTGTCACGATCGCAACCATGCATCCCCATGCATATGTCTCGGTTGCGACCCTCAGCAAAAGTGATGTAATGGTCACAATATCAAACCCTAGGGTAGTCACCATATCGAGTAAGCAACCCTATAAACCTTAATGTCACTTGATGATGTCACATATATATATTACTTGTGATTGAATCAAGGTGCCCCATATTACAATCTTCTCTCTCTTCATGTTAGAGCATAAGAAACACTCTATTCATGTAAAAAATTGCAAAGTAACCTTCACTTTTGGTAATTTGCAAGATGGTCCAAAACATATACAATTATAATAAGGATAGTTCGAACATTATTTAAATTGAACCCAATTGAAAATGCAAGCATGTCACATGATGTTAAAACATCTCAAAAGATTAATTTAAGATTGAAACATCTTATTACACAAGAAAATTACAATTGAGCACAAAGCTAGGTCAGGGGTCTTACAGTTATAAAGAAAAAATGGTGTGTTTTTAGAAATGGATAACTACATGCTGGTTTTAAAAGTATTGATGGTTTATATTTGAATTTTTTATAGTTGGTTTTTAGTTTGGTATGCCTAATTTATTATAAAAGTAAATAATATTTGTAAAAGTGAAATAATTTGTATTTTCATGCCTTTATGAAAAAAATGACACTCAAGGTAAGAGATAAATTTTATTGTATCTAATCTCAACAGGATTAAACTACATATATGTGGTTTTAAGCCCCCCAATGAATCGTGTCAAGATTTTTCATTGCCTATACATAGCTATTGTCTTCAGAAAATCACACACAATTGCATTGTTGTCCAAGGATAGAGAGCAGGGTGCATAGTTGTTCTCACCAACGTAACTTTTTCTATTTCAGGTATAGCTAGTGGTGCATGTCATATCACTGTAACATGTAAAGATACTAACCACTCCAACGCCTCTCATTTCTAGTGTAATATCTTTTCCCAGATTTTAGACTAAAATAGGTAGTCAAATGCAGCTTTAAATCCACAAACTACACTGCTTCACACCGTACCAAACGATCAACAAGATGGAATTGATTACATTAGAACATCATGCTTTCATCTTACACCAAACAGCCCATTAGTGTTCTTTTTCTCCCTTTTGTTCTCTAGAAGTCTAGTGGATATGAGCTTCCACCTCTCCAAATCCTAATCACCAGTTGTACATTCCAAATAATGTCCCAAAAATAGCAATCCAGAAATGCTAAAAACTACCCCTAAAAAGATAATTAGGTGTTTTAATGGCAACGATTGTATTGGACATACCCGGGACACATCTTTTGGGATAGAGGATCCAGACCCCTTCTTAAATAGTTACATCTAGCACTCACAACAATCAAGGGAGCAAATAACCCAATAGTTTCATAGTGATGAATTGGCAGTAGTGGAGAAACTTCAGAGTTTCCTTGACTGACTTAACATTAGTGATAATAGTGGTAACTAGAGGAGGTGGGGGGCTACTTTGGTCTGAATCTTATGTACCCATTCTCTATGCCACCATTCTACCTACTAATTCTGATCTCTTAGCTTGTGGGTCGTATAGCGGAGTGCACAAAAGAGATTGACTGGGCACATTGTCCCAGTCTCAGAATATTTGGACCCTAATTGTTTTGACCAGATTGAAAGAGTGTGGATGTCTGGCACTTCTTTGTCTCATTAACTTTCATGATTTAATTACTATAAAACTAGAATCACTTAATTAGAGACAATTTTATACGATGCATGGGTCGCATAAGCCATTATTAGCATATCTTTCTTTCACTCAGCTTGTGTCAGGACTTAATGATTCAATTATAAACTCTAAGTATATACAAGGATGATGAATAAATCAAGTTATATCTTCAATTGCTCTCAGAAAATGTATATCTTCAATTACATTTGAGAGTATGTAATGATAGCAGTTATAAGTTATGCATCCTTAATTTCATTCCATGTCACCCGTCAAAGCAACCAATATGTCAATTTAGTAGAGGAATACAACAACAATCATTTCCTTATTATGTTTAGGAAAACACAATAATATTGTCACAACAGTGCATACTTATACTACTATGAAAAATATACATAAATAAGATCCATTAATTCAATGGTTTATAAGTGTCATTACACAATGATTGGGATAATCACACACACATAGACACAAATGGTATACACTCCAAGCAAGGACTTTAGGAACAAAGCTATTAGTAGGAGCCTTGTGTTGCATACAAATCCACAAACAAAATATATAAAGTCAATAATAAAAATGTAAATAATGAACTTACAAATGGAGGGAATTACATGATGATTTCAAAACATCATGATTTGCGACTTCACCATGACAGAAAATGATGATTTGCAATTGCACCACAGCAGAACATGACATACTTATATCAATTCATGATATGGTACAAGATAATAAACACACTACTATATTTTATTGATAGAAGTAGGGGATGTAATTTATGAAAGAAGAGAAGTTAGATGGGGAAGTATTACAACAAAAAAAGCTTTTACAAGGAGACATATCACAATATACTTCTAGATGAGGAGGTGAACGGGAACAACAAGTCACGAGAGGTTTTTGATCTGACTATCTTGCCTGTCAGTTTTGTGTCTTTGGATAGCTATTTATAGAGCCTTGCGCTTAGTAATGTCCATGCCTTTTTTTCTTCATTATTGAGTCATCACTCGTGAATACTAATTTTGATAGTAAAGTCTCCTTTTGGTTCTTTTTTATCTTTTTTGAATTTAGTAACTTTTTATTAAATAACTGGAGAAGAATCCCTGGAGAATCTTTCTCATCAATAGTGAAGGTTCTTATTTTAATATGGATGTTTAGTGATTAATTCTTGTACTGTGAAAAAGACTCTTCGTCTTAATATTGATGTTTATTGATGGGTCATTTTCCCTATTTTCGTAGTTTATAAAATACTAACTAATATATTTGGTCATCAGAGGATTCTTTATATATATATATATATATATATATATATATATATATATATATATATATATATATATATATATATATATATATATATATATATATATGTGTGTGTGTGTGTGTGTGTGTGTGTGTGTGTGTGTGTGTGTGTGTGTGTGTGTGTGTATGTATGTATGTATATACGCACACTCACACATATATACACATATATATGTATGTATGTATTCTATTGTGAACTCTTTTTTGAAACATATCACATCTATCTTTTGAATATGTTCTAACTTTTTCATAGAAGTTTGGTTTTATACTTATATATGGTAAAAATACTTTATTTTAATAGTCATCCATGCTATATTTTTTACATTTCCTGACTTCTATATTCTTGGTTAATGAGCATGCAAAATAGCATGTATCCAGATGCCAAGCCCTCGGAACCATCCAAGGTACTCCACAAAAAGCACAATAAGTTGTTATATTAGTCGATTGCATAATAAAACTCATGTTGGTATAATTTTTTTAGATATTGGAAAAAACAACTCTTTGAGAGGCACAAACTTTGACTAGAAATGAAATATCCACTATTGTAGGCATTGTTGTTTGATATATAAACCAACAAATAATGTGACTTAATATTTATTTGTTAATACACAATATTTTCTCTATCTTGATGGTAATCTTAGTAATTAAAGTAGCTTGAGGAGAAATATTCTGTAAATTTCTAAGAACATTGGGATTGCCCTCTTTATACCATTATCAAGTGTGAGAGTTTTTTTTTACATTTAGAATGGAATATATGAGCTCAGATGCTAACATTTCACATCAAATAATGAGTACTTCTTACAAATTTAGTTTCTATGAGAACCTTTTAGTACTTTTGACACTATGTCTATTGCGCCATCGCCATAAAAATAGATGCATTATCCCCCAATGGTGCAAACCAATGCACAAATTCCCTAACTCAACCATAGTACATGCACTCGCAATATGTCTATGCACCACCTCATCATAACCACCTATGGAACAACCCCCTAATGTCAATCCACAACATGATACAATGGTTATTTGCTTCATATAGTCCTAAGTTAAGTTACACCCCTAAGGATAAAGTGTTAATACTCCACCCCTTAAAAAAGATTAAGATATATCCTAACTAACTATATAGAGGGGCAACAAATGCAAATCAACTTGGTCATTCATACCTAAAACCTTCTTACTTTCTACTTCATACTTAGGCCTAGGGTCTCATGGTTGATCGTGCTAGTCAAGGATTTCTTCACCAAGGCATTTCACTACTACTCAAGCTTTCTTGTAGTGGTGACTTGGTCCCAAAAACCATCAAAAAAATCTAGAAGCACTTACTTTTTTACATATAATTTAAAAATGAAAATAAGTTTTGACATTAATAAATATGTGATGAAAAAACCAAAAACGGTGCCAAAATTAATCTGAAAACCAAGTCAACCAGTACCCTACGCACCATAGCAATAATAATATTCTACTATTATTTCATTACATGGAAAAAAATGTAATACCTCAAACTTCAAAAGGTCTCACAAAGAGCATTACTAGGAGAATGCAAAAAGGTTTTTTGTTACAAACATTCAACTTCTACTAGATCCTAATAGGGAACTACATCCATTATTCCTCACTTAATTCTAATCATAACCTACACTCCATCAAATCAAGACATAAGGAAGTTATATGATCATCCCGCCAATGTAGAAATAAGTTAGGGTTCCTTGTTTATTGGATGGTTTACAACCATGGTGTCATCACAAGACAAGGTGAACCATATAGTCAAATTACCCATCATCTCATTCACTAGGTAATCTAGATCATGGAGATGAGAGAGGTGAACTCCTAAGAATGTTCTACCTAACTAATGGCTTCCATCCACCAATCCTCATGCATGAGGCATAACAATCTTAATGAGGATGGTATCTAGCCCTTAATAGATGGCCTTGGGGCATAATTTAGTTGGGATACTCCATGTTGAAGGCAAGGCATGCCTAACCATAATGTAGCTAGTTTAGAATACCAGTTAATATCAAGGAAATTATCTCAAACCTAAAACTTACTCAGGATTTGCCATTCATGCAGGCTTAGTACCCAAGTGGACATATGTGCGGCATGCTAGAAATAAAGGAAAGGGGGTCTAAGATGAGAACTAGGGTTAAGCAAGCTATGAATGTTCAAGTCAGTTACTTCATAGTATTTGAGCTAACTTCCTCGAAAATAGGAGATAGGAACCAAATGCTACAAGAGTCAACTCCTACCCTTTGAATTTTGTATTTCCATAATGAGGGTAGGGTTGATCAAGATTACTAAGAACCGGGTCTCTACCACATAGGTAGTTTGGGGAGTGGAAGTGACCAACTTAATTAGGGACTGAAATTGTAGTTGTTATTCCATGACTTAGAGATAGTTGAAAGTGATCGACTTAGCGAGGAATTGAAAGCCTAGTTGGTTACAACTCAGAGATAGGCATATCAACAACATATATAGGGTTACTTAGATACCTAATTAAGGAACCACATGGGATAACTTGATATAGTATGACTTCTTAGGCTTTGATACCACATTGTAAAGAGTGGGACCCGAGAGCGGATCCACTCAAATGTTATAATACAAGAGCCATGTACTAATAAAGCAGTTGAAGGAAACTATTACAAAGTCACATGACGATCCATTTACAATTGTTCCTCACCACAAAAGGTGGTATGGAAAAGTAAAAAAGGTATAAATCTAATAAGCCTAAAAACATACAAGGCCCATTTTATAGGGGCAACCCGATCATTTCAAGCTATCTTTAGGTCCAATACCCAGTATAGTCTTTTAGAATCCTTGTATTCTAATTTACCTACACCCAGGTGAAGGGGAACATCACCCAGAACATAGAAAACAAAGTAAAAGTTAGCAAAGTTTGAGTATGTACATACAATCACTGATTTGGGATTATATTGGTCTAAATGTACAAATGAGATATTCCCACAAGGAACGAGCTAAATAAGTTGGTAAATTAAAAATATTTATAATAAGAGAAATGAGAGATATTAAATGTGAAAACCTTTGCTACACAAAGCAAGATTACTCAAAACAAAGTGTGGAATTAACATTGATAACAATATTACCACAAAATAGGGTAAATTAAAACTGATTCCTTAACATGATTTCAAGTGAACAACTCACAATTGAAGCCATAAACTTGTTCCACTTGTATTTCATTCATTGCAAGAGAGATTGCATATCAATATTCACAAAACAACCCCAAGGACCTGAGTGTATAGGGACGACACATAGGACTCTATTACTAGACACTAGTTGCATACCAATGATTCAACAGCTACAAATCTTTTTGTTATTAGTCCCAGCTGCATGATCTCTTTCTCAACGTACATGTCCACCTAAAAAGTTGTGGAACCCACATGGTGAGACCAATGTCCTAGCAAGAGATATAACTCCTCGCCAACATCTATTATAAGCATAGATAACTAAAACAAGAAGTTATACTATTAATAGATAATCAGATTCAGCTCAATGATATAAGCAAGGCAATTATCACAGTTTGAGTAGTTTAGGTATTTACAATAAAAAGTAGATCATATTATGCTTTTAAGGAGGAATATGAAGAAAATGTATAAATTTTATAAAATAAACAGTATAAGAAACTCAGCAAGGGGGTCATCCAATGTTATTTACATATGACTCTAAGTAATAACACTACATGGATGTGTTACATCTTTAATTATAATGCCCTAAGGTTTTGAGGTGTACCACTCAAATTCAACTTACCACTGCTAAGTCGAAATCAATACCATACAAGATCAATGGAATAGCCAGACTCCATGATCATCACCAACACTACTCGGTCAGCACGAGTCTGCAACGTAGTGACATATAGTCATACTTCAAAGACAGCAACTTATAGCCAAAGTTATAAACCTATTAAGACAACAACTTATAGTCAAAGCTATGGTCCTATAAAACAACTAGCCTTCCTTGGTACATGGCACAGTGCTAGAGAACATGCTCACACATAGCCATTCTATAAATTCAACATTATACCACTATTTCCACAATTTAAGGATATAGGGATATACCTCCACTGATACCCCACATATTCAACAATATGCGCTCCGAGTTTCTGGTAGGAGTTACTGGTTTCACAATCCAGCTAGGTATTGATGTTGAAGATGGATCAATGGTACATGGGAACTACATGATTAAGGTTTCACTTTATTAGTTATGCCAGTTGGGTGAATTAAGGCTCCATCATACACGTGGACATACAAAACCCTAATTTAATCTAGCAAGCATAACTATGAAACAACTTCAAAAGATATAAAACATATAAAGTGTGAACTTGTCATATCATCTCAGGGAAACACCGTCGCACTACCTTAAATAAGGTCCTTAAGATCACCATCTGTTAACATTGTCATATCAGGATAATCATCATGACTACATCACTGGGAATAGTAATCCCTTATCACATCATTGTAGGATATCACCTCACATTAGGCATTAAGCCTTCACTGGGTCATAAGACCAATCACATCATTATTGTATCACATTATTATATCATCATGCCTGATCATGCATATAAACATCACTTGTCTCATATCACATATACACAATATCAATCATTAGCTATGATAATCATTCCACCTGCAAGATCAATGTTATACAACAGTAGAGAGAATCATCACAATATGTTATTTGCTATAATCAATGTAAACATGTATACCATATGCTTTCTCAAAATTAGGGTTTTATTACAATCATTACTCTTCAAACCCTAGTTCATCAACTCCCACATGCTTGGAGTGTATTAGGGTTAAGTACTATGGATTATGACTAAGTGTGCACATTTGTATTATTATAGTTCCAATGCACCTCATTAAGGCTCACAGTCATCATATAATATTATTTGATCATCTTCATATCATTCACAAGCTATGAAACTCAATTAACCTACAAGGTTAGAACTATAAAATTGGGAGAGAGAAAGTGCAATCACATGCATTATATGCAAGTGGACTTAACAAGTATCACATACTCTAAGATTTGGGTTAGAGTTTACACACATAACCAATCAGGGTTTCATATCATGATTACATCACCAAACCCTAGATATGATATCTCTTACTTTCTTGGAAGCAAAATTAGGGTTTAACATCATCAGTTGAACATGATTTGGTCATGATATCTACAACACTAAGTATCATCATTATTTACATATGTAGGAGTACCATCTTATTATGTCATGCATGTATTATGATCATATATCATATAAATGTATCAGCCATGCACCAACATGGTGTTGTGACCCATTATCAACAAGGTGTCTCATCATTACATGACACTTGTATTACTGCATCTCACAAGGTCATTAACAATATCACATCACTATGGGATGTCAATCCCTCAATCACATCTCTAGAGGATTCCACTTCAAATAATACACAAGGCACTTATTAGGTCATTAGACTTATTCACATAATTCCTACACAAATGATAACACATTATATCTCAGAAATGCTTGTATCACCACCTTTTATGTTATAAAGCTCACCATAGAACTTACATAGCTATGACATTTGTCTCACATGGAAGGTTAGGGTTACATAAATAGGAGAGAGAAAATATTGTCATGCCATACAAATCTTCCAGTAGAATGAGCACATATGTCATATTATCACATGATTAGGGCTAGGGTTTGTTCATAGCCCATTAGGGTTTCATAATGTGATTCAATCACCAAAATCTAATCCCATAATCGCCCACACATTTGGAGAGATTAGGATTAAGCACCATCACTAATGATTAGTCATTCATAATCATTTCATTTTATATAAACCATTACACTAGGTAATATCCATGTACATAACTAAGTGTATTACTCTACTCACTCACACTTAGTGTCATGGTCTGCAATGTGTGCAGCACACATCTTGACCTGCAACACGTGCAAGTTGTGTCAAGGCCCGCGACATGTGCAACACCTCTCTCGCCCGCAACGCACACAAGGCTATATCAGTCGCAACGCGTGCAAGGTCGCAAAGCGTGTAGGGTCTCTCTCACGCCCGTAAGTTGTAGTTCCTATCTCGCCTGTAACGCGTACAACATCTCGACAATGAAATGCATAGGACTTGTCTTACCCGCGACGCGCGGAGCGTCTCAGCCGCGATGTGCGTAGGGCTTGTCTCACCCGTGACGCATGCATGGCTTGTCTTGCTCGCGACGCGCGCAGAGCTTGTCTCGCTCGTGACGCACGTAGTGTTTCGACCACGACGCATCTAGAGTTGCAATGCTTGGTTATGATAAGACAAGTGAGAAGCAACCATTCCTTGTGTTTTTAAAATTTGAAACCATCATCTATACATGGTGTCAGCCTAAGGGGACACCAAGGGATGTCTCGACCTCATGTTAGCCCCATGCACAACCTCTGAATGGATTCAAATAGGTCAAGATAGCTGATTAGCATCAAGGAATGCCAACTGTCATCAGGGTGAATAACACCATAGATCAAGATGTTCATCAACCCTAAGACATGATCATAGCAAGTCACTAAAAGTGTTATGTTTAGGGAGAGAAAACCACAAATCTTATGCACGTTATTACACTCAAATGTGTTGCTATTCATTATAATCAAACCATATAGAAAAGAGCATGGATCCATAGATAAGGATTCAATAAAAGACATCATCTTATATATACTACAAATTGGGTACATAACTTTTTAGGGTTTATAAGAAAGATAATATCTTCAAGGATACTCCACGAGCTAAACCCTAAAACATATTGTTCTTTCCATCATCAAGAACATGTTTTAATAAGTAGAATAGAAACATAAGATCAAATTTAAGATGCCAATAATAGAGGTGGGATAAGTTATATAACCCACCTATTTTGAAGAGAACCAATCCCCCAAGATCTCAAGCTCCAAGAACTCCAACTAATATTCAAACTTCGACCAAAGGATCACTTCAAAAGAGAATAAAACCATGGTCATAAAGGAGTTCAAGAAAGAGGGGAAATAGTTCTTGGTCGAACCAAGAAGGAAATGGAAAAGACAAAGAATCATCCTTTCACTCAGGTTTACCTTGTCAAACATGGTCTACGACTCCTTATGAGGAGTTCCTCTCAAACAGCCATCATGGATGATCCATAGACCAATACCTAGGAAGAAGAAGATGATGGAGTTCTTAGAAGAGGGGAAACGTGATCAGAGTTTAGGATCACATACCAAGAGAAGAATCTAAAAGAAACCACCATGAAAGAGTTATCTAGCACTAGATTTTCAACATGCAAGGTGAATTGGCCACCCAAGCTTCAAGATCTGATCTTCCTTGCTCCCAATGCTCCAAGGACAATCCAAAGGAAAGAGAAAGAGTGTAGGGATGAAAATATTGTTCATGTGTGAAGAAAAGGGGTTACGTACCCAAAAGAGGAGGGAATTAGAAGGTTTATGATGTGTCAACATAATAGACCATCAAGGGACACATGTCCTTCAGAGAAAAAGTCTTTCCTCCACTCACATGCAATATTTGAAATGTTTATACTTATCCAGCAAAAATGTCATGACCCACTAGGTCGGTTGCCCCCTTGTCTCGGTCGAGACACTTCCTTATACATGTCTAGGTCAAAACCCTAGCTCACATATGCACATGATCGAGATACTAGAGGACAAATTGTCTCGACCCACCATCTCTAAGTTGTCTCAGTTGAGACCACACATCCAAGTCCATATATGTCGAGACAAAAACATCAAGGGAGGGTTCCTCAGTCGAGACACTACTAAAATACACCATGAGGTCGAGACATAGGGTCGATACACTTAGGCAAGCTCAATAGGGTCAACACCAACAAAACCCTAAAACCCTAACTTCACCACATGATGCCACCTCATCAACCAAGGTCTAACAAAGCGCCCCATATACATATTTCTCTCTCTTATGATGCTAAAGAACTAAGGTCACACTCAACATGTGATAAATTGCAAAATAACCCCTCAACTTGGGTAAATTGCATTTTTGTCCAAAATAAGCAAACATAGCTCAAATAACATTCAAAGAGGACCAAACATGAAACATAAGCTTGTCACATGATGACAAAAGATACCAAGGGATTATACAAAGGTTATAAGCATCTCATTAAGCAAGTTAAGCACAAATTAACATTAAGGTAGGTCAGGGGCCTTACAACCATAAACCCCTAACAAGGATTTTGCCCTCGAAATCCCAAGCAAAAAGAGACAGGTACTTCCTTCGTATCTTCTCCTCAACAACACTATGATATTACAAAACCTTTGCCAAAGGTGATAACCTCTCTCTTCAGCATCTTGATCCTCCTATCAGGATGAACACAAGATCTACCATATAAGACACATTCTTATCTAACTCCATCAATACTGGTTATAGAGTCATCTCTCCTCATTATGGATATGCGAAACATTGGATGTAATCTAGGTAGTTTAAATAGTGAATCCAACTATAGAATACCTTTGTTTATTTGTATATGAAAGTGTTGTACTGAATCTCGATTGCATAAATTAAAGAGTAAACTTCCTTTAGAACTAATGTACCTGATATATTAGCACCTGGCACATCTATAATATCATGACAACACATGGTTCCATTCACTGACTCATGGAAGCCATCATGCTTCCGTTGTGCTACTCTGATCTGTTTACTCATCACTAGCTCTATTTCTAACTTTGCAATTTAGTTTGCCAACTTAGACATCTTCAGTTGTACATCCATATATTGTAAGGAGACCACATGTCTCTCTTATGGCACATTAAAGAATACAAGTGTGCCTACTCAACAGACAATGAAGGAGACTTCCTACTCAAGACATCTGCAAACCAATCTATTCCTTGTTGCATTACAGGATATTACACAACCCTTCCTATTCTGGCAGCACTAACGTTAATGCATAAATATATTATCATGATTTCAATACACCTCTAGAATAAATCAAGATACTATACTTAAATATCACTACAAGTTGATCTAGATGGGCTTGAACAACTTGTTCATCTTATCTATAACCAATGCCCAATCGCATGGATCCTTACTTCTCCTATACAAACACAACATTTGGGCACCCCGAGGAGGCGTGCTTGGTTTGATAAGACTCTTTTCCCAAGTAGATGTTGTAACTGTCTCTTCAACTCCTACATCCTCATCGACGTCATCCTATACGGTGCATAAACCCCTAAGATATGATGTATATATTATAGGTTGGGTACATGTAACCAGATTGATCCCAAAGTCAATCTGTTTAGGACGGAAAACACTTAGGGTCTCATCGGGAAATATATTCTCAAACTTGCATACAACTGACACCTCTTAGATACTAGGATTCCTCACCTTAGTATCCATCACATATGTCAAAAACACATCACATTCCTATCGCTATTGATACTAAACACATCGGAAGAATCTTCCTATAATTTTGGAAGATCCACAAAACATCATCATTCACTGATGTCACTATCTTGGAACTAAAGTCCAGGACCAACTAATAATTTTTAAAGTATGCATCTCAAGGTCACTTCAAACCCATGTTCATCAAGTGACATAAGACTCACTTGAATGTCGCATCTTTGGAAAGAAAGAATACAAAGGGATCATACTTCCCAAACACCACAACATTGCCCAAGGATTGCTAGCAAGGGGAAGGATACCCAACTTTCTCTTGTTATTACACAGGTCTATGACTGCTCATGTGTCATTTTAACCTATTTCATCTTGGTTTCCTTGCCATCAACATAGGAATTATAAATATGAACACATATCATTACTCCTTTGTTATTAAATGTTCATCGTTTTCATGTATATACCCATGTGTTATCATCTTTTGCAACTCTATATCAAGAGGTAAATCATTATTTTTCACATGTTCTTTATTGGGCAGTGATTATCTCCTTTATTTTCTTTGACACATCATAAATATTTTACCTTATACTTTCTTATATACACAGGTTGGTCTGAGATTGACTCAGATTCCACTTTACTCATTCTTTATTTGTTCTTATATGTCTCCTCACTTCATACTTATCTCAAGAGTTCTCTCCATTATATAAGGATTTTACACCTTGACTTACTTCATTGACATAGATTTATTTGTCTTTTATTTTATAAATTTTTTGAAATTACAACTTCAACAACTTCTCATAGCTTACTTATGCTCATATTTAAGTTTCATGGTGTTGTATCTCTCTCTCTTTTAATTACCAAACATTAATATTTCAGTAAGTTATGATGTAGTTCTTATCCTCTTTAGTATAAGATAGAGGTATTCACACCATGATTCATGATTTGTCGTGTTATTATTTCAAGATGACTACTTGATCAGAGTAATCAGAAAGAAATCAATCTAAGAGTTCCATACTTACTTTTCCTTCAACATTTGAATACATGGCGAGGGCACTCAAGTATTGAGGTTAGGTAGTATGCACCATATTTTATATCATGTTCTCAACTTAGACATCATCCTAGTCCTAATCCCACTCAGTGAACCTATAGCTTTGATACCACCAAATGTGACACCCTTTGCAACATAAAGTGAGATTACTCAAAACAAAGTGTGGTATTAACACTGATAACTATATTACCACAAAATAAGGTAAATTAAAACCGATTCCATAACATGATTTCAATTGAACAACTCACAATTGAAGCCATAAACTTGTGCCAATTGTATTTCATTCATTGCCAAAGAGATTACATATCAATACATATATGGCTCTATTACTAGACACTAGTTGCATACCCATGATTAAACAACTACAACTCCTTTCGTTATGAGTCTCATCCACACAATCTCCTTCTCAGTGTACGCGTCCACCTAAAAAGTTGTGGAACCCACATGGTGAGACCAAATGTCCTAGCGGGAGATATAACTCTCTGCTGACATCTATTACAAGCACAGATAACTAAAACAAGAATTTATACTATTAACAGATAAGCAGATTCAACTCAATGATATAAGCAAGGCAATTATCATAGGTTGAGCAGTATAGGCATTTACAATAAACAATAGATCATCTTATGATTTTAAGGAGGAATATGTAGAAAATGTATAACTGTTATAAAATAAACAGTATAAGAAACACAATAAGGGGGTCATCTAGTGTTATTCGTATATGACCCTAAGTAATAACACTACACAGTTGTGTTACATCTTTAATTATTATGCCCTGAGGATTTAAGGCGTACCACTCAAATCCAACTGACCATTGTTAAGTCAAAATCAGTACCATATAAGATCAATAGAAGAGCTAGACTCCATGATCATCACCATCACTACTCGGTTAGCATAAGTCTCCAACGTAGTGACATATAGTCATACTAAAAAGACAACAACTTATAGCCAAAGCTATAGTCATGTAAAGATAGAAACTCATAGTCAAAGATATGGTCCTATAGAACAACTAGCCTGCCTTGGTACATGGCACAGCGCTAGAGAACATGCCCACACATGGTCGTACTATAATTTTAACATTATACCACTATTTCAACAATTTAAGGATATAGGGAGATACCTCCACTGATACTCCACATATTTAACAATATGTACTCTGAGTTTATCATAGGAGTTACTCGTTTCACCATCCTGCTAGGTACTGACGCTGAAGATGGATCTATGGTATAGGGAAACTAGATGGTTAAGGTTTCACTTAATTAGTTATGCCAATTGGGTGAATTAGGGCTCCATCATACAAGCAGACATGCAAAACCCTAATTCAATCTAGCAAGCATAACTATGAAACAACTTCAAAAGATATAAAATGTATAAAGTGTGAGATTGTCACATCATCTCAGGGAAACACTATCTCATTGCCTTAAACAAGGTCATCAACATCACCATCTGTTAACACGGTCATATTAGGCTAATCATCATTATCACATCACTAGGAATAATAATCCCTTATCACATCATTGGAGGATATCGCCTCACATTAGGCATTAAGCCTTCATTAGGTCATAAGAGCAATCACATCATTCATGTATCACATTATTATCTCATCATGCCTCATCAAGCATATAAACATCACTTGTCTCACATCACATATACACCATAGAAATGATTAGTTGTGATTATCATTCCATGTGCAAGATCAATGTTATATAACGGGAGAGAGAATCATCACAATATGCTATTTGCTTTAAACAATGTAAACATGTATATAATATGCTTTCTCAAAATTAGGGTTTTATTGCAATCATTACTCTTCAAACCCTAGTTCATCAACTCCCACATGCTTGGAGTGTATTAGGGTTGAGTACTATGGATTATGACTAAGTGTGCACATTCACATTATTATAATTCCAATGCACCTCAGTAAGGCTCACGACCATCATATAATATTACTTAATCATCTTCATAGCATTCACAAGCTATGACACTCAATTAACCTGCAAGGTCAGAACTATACAATAAGGAGAGAGAAAGTGCAATCACATGCATTATATGCAAGTAGACTTAACAAGTATAGCATACTCTAAGATTTGGGTTAGAGTTCACACACAACCAATCATGGTTTCATATCATGATTACATCACCAAACCCTAAATATGATATCTCCTAGTATCTTGGAAATGAAATTAGTGTTTAACATCATTAGTTGAACATGATTTGGTCATGATATCTACAACACACTACTACAGTAATGGTCTATAGGGTCGGTTTTTTAAAGTCTGTAGTGTCACTTTTTAACCGACTCCTAAGTGGTCGTCGCTATAGAATTTGATCTATAGGGTCGATTTTTTTAACCAAAGAAAACCGACCTTGTATAGTAAAAACCGACCCAATAGGCTGTAAAAAACTGACACAAGCCAGAAAAGAAACTACGCCCGAGGCTGTAAGGTCGGTTATTCATACAAAAACTGACCCTACAGAGGACCTGTTAGGTCGGTTATTTCAAAAATCCAACCCAATAGGTGAGTTGATCCCAGTGTTTTTAAGGTCGGTTGTTTACCTAAAAACCGACCCAAAAGACATATTGTAAGGTCGGTTTTAAGAAAAAAAGCGACCCAAAAGACTAGCTTGCTTGATCTATAGAACTTCTAAGGTCGGTTATTCCTAAAAAAACTGACCCTATAATTTATCTGTAAGGATGGTTATCTTCAAAAAACCGACCCAAGAAGTTACAAAAAATAAGTTGTTGATCCCAAATCCTATACGGTCGATTTTTTCTTAAAACCCGACCCTAGAGATCTACAAGGTCAGTTATTTAAAATAATCGACCCTAGAGGTTACAATTTTTTTAAAAAAAAATTCTGCAGAACAGAACAGAAATCTTCATATCAAAACCTGCAATAGAAAGTAGACATGCAAATGATGCAAGCCAGAAATTCATTCCAAAGCCACATTTGCTAGCTTTTATGTCCATTCGAATTATCAATTTCCAAACCACACATTCATAACAAAAATGATTCATATATTCAGTTGAGACATTCATACACATCACATCATAACATTCACAAAATGATAGATTACAAGTCTGAGATGATATTAAAATTAATGTCAGATACAAAAGTAAATTTGAAAGAGTTCCAAAACCACATACATAAATAGAGCTGACATATGCATTCAATCCAATGCTATATTGACTTCATTTAGAAAAGCATCTGACCACTCTTCTTAGAATTCATTTAAATCCTCAAGTGTGTAAGGCTGAGTTGTAAAGATCTGCAATAGAAAATGGACATGCTAATATTTTATAAAATGACTACAACTCACTTGTAAATTTATGATGTTATTCTTTATTACCTGATCTATAATCTGAATGTCATGTGATGCTTGTTTGACAATAGTTTGCATATATTTCATTACATAGTAGCCACAATCCTAACCATTATTTTGTATAGGACACTACAAAATAACAAATTATACTTAATGTTAGTAAACTACTATAAATAGAGTTAAGACTATAAGAGTTGACATATAAGACTAAGCAGCCGTCAAAGTAACTACCTTGACATTTTTCAAAGTCAATGTCTTTAATTTTGTGGGTATTTGTCCTCCACCTTCACGAAAAGCCTTTATACCCCTATCAAATAAATAATTACGATAGTTGGTAAAATAGAAATTCTAAATAGAAATATCATGTTGAAGCATAACAAATGACTAAATTTATGCTTACTCCATAGTTGGCAATTTCAGTTTGTGGCCCCTTGTTATTTTTCCCATTGGGTCAAGATAATAAAGAGTCATCAATTTTGGGACAACCACCAATAATTCCCAATGTCTAGATCTGAGTAAGAATAAAACAAACATTAAAATAAAGAAATTTATTCATTATTAAAATTATATTTAATAATAATACTTACTGGACATTAAAAGGAATTAGAATGATTTCCTTTCCCGCACTAGCAAAATATTTGAATGCAGTAGAGAAGTACTCATTCACATCCTCAATATGTGTCTCCACTTGACTAGTGACTGAAGGAACTAAGAATCCAACATTCTTTATATCAAAGTTTATGACCTCGGTATATAAATGGTTGTATAACATTTGTAATCATTTCATTATATAGAAATAAGTTTAAAATGTGTATTGGAATTTTCTATATTGATGGATCCTTATCCATACTTCTAATATCGAAGTATTTAGCCAATCATTCCGAAACAACTCTATAATATCATCAAGAAAAATATAATTCTCAAAGTCCCTCCCAATTGCATCTTCTGTTAAATTGATCAAAATTTGTGATCCCGAGCTTTGGTTGGCTAAGTATCGATACAAACATTTACATTTACTTCCCAACTCGTTGAATGTGGATTCTAAAATAAAAGATGGCTTGGGCATAGGAGGACGACTAGTAGAATTTTTACTTTTTGGTTTACAAACCTGTTAATTAAATTACATACTTATATTACACGAGTTCATATATGTAGTCAAATATGAAAAACATGGTAGAATTCAGGTATACCTTGTCATTGATAACCAAGTGTCTAGGCCAACCCACCATAGCACCTTTTGCTTCTTTAACTGTATTGTATTCAGGATTATATATGGGTAGTGGTTTGTCCCCCATTCCATCATATACAAGATAGATGGACACCCGACAAATGTCATTAGTAATTGGTTGGCAATGCAATGTACCACCAAGGTTGTATACCTTTCCCGCTACCACAACATTATATTCTAATACCTCCACTGCAAGTTTACAGTTCATACCAACCTAGAATTGAATATATAAATTATATACGAAGCGGTAAACCAGATACCTACTACAACTATATATATATATATATATATGTATATATCATACTAATTACACAATTTATAGAACAAACTTACTATAGATTGTTGTGGTGGGTCATTGGGCGTGTTCCCATGACCTTCTACAACTAGAGCACGGGCTTGTACCTCATCATTTGAGAGACGCACAGTTTGAATAGGTTGAGAAGGTTGATTAGGATGAAATGAAGACATTATTTCTTTTACTTTTTTACTACTAATGCTTCAACTCCCTCTTGTGTAAGACCTCTTGTACGACCTCTTTTAGATTGTGAGGGGCCAAAATAAGACTTGAATCCTATGCCAGCTCATAATCCCCTAACACGGACAGGATGCTCCTTCGTACCAAAAGCAACTGATAGTTCATCCATGCGGCCAGTTGGGATGAACTTTCCTTCCTTCCTTTACTCATGGAGATCAATCTATTCATAATTAATAAAAATATTAAATCACAATCAATTAGATATAAATAAATAAAAGTTTGTGGGAGTTACTCTTTACTTAGTTGGGATGAACTTACCATCTTTTGTGCCACCTCCTTAGTTGCAGGGTTGGGAATTTCACCTGCTTGGTTTTTTCTAGCATCAATACACTACAAGTGTCGGGGTGGACGCTCAACTTGAGTTGTACTAGACTCTTCTCCAGAAGAGAGTTTCTTCTCCTATAATTGGCAGCGGAAGGCATAACCACCGGGCCCCAAGTGATGGTCATGTACATTTTTGGCCCGTCTTTCCTTTTGGGCCTCGTGAATAGTTTGATCATTTAAAATGAGGATATTGAAATTTAGACTTGGCAAACATATATAAAAAGATTCACCTCCTTAATTGTATAAAAAGATTCATACAGTACATCACAATCTTTATTACCTGAAACTCTTCTGATTTCCTAGATGCAACAAATCTTTTCCACACCTCAAGATCTATAAAAATATATAGATATGTTGCTTTCTTCTTTTGTTTAGTATTATCTATAAATTCCCTTTTGAGATGTCTTAAAGCCCTCCATCGTACACCACAATGTTGTAGCACTTTTTTCTTGTGATCTTTTTCATTTAGATGAAAAACACCCTATACATACAAAAGAAGCAATAATGTTATCTTAAAAAGGATATGTCTTTCCAAGCAAACTAAATTAGAATCAATAAACAAAACACATATTAAAATAATATCACTTCAACTCACAGATATATCTTTCCATAGGAGGTCTTTTAAGGAAGCAGAAACATCATGCCAATTTTTTATATCTATTGCCACCTTACTGCATGTGGTTGCCCCTACGTAATGCTTGAAAGCACTAGCATGTTCCCCAATAGGTGCTCCTGTGACATCAAACTATATTGGCAATTTCTCCCCTTTGGCCCTGAGCTCCTGTAGCCTACGCATCAGTGTGGGACCTCTACATTTCTTAGCATCACCACTACCATCCTCATGGTGCTCATGCTCAGAATGTTTATCTTCACTTGCCATTTTAGAACAACCTGTAATTATACATGATAAAAGAAACATAAGTGATAATAAAGGCATAAGTGGTTGAATGATATATGATGTATATTTAAAATATTACGTGCTTGAATGATAATAAAATAAATAATTCCAAGAATACATGCCTCTAGTATTGGTTGAGTTGTTAGTCAAGTAAAATTCCTTCAGCATGGTCTTGACATTTATAGTATTCATCGGTGTTAACTTCAACATTTACACTTGACAAACCAGCTGAGAATGGGCTGGAATCATCATACTTTTCGTAGTATTCTTCTTCATTTATAGGATCTATAGTAAATTGTCTTTTTCCATGAAGAATGACAGACCAATTTTTATTTTTCAGGTCATCAATATAGAATACTTGTTTTGCTTGGTCTGCCATGATGAATGGCTCATATTTCTCTCCAATCTTTTCAAAATTCACCAATGTGAAACCCAACTCATCTACTAAAACTCCTTTGTTGTTATCAACCCAATTACATCTAAAAATAGGAACTCTGAAATTTGTATAGTCCAATTCCCATATGTCCTCAATGACGTCGTAATACGACATCTCAGCTTCGTTTGGTCTTTTATCTTTGGCACTAGAAAAATACAACGAACAAGCTTGAACAGTGACCCCACTATTTTGGACTACACTACTTTCATCTTGACGCTTTGTGTAGTATGAAAATCCGTTTATGTCATAACCTTCATATGACATGACATCCATTTTTGGCTAAAAGGCGAGCCATTTTATGTTCTCAGCAACATTATTCGGTGATTTAGATAGTTGATTAAAGACTTTCTCTTCAAACCACCTAATAAATCTTCAATTATGCTCTCTTGCAAGCCACATTGAACTGGATCACGGATGAATTCTCTTGATAAGATCATTGTGTTCTATGATGTAGCTACTAACTTCATCGATGTTGTGTAAAATATACAAATGTGCTCGTTCCCACCACTCATGACTAATTCCTTTCACTCGTGCTCCCAGAGTTCCTTTGCCACAATAAGATTCAGTGTGATGAGAATTTTTTATATCGCTAGAAGTTTCATTGCAATTCAAAAAATAATTACAAAAGTCCATCACCTCCCTAGCCACATAACCCTCAATAATACTCCCTTCAGGATGATAACGATTCCGAACATCACCTTTAAAAACACTCATGTAGCATTTAGATGGATACATCCAGTGTAAGAAAATTGGACCCAACATCTTCACCTCCCTTGTAATATGTACTACAAGATGAACCATGATATCAATAAATGAAGGAGGAAAGTACATTTCAAGCTGACACATGGTAACAATTACATCTTTCTGTAATTTATCAAGAGTGTCAGGATGTATCACTTTGTTGCATATTTCATTGAAGAAGAAACAGAGTCTTGTGATTGCAAACCTTACATGCTTTGGCAATATAGATCGAATAGCCACGGGTAAAATTTGTTGCATTAACGTGTGACAATTATGAGATTTGAGACCTATCAACTTCAGATCCTTCTTTGATACCAATCTATGAATATTAAAAGAGTATCTTTGTGGAACCTTAATATTATACAAGCACTCACAGAAAGTCTTTTTCTCCTGCTTTGACAAAGTGCAACAAGCTTGTGGTAAATATGTGTGGCGACCCCTGATATCCACTCATAATTATTTTCTTATACCCATTAATTCTAAATCTTTTGTAGATTTGGTGCCGTCTTTAGTCTTTCCTGGTATGTTCAATAGCGTACCAATGATGCTATCACAAACATTTTTTTCAACATGCATGACATCAATGCAGTGTCTAATTGCCAAAAATCTCCAATAAGGAAGATCCCAGAATATTGACCTCTTCTTGTATAGAGATTTGTCACATGTGAGAGTACGACTACTTGAACTCTTTCCAAATTCATTAACAATATGTTTCACCCTATCATATACAACATTTCCGGGTATAGGTTTAGGAGCACTTCGTTGCTCAGTTGACCCATTTAAGGTTTTGCGTTCGATAAGGATGCACTGGTGGGAGAAATCTCCGATGACCAAGATATACAATTTTACCACCATGTTTCAGTCAAATTGAATCAGTATTTTCCTCACAAACAGGACATACTTTGTATCCTTTTATGCTATATCTAGACAAATTTCCATAAGCTAGAAAGTCATTAATCGTGCAAAACAACATAGCACGCAAAGTAAAGATCTCTTCACGTGAAGCATCATATGTCATAACACCTTCTTCCCATAGTTTTGTTAGGTTATCAATTAGAGGTTGAAGGTAAACATCAATATCATTTCCAAGTTGCTTGGGCCCTGATATTAATATTGACAACATGACATACTTATTTTTCATACACAACCAAGGAGGAAGATTGTATATAACAATCATAACAGGCCACGTGCTATGTTGGCTGCTTAATGTACCATAGGGATTCATTCTATCTGTACAGAGTCCAAGTCTTAAGTTCCATGTTTCTTTACCAAATTGAGGGTATAATAAATCAATTTTCTTCCATTGTGTTGAATCAGATGTATGTCATAGGATGCCATCATCATTGGCCTTTAACTCCCCATGCCAAGACAAATTTTGCGCATCTTTTGTATTAGCAAATAAGTGTTGAAATTGTGGTATTATTGGTAGATGCCACATCACCTTGGAAAGAGATCCATTTTTAACCTTAGCTGAATTTGTGGTCTTGTACCTTGACACGCCACATTTTGGACAATTTATCAAATTACTATAGTCCTTCTGAAATAACACACAATCATTTGGACATGCATGAATCTTCTTAGCCTCCATTCCCATTGGGCACATTATTTTCTTTGCTTCATATGTTGAAATTGGAAGCTCGTTGCCTTTAGGAAGAATGTCCTTTAAAAAAGACAATAGTGAAGTGAAACTCTTATCGCTCCACCGGTTTTGAGCTTTAAGAGTATATAATCGCATCACAGCACTCAACCTCATGAACTTAGTACAACCCTTATATAATGGTTTTTCTGCATCATAGACAATGTTTGCAAATAAAGAAGGTGGATCAATGACATTGTTCCGACAACTACGTAGCATCTCATCAACCATATCATCCTGAATTGGGTCATCCTGAATCGGTTCATCATTGACATTATCATCATTATCTATATCTTCTATGCCACAACTATTAGTATCGACATTTTCTGATCCATAATTAAATTTCTCTCCATGCCAATACCATTCATTATAACCTTGTATGATCCCATTGCATATGACATGATTCTTAATTTCCTCAACAATATCAACTTTTAAATTGTTACTACAATTTCTACATGGATAATAGAACCTATCTGTAGGTAGTTTTCTATGTTCCTCAGCAAATGTGATAAATTCATCAAGACCTTTGGCAAACTCTGGACTGCAACGGTTCTTGATAGACATCCAACTTTGATCCATTTTCTAGATCACATTAAAATTAATTATAAAACTAAGCATTTAATATTGATATTCTAAGCTATAAGTTTTTATTGATAGGAAGTTAATTACTTTTATACTAAAGTGTACCACATATCCCATTTTTGAATATTTAATCTCACTAGTAACTGTATAATGTATTTTTAGTTTTGAAGAAAATTTCAACAACATTTCCCCTAAGTTCTCCAAGTACACTGATGTAAATGGCAAATAACCACTCACATATGTACCCAGAGAACAAATGAGGAAATCCTACTGAAATTTTCTTCAAAACTAAACATACATTATACAGTTACATCCTAAGTGAGATTAAATATCCAAAAATAGTCCCAGACCGGGGACTATCCAAAGTTTACTCCTAATGAGTAAATCTTGAACGGATTTCTAAATTAATATATAAATGTATTATTTTCATATTTATATATTAAGTTAAACATCATGCATCGATGATCTCATCTATAAACCCTAAAGTGTCAATCTGGGAGTATACATGTATAATCTCATATTAATTTCTAGAATTTATACAATGATTACATATGTGACTGATAATAAAATGTAGTTATGAAAAAATACATATTTTTATTATTGGTTGGGTTACAAGTCATATAAAATGGAAAAAAATGTAACTAACCTGAGCCGTTGAGATGAAAATGAGAGTGCATCGTGGGCACTGGAAGCCACACAGGTGGCAAAGAGCAAGAGGATGACCTCTGAGCAACGTTAGAACTACTGCAAGCAAGAGGATGACCTCCGAGCGACGTCAGAACTACTTCAAGCAAGAGGATGACTGTAGTGAACGATATGGACAAACCAAGAGTACTTCAATAAATAAACATTCATTATATGTATTGAATTGAAAATAAACATGTTTGATTTCTCGCTCTTCTGTGGCTCTAAGGATATTGTCGGCGCATTTGTCATGTATGTGAGATTACGAAACCGAGTATATATGACATTAGGATAAATGCAGAGATTGTTAAGAAGGGAGACAATCACATTCTATCACCCGCCCCACCCCCAACCACCATCGCCTCTCCTTCCCAACTTTCTGTGGTCAACTCGTACCTCTTTGACCTTGCTGAGCAGGGTTTCAGTAGCTCTCATCCCCAGGCGGCGGTGGCCACACAACAATTTTAGGGCAAAGGCATTACCTTTGTGATCTTTGAGGCGGCAGCCACAGCGTGGAGGCGGGGGTGTCTCGAAGTTGACGGGATGCGGCAGGGGGCTCCTCGGACACCACGGCCGGAGAACGGGAATGGCAGTGGGACTCTTCGGACACGACGACAGCAGCGAAGCGGCTTCAGGGCGGTGGCCAAAGCGTGGAAGCGGCGGCGACCTTCGGGGTGGTGGCGACGACCTTTGGTCTCTAGCTTTGGCGGCGTGCCAGGGAGGTCTTTGGTCTCTGGCTTTGATGGCGCATGAGCAAGGCAGCGAGGTCTTCTCTTCACCCAACCAAAGTGACGATATGTTGTTCGCTAGCACGCTAGATATTAACGTCTGACCTGTAAGGTCGGTTATTAGCAAACAACCGACCCAACATGGAACCGGTGCTCGCACAAAACCCTCTAAGTATGTTTTTTTTTAAAGCTCAACTCTATAGTCTAGAACCTGTAAGGTCGGGTAACTAGTGAAAACCGACCCAACAACTTAAGTGGTGCCCGAACCACCTATAAGGTCGGGTAAGTTAAAAAACTGACCCTATAGAGATACACTATAAGGTCGGTTATTTTGAGAAAACTGACCCAATAGGTCTTAAGTGGTGCCCACATTTTTTGTAGACATATAAGGTTGGTTATTTGGAAAAACCGACCCTATAGATTGAGGTGCAAAGCCAAATCGAGCAAATTTTCACCGCAAGAAACTTAATGGGTCAGTTTTTATGATAAAATCGATGCAATAGTGTATTAGGTCGGTTATTCTAGTAAAAATGATGCTACGGGCAGCGATGTTATTGGACAAAAATGTAGTAGTGACACTAAGTGCCTTCATTATTTACATATGTAGGAGTACCATCTTATAATGTCATTCATGTATTACCATTATATATAATATAAATGTATCAACCATGCGCCAACATGGTGTTGCGACCCATTATTAACAAGGTGTCTCATCATTACATGACATTTGTATTATTGTATCTCACTAGGTCATTAACAATATCACATCACTATGGCATGTCAATTCCTCAATCACATCTCTAGAGGATTTCACTTCAAAATATACACAAGACACTTATTAGGTCATTAGACTCATTCACATATATCCTCCATGCTCATAATCACCACCTTTTTTTTGGCAAAGCTCACCATAGCACTTACATAGCTATGGCATTTGTCTCACTTGGAAGGTTAGGGATACATAAATAGGAGAGAGAAAATACTATCATGGCATACAAATATTCTAGTAGAATGAGCACATATGTCATATTATCACATGATTAGGGTTAGGGTTTGTTCATAGCTCATTAGGGTTTCATAACGTGATTCGATCACTAAACCCTAATCCCATCATCTTCCACACGTTTGGAAAGCATTAAGATTAAGCACCATCATTAATGATTAGTCATTCATAATCATCTCATTTTATATAAACCATTACACTATGTAATATCTAGGTACATAACTAAGTGTATTACTCTACTCACTCACACTTAGTGTCATGACCTGCAACACGTGCAACAGACATCTTGACCTGTAAAGCGTGCAAGGTGTGTCGCAGCCCGCGATGCGTGCAACACCTCTTTCGCCCACAATGTGAGCAAGGCTATCTCGGTTGCAATGTGTGCAAGGTCGCAATGCGTGTAGGGTCTCTCTCCTGTAAGTTGTAGTGCCTATCTCGCCCGCAACGCGTGCGATGTCTCGGCCGTGATGCATGTAGGACTTGTCTTGCCCACAATGTGTGCATTGTCTCAACCGCGACGTGCGCAGGGCTTGTCTCACATGTGATGTGTATCAGGCTTGTCTCGTGTGCGACGCGCGTAGGGCTTGTTTTGTCAGCGACGCACACATCGTCTCAACAAAGACGCTTGCAGTCACAATGATAGGTTATGATAAGACAAGTGAGAAACAACCATTCCTTGTGTTGTTAATATTTGAAACCATCATCTATACATGGTGCCAACCTAAGGGGAGACAAAGGGATGTATCGGTCTCATGTTAGCCCTATGAACAACCTATGAATAGATTCAAATAGGTCGAGACAAGTTATTAACATCAAGGAATGCCAACCGTTATTTGGGTGAATAACACCCTAGATCAAGGTGCTCATTAACCCTAAAACATGATCATATCAAGTCACTAAAATTGTTATGTATAGAGAGAGAAAAGCACAAATCTTATGCATGTTATTACACTCACTTGTTGTTATTCATTATAACTAAACCGTATAGAAAAGAGCATGGATACATAGATGAGGATTCAAATAAAACAAATCATTTTCCATATGCTACAAATCGGATACATAACTTTTTAGGGTTTATAAGAATGATAATCTCTTGAAGGATACCCCACGAGCTAAACCCTAAAACATTTTGTTCATTCCATCACGAAGAACATGTTTTTAATAAGTAGAACAACAACATAAGATCATATATAATATGCCAATAATAAAGGTGGGATAAGTTATATAGCCCACCTATTTTGAAGAGAGCCCATCTCCCAAGAACTCCAACCAAGCTTCAAACTTTGACTAAAGGATCACTTCAAAAGAGAATAAAACCATGGTCACAAAGGAGTTCAAGAAAGAGGGAAAATAGTTGTTGGCCGAACTAAGAAGGAAAGGGAAAAGAGAAAGAATCATCCTTTCAGTCGGGTTTACCATGTCAAACATGGTCTATGACTCCTTGTGAGGAGGAGTTCCTCTCAAACAGCCATCATGGATGATACATAGCCCAAGACCAAGGAATAAGAAGATGATGGAGGTCTTAGAAAAGGGGAAACGTGATCAGAGTTTAGGATCACTTATCAAGAGAAGAATCTCCAAGAAACCACCATCAAAGAGTATATCTAGCACTAGATCTTCAACATGCAAGGTGAATCGGCCACCCAAGCTTCAAGATCTAATATTCCTTGCTCCCAACGCTCCAAGGACGGTCCAAAGGAAGGAGAAAGAGTGTAGGGCCGAAAAGATTCCTCATGTGTGAAGAAAGGGGTTATATACCCAAAGGAGGAGGGAAGTAGAAGGTTTATGATGTGTCAACATAATAGACCATCAAGGGACACATGCCCTTCAAAGAAAAAGTCTTTCCTACACTCGCATGCAATATTTGAAATGTTTATACTTATCCAACAAAAGTTTCATGACCCACTAGGTTGGTTTACCCCTTGTATCGATCGAGACACTTCCTTGTACATGTCTAGGTCAAAACCCTTGCTCACATATGCACATGATCGAGACACTAGAGGACAAATTGTCTCGACCCACCATCTCTAGATTGTCTCGGTCGAGACCATGCATAAAAGGCCATATAGGTCGAGAAAAAAACATCAAGAGAGGGTGTCTCGGTCGAGAAACTCCCAAAACACACCATGAGGTCAAGACATAGGGTCGCTACACTTAGGCTAGGTCAATAGGGTCAACACCAACAAAATGCTAGCATCACCACATGATGCCACCTCATCAACCCAAGTCTAACAAGGCACCCCATAGCATCACCCTCTCTATCTTATGATGCTAAAGCACTAAGGGCACACTCAAAATGTGACAAATTGCAAAATAACCCCTCAACTTGGGTAAATTGCATTTTGATCCAAAATAAGCAAACATAGCTCAAACAACATTCAAACATGACCAAACTTGAAACATAAGCTTGTTACATGATAACAAAACATCCCAAGGGATTAGATCAAGGTTCTAAGCATCTTATTAAGCAAGGTAAGCACAAATTAACATTAATCTGGATTAGTGACCTTATATTAAATTCAGATTACAATCAAGGGAATAAATGGTTCTTGCCATATCCATTAATCACAATCTAAATTTAGAATAATAAACATTTCATGCATAATAATATCGACTAAATATACCTAAAATAGTGGCATGAAACCATGGTATGATGATCTAAAAAGAAAGGGTGGAAATGCATATCCCAGATGGAATAAGCATGCCCTATGTATGTATGGTTGTACATAAGTACCACTATTCTAGATATTCTAGTAAAAACATGTAGCATGCTATAGGGACGACACATAGGACTCTACTAAGATACTACACCAGTAGCATGTCCAACCTTCAAACAACTACTGTTCTCCTTGCTGCTCATCTCCTGCACCATGACCTCGACCTCCTCACCCATGACAGCCTAAAAAGTTGGGGAACCCCACGAGGTGAGACCAAACGTCTTAGTGAGAGTTATAACTCTTCACAACGTCTATTATAAGCATAGTACTCTAAAGAGCAGTAAATAAAGCAGGTAATACTATTTGAGTGGTTTAAGCAATTACAACTTGAGTAGTAGAACATTATGCTTTTAGAAGGAATATGAGATGAAACATCAAACTTCTCTCCCTTCACAACCAATGTAGAGTAATAAGGCACCCAACTAAGCTCTTCTACTCTTAAAAACCATCAAATCTTCTTCTATAACAGAGAAAATAGAAAAGTTAAGAAATCCTCTATCAACATACCAAATCTCGATAGCATAGGCACATCTGAACATAGCATATTCAAGGCACTTGTGATTAGATTTATTTAAAAAAATTCCAACAGGGTTCGATGCCTATCTTCCTGAGAAAATCAGTTGTCAAGATCTTACTCTAAAACACTTTTGATCAATGTACATGGTGTCTTTTTGAGACCTTAAAAAGATATAAAAACAAGAAATGAAGGCAATCACTAAAAGAATCAACACAAAAGAAAGAAAGAAAATTCTTATGAAGAATCGATCAGACTAAAAGGTAGATTTATAGAGGGAAAAAAAGGAGGTTAACAACCATTAAACCATTCCCATAAATAGAAAGCCACATCATGAACTGTCAATAGAGCTTTGCATGTCACCAGTAGATGTGGAGCTACCTATGCTTTCATCCAACTTTGAATCTTTAAGAAGACCAATATGCCATGTAAATTCTAGGTGTAACCTCCCAATATCATTAAGAACGTCTTTGTTTCCTTTCCCATATTTGGATAGTAGGACAATCATCCAAGAAACATGTATAACAAATGACTTCTTTTACCACATTATAATTCAATAAATCAATATAAAGCTAAGGCATGGGGTCATAAAATGTGATTCTTATTTGACCCTAAGAAAATATACTACATAGTCATATTATCACTTTTATTATTATGCCTTGAGGATTTGAGGCGTACCACTCAAATCCAACTTACCACTGCTAAGTCGAACTCAGTACCATACAAGATCAATGGAAGAGCTAGACTCTATGATCATCACCAGCACTACTTGGTCAGTTCAAGTCTACAATGAAGTGATATATAACCATACTGCTAAAAGACAACAACTTGTAGTCATAGCTACAGTTCTATAGAGACAACAACTCATAGTCCAGCTATGGTCCTATAAACAACTAGTCTGCCTTGGTACATGGTACAACACTAGAGAATTGGCTCACACATGGACGTTATATTATAACAATATACCAATGTTTCAACATTTTAAGGATACGAGGAAGTATATCACTTGTACTCCACATATTCAGTAATATGTGCTCTGAGTTTCCCGTAGGAGTTACTCATTTCACCATCTAGCTAGATATTGATGTTGTAGATGGATCTATGGTACATGGCAGCTACATGTTAAGGTTTTATTTGATTAAACATTCCAATTAGGTGTCTTTTAATGCATCAATCAAGTTATAATGTATTAACCCTAAATAAATTCTACAAAATTAAGGTAGGATGCAACTTCAGAAGATATAATATGTATTAAGTGAGAACTTGTCTCATCATCACCTGGCACTTGTAATACTGCCAATCTCAATGTCATCATTAGTAATACTCCACTTATGGGATTTGAATCCCTCAATTATGCACAAGGCTCTTGCTAGGTTGTTAGACCAAATCATATGTTCCTACAACATTGAATATCACAAAAAGATTCAACATTGCTTCATAATCACCAATTTGTATTGTATAAGGCTCAACATAGCATTCACTTAGCTATGCCATTTATTTCACCTGCAAGATAGTGTTGCTCAAGTAGGAGAGAGTAACAATCTTTTAGTAGAGTGAAAATACTTATAATATTATCATCAGATTAGGGTTAGGGTCTATATGTACCCATTTAGGGTTTCATAGCATCATATCACCTCTAAACCCTAATTCCATCACTTTCTGTATTGTTGGTGGTTAGTCATTCATAATCACATCACTATTAGATAAACCATTATTCTTGGTACTGAAAATGTTCATACATGTATATATCTTAACTACCTTCAATACTTGAGTGTTGATCACCCTTGACACATGTGTGTCGACCTATTAGCAACGAGGCGTCGCGACCTGACTAGGTATGGAGTGTGGTGACTTGAATAGCTATGGGTTGTCACAATCGAGACACAACACATGTGTCTCGATCGAGATACACATCCCTAGGATTTGAGGTAAACCAAGCACCCTGTCTCGGCCAGCCAAACATTTGACCGTAACACAACCTAACAAAATGTTGTGCTTAACACCATCTTAGGGTGTCTCAGCCTCCCCTTAACAGCACAATGTCACGATCGTTCATCATCACCACGTCGTGACCGCGACATGATCAACACAATGTCACGATCACTCATCATCACAACATCGCAACTGTGACTCAAGGCCCATGCAACACAATGTCGCAACCAACCATGCAACCATCCTTAACAATCAAGTATATCAACCTAACACAAACGTCTCTACCGTGACAGAGCAACGTCACGACAACCAGTGTTGCGACCACTGAAGCATAGGGTATTAACCCACAACTACATAGTGTTATAATCATAGTCAACATGTCCTTAGCTTGTTGCACTCTTGACTAAGCTAGACCATACATCTTGACCTTCCTGTTTAGCCATCTAGCCGCAATGTCTGCCAACAACCAAGCAAAATGAGTAGCAACACTGTGTTGCAAATAGGTTGATAAGTGGCGATTATCCCAGGGTTAAGAGAGTGATATGGCCACCTCACCAAGGAGTGTCGATTGTGACATAATACCAAAATATTGTCTCGACCGCCTGCACCGAATCCATGACAAAACTGATCCAGATCAGAACAGGTGATCAACCAAGAACACCCAGTGTCACAGGGTTAATATCACCATATTCTCAAGTGTTCAACAAACCTTAACCATGATGATGGAAGATCGTCAAAATAGAGATGTTTACAAGGAGATAACCAATATCATTATGCATATATAACAGATCAAAACCTCTTGCTAGTTCAAGTATAATGAACCATATAGAAGATAATTAAGATCAGACTTAAGATGCACATAATAGAGGTAGAAAGTGTTATAAAACCCACCTGATTTGGAGAGAAACAAACTCCCAAGATCTCAAGCTCCAAAAGTTTTAACTAAGCTTCAAAACCTCATCCAAGGGATCACCTCCAAGAAGGAGAAAACCATGGTCACAGGGGAGTTCAAGAAAGGAGGAAATCAGATCTAAGCCTGACCCAAAAGAGAAAGGAGAAGTGATAGAATCACCCCTTTCAAACAGCCACCATGGATGATCCGCACCTCATGACCAAGAATAAGGAATAAGATGAAGGTTTCAGGAGAGAGGAAATGTGATTAAAGTCATATCTCTTACTAAGAGAAGAAACCTCCACAAAACCACCACCAAAGTGTGGATCTAGCACAAGATCTCCAATAAAGGAAGATGGATCGGCCACCCAAGATCCAAGTTCCAACCTTCCTTGTTCTTCAAGCTCCAATGCGATCTCAAGGTAGAAGAAAGAGTTGTGAGCTGAAAAAGATTGCCTACTTGTGAAGAGTATGGGTAATATAGCCCAAAGAGGAGAGAAGTAGAGATGTTTTATGTGTCAACATATTAGATCATCTTAGGGACACATGCCCTTCGAGGAGATAATCTTTCCTCCCGTAACATGCAAATATCCATGGTCATGTTTATCCAACAATGTCGTGACCTACTAGGTCAGTTGTCCTCTTGTCTCGATCAAGACATCACCATCTTCTTGTCTCGGTCAAGACACTTCATGGTGAAGACCCTAGGTCTCATGTGTTCATGGTCGAGACACTAAACGACAAGGTGTCTCGACCCATCTCTCACAAGGTTGTCTCGGTTGTGACCATATATCTCAAGCATGTATCTCAATCGCAACCCTCACCACAATTATTGTAGTGGTCACAACCCTCAACCTTACCTTAGTCACCATGTCAACTAAGTAACCCTAGAAACCCTAAATATCACATGATGAAGTCACACCATCAACCATAACTCAAACAAGGTGCCCCATTGCATTATCTTCTCTCACCTAATGCTAAAGCATAAGAGACACTCTCTTCATGTGAAAATTTGCAAAGTAACTTTCACTTTTTGGGTAATTTGTAAGATGGTTCAAAACATATATAATATAGCAAAAATAGCTCATGCTTTATTCAAATTGGGCCAAAATGCAAATGTAAGGTTATTATATGTTATTAAAGCAACTCACAATATTAAATTAAGGTTTTAAGCATCTTATTACAAAAGAAATTACAATTTGAGCACAAATCTAGGTTACGGGAGTTACACATGTGGTCCTGGAGTTCGAGCTCGTGGAATGCAAGTTCAAGGTTGAGTGGGACGCTGAGCTCGCTAAGGCCCATGCGGATCTGCTTCTTGCTGTAGTAAAACCCAACATATCAG
This sequence comes from Alisma plantago-aquatica, assembly GCA_963693085.1. Taxonomy (NCBI): domain Eukaryota; kingdom Viridiplantae; phylum Streptophyta; class Magnoliopsida; order Alismatales; family Alismataceae; genus Alisma; species Alisma plantago-aquatica. Next base: position 51,888,346 of record OY856411.1, read on the forward strand.
TTGAGACACTTGTCGATGATCTGTCGTGGGAACACCCTGTCGGACGCCAGGGAGGTTGCAGGTGAACCCGACTCCATCAAAGGCAGTGCCATGGGAGTGATCCAGGTACTGCTCGACTCTCTTTGAGATACTACCGAAATTCTAGAGCTCATGGTGGGAGTACTTACTCAAGACCTCCATGAGGTTGTCCAAGAAGAATACAAAATTATCATCCCCCATGATGAGCCACCAGACGGATGAGGTTTCATCCTTGGTATAGCCCTCCCCCGCGGCTTCTAAGATCTTGTACGCCTCCTTCACGATCCTGGAAAACAAGATAGTTAGCGCCTTGTCACCGGTTCAGTTGCTATCGATAAGGATATATCAAAGAAGAGGTGAGAGATGTTGGTCTGTGAGTAGGGAGGGAGGATTTGTTGTTTCCAATTTAATAAGGAGGATGCTCCTTGAGTGATCTTTGTACATCGTGTATATGTAGATACACATCATTGGTCTCAACAAAATCAAAACTAAATGTGGCATTTATCCCAGTTGGGAGTAGCATAGTCCTTGCGGAACCAGGTCCAGCCAATATAGCTTGCGGCAGTTAAGTCAAATGTGGTTTTTATATCAACTGGAGGACTGAGATGGAATAATTATTAGTGCTTCACTTCATCACCATATTGTTGTTGTCCATGACTTGCATGCCATCGGTGGAGCTTTGTGTTTGCTGCTGGAAAAAAAAAGGTGTTTGATCCCACTTTGGTAGTAGATGGAGGCATTGCCGCGTATGAGGAATAGACACGGGATTGCCATCACTGCAAGAGTTAGAGAAGGAAAATTTGATTATCGCCACGCGACTAGTGTTTAACTTTGTGCGCTATATAACACATGGACAATGCTCTGTGAACACCATTTTAGAACTCAAAACCCAAATCATTCCGCAATGTGAAGTAAATAGTATGCAAATAAAATCTAACATTTTATTTATATATATACCTATTTGTTTTATAATGTAGAATGACTTGAATTTTTATTTGAAGTTAATATGTATCAAACCATCAAAAAAATCATTTGTATCAAACCATCGACAAAGTCTAAAAGCACTTCCTTTTTTTACATATAATTTAGTAATAAAAATAAGTTTGATATTAAAAATTTTGTAATGAAAATCCAAAAATGGTGCCAAAATTGATTTGAGAATCAAGTCAACCAGTACCCTATGCACCATAGCTATACTAATATTCTACTATTATTTCATTACACAAGAAAAAATATAATACCTCAAACTTCAAAAGGTCTCACAAAGATCATTACTAACATATAACCTAGGAGAATGCAAAAAGGTTTTTCTGTTACAAAGATTCAACTTCTAATAGATCTTAATAGGGAACTACATCCATTATTCCTCACTTAATGCTAACCATAACCTACACTGCATCAACTTGAGACATAAGGAAGTTATATGATCATCCCACCAATGTAGAAATAAGTTAGGGTTCCTTCTTTATTGGATGGTTCACAACCATGGTGTCATCACAAGACAAGGTGAACCATATAGTCAAACTACCCATCATCTCGTTCACTAGGTAATCTAATTAGATAATAGAGATGAGTGAGGTGAACTCCTAAGAACATTCTACTGAACAAATATCTTCCATACACCAATCCTCATACATGAGGCATAACAAGCTCAATTAGGATGGTATCTAGCCCATAATAGATGGCCTCGGGGCATAATTTTAGTTGGGATACTATGTTGAAGGCAAGGCATGCCTAAACATAAGGTAGCTAGTTTAGAATACCAGTTAATATCAAGGTAATTATCTCAACCCTAAAACTTACTCAGGATTTTCCATTCATGCATGCTTAGTACCCAAGTGGATATATGTGAGGCATGCTAGAAATAATGGAAAGGGGGTCTAAGATGAGAACTAGGGTTAACCAAGATATGAATATTTAAGTCAATTACTTCATAGTATTCGAGCTAACTTCCTCAAAATTAGGAGATAGGAACCAAATGCTACAAGAATCAACTCCTATCCTTTGACTTTTATATTTCCATAATGAGGGTAGGGTTGATCAAGATTACTAAGAACTAGGTCTCAACCACATGGGTAGTTTGGGGATTGGAAGTGACCAACTTAATTAGGGATTGAAATTATAGTTGCCATTCCATGACTCAGAGATAGTCGGAAGTGACTGACTTAGCCAGGGACTGAAACCCTAGTTGGTTACAACTCATATATAGGCATATCAACAACATATATAGGGTTACTTAGCTATGTAATTAAGGAACAACATGGGATAACTTGAAATATTCAAGTCATTGACTGCTTAGGCTCTGATACCACATTGTAAAGAGTGGGACACGAGAGGGGATCCAGTCAAATGTTACAATACTAGAGCATGTAATAATAAATCAGTCAAAGGAAACTATTACAAAGTCACATTATGATCCATTTACAATTTTTCCTCACCACAAAAGGTGGTATGGAAAAGTAAAAAGCTATAAATGTAATAAATTTAAAAACATACAAGGCTCATTTTATAGGGGAAAGTCAACCATTTCAAGCGATCTTTAGCTCTAATACCCAGTATATGGTCTTCTGGAGTCCTTATCTTCTAATGTACCTACACCTAGGTGAAAGGGAACATCACCCAGGACATAGAGAACACAATAAATGTCAACAAAGTCTGGGTATGTACATATAATCAACAATTTTAGATTATATTGGTTTAAATGTACAAATGAGATATTCCCATGAGGAGCAAACTAAGTAAGTAGGTAAGTTCAAAAGATTTATAACAAGAGAAATGAGAGATATTAATTTCATATTACAAGCATGGGAATAAATGTTTCTTACCATATCCATTGATCACAATCTAAATTTAAAATAATAATCTTTTCATGCACAACAATGTAGACTAAATATACCTAAAATAGGGGCACAACACCATAGGATCATGGCCTAAAAAAGGGAGGAAACACATACCCCGAATGGAAAAAAGTATGCCTTGTGTATTTATGGTTGTACATAAGTACCACTCTTCTAGATATTCTAGTCAAACATGTAGCATGCATAAATAGAGTGGCAAGACTATTATTTTATTCAATTCCACATAAAATGACAATCATAGAAAAAGGGGTCCAAAGACTCATTATAAAAGAATATTTCGACAACCAAAAATATTTATATGAATCTAATTTAGGAAATATGAGTTTTCGACTGTAGACTTTTCAAGTAGAATAATAATTCAAGATATTCCTCATTAAATTAATGGAGATTTAGTCAATAATGCCTAAAATAAAATAGAAGATGTAAATACCCGATCTTCACAACTAATGCTTAACCCAATCTATATACTTGGTCCACATAGTTCGGTTTTCATCCTAAGAACATATTAGGTAAGTTAGGAAAACCAAATCAAGCATATATTTACATTCCTATTTTAGTTTGTATATATATACACATACTTTATATATATACTATATATAGGGTTCATTTCACAAAAAGACTTCACATTTGAACTTATGAACAAATATATTGCAACATTTCAAAACTTACATACATATCATCATAGACGTTTTTATCTTTCATTTCTATCAAAGTCAGGCAAGACTATTTGGTATTCCCATCTATGTCTGCCTCAACCTCACCCCAAGACACGAACATAGACCACGGAAGGCCATGTATGCAATAGATGCTCTACTGCAGGGTTGGCCCTGGACATGGACATGAGCCTTCTGATGACATAAAGTTGGGTGTAGTCATGCAAGAATGGCTACAACAGTCACAGGCGGGGCATGTGGAGCAGCGGGGCTATCTTACCAAGAGGCCAAATGTGTGGCCCAGGAGGTCAAGCTGGTGGAACCCAAGTTCAAGGTTGAGTGGGACGACAAGCTCACTAATGCACGTACAGATCTGCTTGTTGTTGTAGTAAAACCCAACGTACATGTTGAGACACTTGTTGATTATCTATTGTGAGAGTGCCATGTCAACGGCCAGGGAGGTTGCAGGTGAACCCGACTCCATAAAAGACAGTGCCATAAAGTGCACCAGGTACTGCTCGGTTCTATTTGAGATGTCATAAAAATTCTAGAGCTCACAGCTGGAGTACTTACTCAGGACTGCCACGAGGTTGTCCAGGAAGAATACAATATTATCATCCCCCATGACGAGCCACTAGATGGATGAGGTTTCATCCTTAGTAGCCCTCCTGTGTGGCTTCTAGGAGCTCGTATGCCTCCTTCACGATCCTGGCGATCAAGATAGTTAGCGCCTTGTCACCGGTCTGGTTGCTATCAATGAGGCTACATAAAAGAAGAGGTGAGAGATGTTGGTCTGTGAGTAGGAAGGGAGGATTTTTTTGTTCCCAAATTAATAAGGAGTAGGTTTCTCCTTGAGTGATCTTTGTACACCGCGTATACACATATACACGTCATTGGTCTCAACAAAATCAAAACACAATGTGGCAATTATCCCATGCGGGAGCAACATAGTCCTTGTGGAATCAGGTCCAGCCAATAGAGCTTGTAGTAGTTAAGTCAAATGTGGTTTTTATGTCGGTTGGAGGACTGAGATGGAACATTTATTAATGTTTCACTTTGTTACCATATTTTTGTTTTCCATGACTTGCATGCCACCTTGAGAATAGAGAAACGAGGGTGATGATCTTCGTTGTGGCTTTCTCTATCACTGGAAGCAGTGCCACAATCGACCTGGGAAGGTTAAGGGGTCCATGGAAGGGACAATTGGTTCTATAAATTGGGGGCGGATGGGGAGACATGGAGGCCGACAGGTTGATTTGGAGATCAACCAGAAAAGTTGGGGCCACCGGAAGGTACATACAATCGCTTGACACTTTTGATAAAAGTAAAGACAAAAAGGTTTGTGGTGGTATACATGTAATTTTTTAAACATGATGATAGATTTGTGAAAACGTGTCAACTTTAAGTCTTTTTATGAAACTAAACATATATATATATATATATATATATATATATATATATAGTTGTTTCCCTAATTCTGAACACCTAATGGAACATTAACGCTTTCAGTACTATTTTATGGACACATGATCCATTAGATATTTAATTTAGTTCTAATATCCATCTCCAAGCACATGAGTATAAGTTTGTTGATGCTACATATTTGTATGGGTAGTTCATACCTTCAATTTGGGTTTTGTACTATTCTTCCCATCAAACGTCTTTACACTTTCATTTTGTTCCAGTAAGTTCAAATATGTTTGTATCTCAGTGCTACAATTATGTTTATAAGAACTATTTGCATTCGTAATTAACATCAAATATGTTTGTACTTCTATGTGAATCCAGGGTTATTGATTCTCAAAAGACTATTTAGGGAATAAGTATAGTTGTTGATAAGTGATGAAGCCACATATTGATCCTAAATATTTATACATTAACACATAGGTACATAATAAGATGATTAACTGACCTAATGGTACGTGACATTACCATAACCAAATGTTTTATCTTAATCATGCTTATAGTCATCAAACCTCTCATCCATTATATTGCTATTAACCAATATTTTGACGATGTTATAATAGGAGATGAAATTGCTAAACATATAAGCTGATACTTATACATAACATGCTAATATTTGTATGTGTGTGGAATATTATATTAAATACTATACGTACTCATTATATATGACAAATTTTGGTAACATAATTGATTGTTTATTTTATTAATATTCCGCATGTAGACATTAGAAAGTTCAAAATTATGTATCAGTTACATGTTTTAATGTGCTTATACATATATTTAAGCATTAATAACAAGGTAGTATAACAACCAGGAGCATGAGATGGATGTATCATTCACGAGTTGTACTTAACTCATCTACTATAATTAAACTCATTGTGAATTTTCAAGTTTGTTTAATAGGGTTACAGACCTGATGTATGTACCACACCTATTACCTTACTGAGATGAATTGAGCATACTTACCTTAGGGTTTACATGTTTCTAAACTAGCCTACAATATCTTGTTTCCTCATCGGTTCCTTGGTGGCAGCCCACTCCTACTTGATTTCTTGAGTCAAGAAGCAGTGTTGTCTGGTTGGGGTTTAGGCAATGAGGCGTAAGGAGTATGATGTCGATTGGACTCCAATGATGGTGGAATCTCTATTGGCATAGTGGTTTCTTGAGCCGACACTACCACTTTCAATTGTGTCCATAGAAGTTCACAAACCAACTGCACCACTATTAGCTGCCAAGCCTGGTGGTGGAGGCTAGGGACGTGGTCCATGATGTGTTGTGTGAGGCTAGGGAAGGTGGTGGTAGTACCTTAGTTCGAGCAAGTTGTGATGATGATGAGAAGATTAATGGAAGGTGCTACTTGCTTTGGTATTTTAGAATGTCTGAAGTTAGGGAGGTAAGAATAAGAGGATATAAGGGGGGTATGGAAAATGGATCAACCTGGAGTGGTGGTGGCAGACTCAAGAGGGTGTTAAGGAGACCCAGGTTTGTAGAGGTGAGGTCGACATTAATGTTAGTGAGGGTCGCAACTACCATCAGGTCCCATGTTGCAGATCTGCCGCCAGGTGTCTAGGCGTAAGAGAGAAAGAGAGACAGAAGGGAGCTAGCATTCAAGGTGAGGAAGAGGAGAGGGGTAGAAGGAAAATGAAGAGGAGGGGAGTCTGCAACTATTGGTATTGTGAGGGTTGCTCTAAAATAGTGTTGTTGTTATTGTACTTGATGGTTTGGTACATGGGTGAGTAGGAAAAAGATGACCAAGAGGTGTGGTAAGGTCACATGGGAAAGGAGGAGATGAACTACATCTAGGTGGCGGCTGATAGAGTCATTTACGGCCAAGGAAGCTGGAGGCAATGGTCTGATTTCTATCCAGTCATGACAGCATGTGCAAGGAACTAGAGGGACCAGGTCAGCTAGGGTTTATGTTCTTAGGGATGGAGAGGGGAGGAAGAAAAGGAATGAGAGAAGGGGGTTATCTATGGGGAGAAGGAATGATGGTCTATAGGCTTTGATCTCCTTGGTCGGCTACACCAGCGGAAACACGAAGAAGAAGGCAAAATCATAGGTTATAGAGAGACTGTTGTTTTACGACTATAGTCTTGCTATATGTGCAATCTATGAATACATGGTAATGCATGCATGTGTAAAAGGGAGGAAGACCCGCACGATGGCATAAGGGTAAACACATAGAAACAAATGGTGTATATTAAAGCTAGAGTCTTCACCTAATCAAATGACTGGTCAAAGTGAGTTTGACTGACTTGAAATTTGGTACATTAGCTAATTCTGAAACCAAGAATCTGAATTGGCATCAATATCATCTTTGAATATATTTAATAGTAGATTTGATTAGTTGTATATTATACATGCATTTCATGTATTTACTCATTTTGATTAATCATGTTTAAATTATATATTATACATACATTTCATGTATTTACTCATTTTGATTAATCAATTGCAACACTATATACATAGTAATTGGATTTTTTTTCATCTTATACCCCTAGGAATATTTTAGGGGGTTGAATTACAATCAATCATGGAATTTCGTATATTTGTGTTTTAAGTCTTGGTAGTGAATGTATAATGGTTATTTTACCTTGAAGACCAAACATTAAGGGTATTTATATATCCATGATACTAATCGACTCCAAGGATTCCTAATGTATTGTGTATTGTGGGAAAAGATACTATGTGTTATCATAATCAGATAGGGTCCTATAAGAAGGGAGGTTTAGCACATATGCCTAAATTTGAGTATGTTACCCCGAGCTCTGACTGTAACAACCCATATTTTTGGAAAACATAGCTAAGATTTTTTTTGAAATTTATCATAATTACAAATATTAAAGTATATTTATATTGGTTTAAAAACAATTTGCAAGCAATATATTTAAAAGAAACACTTGGTCCTATAAAGATAAAAAGGTTAGAGTGCTGATAAAAATAAATAAGCTAGATTTAAAAGAAAGAAGGAAGTTCAAATAAAAATAAATAAACTTAGAGCCAATATATTCTATAGCACATATAGTGAAGGGAAGTACAAAACAAAGACAATAGAGAAAATATTATTCCAGAAAAAATGTATTAATAAGTAATTTTCCAATGTTAATATAGAAAATTTTACAATGAGAATTAAAATATCACAAAGGGAAGCTTTCCCGGGTCAAAGGAAAATTACTAGGATGATCAATGAAATGACCAAGTGAAGATAACCAAGGGGGCGTAAAGTAATATAAAAAAACAAAGGAAGACATTCTAGAAGAGTAATGGTTTGGAAAGAATGGTTTGAAGGGGATAATTTTAATGCAAAGAAGAAGCTTACTCTGAATAGTAGGGGATCCATGTGTAGTGAATGGGGGCTGCTCGAAATTTGGAAATATTTGGTTTCCTCTAAATTGGTCAAAATGACTTTATTGTAATCATGAAATAATTAATAACCCGATCTTTAATTTTTCAATTGAAACAAGTCTCTTCGTCATTTTTGTGTGCCTATAGGAAAGCTCCATGCCACCCTTATCCATCCATTCATACTACCTAGAAACCTCCCCCATTCCACCCAAACTCCTATATAAACACCTCTCTGCCTATTGGACGAGGCATACTCTCCTCCACTTCCTTTCATAACTCTGAATAAAGCTACTTCATCTTCTTCTTTCTCAGACTTTCTCCCATTGTCATCACCCTTCACCATGGGTAACATAGGTGATGAATTGAGGCCCCCCTAGCATCCTCTTGACTCATACCATGCAAATAAATCATCTACCATCACTTCCTTTAATCCTTGTTCTTCTCCTATCCTTCCTTCCCTAGCCTAAATTCTATGAAATTCTCCATCATCTCCTTTCCTTCCAATCTCACTCTAACATGAAAAAAAATTATGTAAGGATCCTTATAGATTTCTAATCACCCCCAAGGAAGGATATGGTTAAATCATCAACACCCTTCCTCCAAAGTACACACCGTTCATGAGGAAGATCATCCACAACAACATTATTATTGTTCAACTAGATATGAACATGAGGAGGAATACATATTGCCAAACATAAGGAATATAAAAATGTGGTTGAGCTCGATGCCAACTGGAAAGAGGAGATCCTCTGAAAAGTATGTATGTTACATATAAAACTGATGAAAAGGTATGGAGTATCTTCTTCTGAGTCATCTTGATAAATAAAATAGTTGTATGGGGTATCTTTTGATATGTCATCTTGATACATAAATTGTTGCATGGAGTACCATTTGTTGAGTTATCATCTTGCTACATAAATTGTTTTATGGAGTATCCTATTTTGAGTCATCTTTATACATACATCATTGTATGAGTATCTTTTGATGAGTAATAAGCGGCATGCATACATTTATGTACATAATCATAATCCCTTTGATGACTCATTGGATTCACTCTCCTCATTCATGAACCTTCCTCTAGTTGATTTCAACACAGAAATACAAAATTTAAACATAATAGAATGGTTTAGGAGTTCATATATTAGAGATTTTATATTAGTATTCATTCGATTCCTTATTTTGGATCTTTCAAATCTACAATTGATAAGATTCTACCTCTAATGTATCATTAAGATTTTATATATTGGTATGAAAATTAGTTACACATAAATAAAGTTAAATATTCAATTGGAATTCACATCTTTGTCAACATTAATATCATAAGGAATTTATTTATCAAAATATGTTATTTTGGCCAACAAGTTTTGATGATGTGGTCTAGTGTGAACCAATGCTCCATCTTGATGTCCCTTTTTTATAGATCAATGCCTTGCAACAAAATCAAGATCAAGACATGGTTTGCTTCCATCATTTATCTTCATCCTTTTGGCTTTCAACAAGTATTTATCTATTTATACAATGTTTCAACATGATTAAACTGATTATATTTGATAAAATGATCAAATATTTATATGAAATTGTGAATTTCCTCTTAGTTTAACAAAATTATGATAATTATTGTTGATATTTCTCCACTGAAGAGTTGGTTTTACAGTCCCAGAGCTGGTGAGGACCGGAAGATCGAGATTGATATGTCATGTTATGTGTTATGTTATGTGTGGATTCAGATTGTATCCTTGGGATGTTTAAGGGAGGAAGGATAGCCTCTCCCTTGGAACTACCCCACCTCCCAGACAGCCTAAGGGATGTTGGTCTGTGAGATAAATCATCTAAGGTTGCTTATAATGACTATTGAGGCGACGACACATGCACTAGGCTGCTAGAGCATGGAGAGATATGGTTGGAGACCGACCCCACTTGAGGCTAGACTAAGGGTTGAGGACTACTCTTTGAGTAGGCATCAAATTAGGGGCCTAAAAACCACACCAGCTATGTGCGGTAGGACATAGGAATTTTTGGGGGTAGAATTAGCACACATGAGTCTGATGTCATTGTGATGGGGCAGTGTGCAAAGTGATATTATTGATTTGTTACTTATGGTCTATGTGACCTTAGTTGTGGTTGCATGCCACAAGCTGGATCTAGGGTTGGTTAATAATTTCTCTGAACTGAGTGGGGAATGATAAAATAAATCAATTTACACATTATTTCCTTTTTATTATGCATTTTACTTCATTAATAAAATACTCCAACTTTCATAGCATATGCTTTGCTTTTATGTCTTTTCCACTTACAAATAGTTGTCTCATATTATCAAGTGTTTCAATATTCATATGATATGCTTAAATTTTTATGCCTCTCTATACTTAGATGTTTGTCTAACTTCTCTTGCTACAATTTTTGTTCCCCTCCCACTGTAGGTTAAAGAAGGATTCAAGTTTCATCATGTCATTTTTCTGACACAAATCCTGCCGGGAGCAACATCAGGCTAATATGATCAAATGCCTAGTTGATGTTTATAAGTCTAATACATTATAGAATGATAATCAAGTGCATGTAATATTCTCAAAATTTGATGTAATAGATGTCATGCATTATAAACATTTGAAGATGTAGCAAAATTTTGTGGTTGTTATCTATTGCTTAATACTTCTTCCATAACACCCTCAGGTCTTAATCTCCATGATTGAGAGTTAATTGTGAAGGCTAAAACTTGGTATGTTACACCGACCCCTGCCACATTTAGCTCCTCGATGGAGATGGAGTTTCAGATCATTGTGATGCCTCACACTTAGTGGGAAGGATCTATGAGGTGCCCAGGAAGCTCCTCCAAGTAGTAGCTTGCCTCAAATTCCTTTAACTGGTCTCTTCCCCACTCTTAGCTATGTCACCGTATGACTCAATATAGGAAACCCTCTTTAGCTACCCTGCAACCTACTGAAGGGGGATGGACAACCTCAAAAAGGTTGTCTGAAGCCAACTAAAGCTTGAGGTGCATCCTTTCTAGCCTAAAAAGTAAAGACAAGTCCCCAGTTAACCCCTCCTTGGCTGCACAATGACAACTGCACGGGGAAGGAGAAGGGAGGAAGAACACTCAAAGGAAATTACCTTTATTCCCTTAATCTATGTGATACTCATGTCACTGCATATGGGCATTTAGATCCTTTAACCCCGTCCATGAGGCCATCCGTGCTGGAAGCACCCATCTGATGTGGGCTTGGCCCATTGGTTGGGGACCGACCTTGCAAAAACAATGGATGATTTGGTAACTACCAACACGTCATCCCTCATTGATACAAATGATTATCTTGATATAATTGTAGTAATTAAATGGCATATTCAATAGTAGTGAAACTATTTATCAAATTTCTTAGAAAAATGTGTTAGAACAATAAATTAGTTTCATGGCCTAAATATGTTCCTAGTTCTAACAGTATAGATAATACACAAATCTAATGTGATTATCATATGGAAACCCTATATCTTATACATAATATGTTAAATACATTGAATACTATTATTTATTGATCTAATCTAATATCCTGAAAACATGCGATGATCTAGGTTCTCAATCAGATATAGTCAATAATGATAGTCTTTATGCTTAAGTCATTAGTAAGATAACTAGGTTGTAATAATGATACATCTTGACATTTAGATCTTTAACCAAATGATTCTATTTAATGGAGTCATAATGTGATAATCAACCTACAATAATGATTAGAGTTCATGTAATTTTCTATTAGGGTTTGTAACCCTTAGGGGCCTCAATGTGATGAAATTAGGGTTTGTGACCTTTATTCCTATTCTAAAACCTAAGGTGACCCTAAACCCTAGGCTAGGACCCATGTTAGTCCTAATTAGTATGTTATGAATGTTTGATGACACTTTAAGGTTTAAATACATGCAGATTGAATGTTGGTTGATTGCTTTAATCTGTCTTTGCTTGTTTGGATCTACATATGCTTGAAGTATAACTGCATGGTTCTTTAGTAAGGTACATGGTTATTTATGACTAACCACATTATATATTGTCGATCATTTGTCAGATGTTTTCTGAGTATTGATTCAATGAATAAACTATTGGATGTTTATTTACTTATGCTTGACTATAATGCCTCTATGAGCCTCACATAAGTAAACTATGATATTCTAAACCCTAGTTTACATTGATCAAAGGGTAATGCACATAAGTCTAGTAATGGATAATGATTACACCTAAGATAGTAGACCAATCATTGGTTAGACTATGAAATGAAAACATAAGCTTATATGTGCAAATAATTTTATTGATGCATTATATGTTGTTACTATACTTTGGCAAATTTTGGTCGCACCACGTATATAGTATAGAAATATACTGATCTGCATATTTATTTGTTGGTGTTTTAGGTAAACTGCTATATATGAAGATATCAATACATGGGGATTTTAATGAAATCATTTGAAAATATTAAAGAGAAGTCAAGAGGATTATCTAGATATTATTTCTTCTCAATATATGTTAGTTTTCTTTTTGAGAAATCCATGTAACTCCTTAGAGGAGTTTCAATATACATCTTGTATATAATATTTGTTCAATCAATGGAAACTATTAATTATTCTTTATTATTTTCTAAATATGATCTTAGAAAATTTAGGTAGCGATCCTTATATTCTCGGTTTTTATAATTGGGAGATTCTTAGAATTGGGGGTACATATAGTTACTTGCACTTGCTGTTTACTAATATATATTTGGTAATATTGTTATAGAATATCATTCTTACTCTCTTGTCATTTCCTTCCTTTTATATATGACTTTAGTTTTTCTGATAGTTCCAAGATATGCCATGGACTAGGGAACAACTGCAGTTGTAGGGTTTTACACTGTCACATTGACAAGGCAATGCACTCAAATAACATACTAACATTGGGGAAACACTTGGTTATTATATTTTTCTTATTGTTGTTTCACCTACTTGTAGGACATACAAAGATTTGGAATGAGTAGTTGAAGATAATTCTTTCAATTATCAACCTTAAAGTGTAATGGTATCAAATTAGAATTCATCTCATACCCATATATTTAGATGTCTTATAGTTTATCAAAAGCATGAATGAGTATTCTTGATATCATGCTTCTGTGGAAAGTAGTCTGTCATAAATATGCATGCAATTACTTTGTTACTAGAAAACATACTTCTATCTATGTATCTATTTATCAGAATGCATAATAAAAGCAATTGGTGTATTTAAGTTATATCTGCATATGCTTTCAATACTTTATATTTTGCTCATTGTCAAAAAGTGAACTATTGTAGGTACGTATTTCCCACAAATTTTCACTTGATAATGTGATATAAATATAGATGAATCTTGAGTATTGTTGACATGCATGCATGAAAACAGACATAAGAAATCTCACATGTTGTTGTATATTTCATTCTTTACCACTGTTTTTCTTAGTAATAATTGATATTATTATAATGTATGCAATGCAAGCACATATAACAATGATATCGATGATTCTAGCAGTGCATTTTGGAATTTTCATTGAAGTATATGTCTCTATCGTTTGTTTATATTTAGGGCTATGGACTTGAAGCTTATTTTTTATTTATAGTTAATCTAAAATTGTAGATGGATTGGGGTATGAAATATGCCAATTTGGTGGTGTGTGGATTGTGCTACGTAGTGTTGTTGGGAATTGGCCATGAGGTTCCCATGTTGCTTGCTTATGGTTTCCTAATTTTTTGTTTGATGTTGAGATTAGTTTTTCAGAACTTTGGTTTTATGCCGATTGGGAGGTGCCACATTCTCAAGAATGTATGGGAAAAGTAATCAATATCTATCTATAAAGGTGGATGAAAACATATTAGACATGGTGGTTTTGTTTTGAAAAACATGTGCATGAATGAGTTCTAGGTGGTAGGAGGTCAATATGCAGTGTGTGTTTAGGGTGATGCATATGGTTAGATATATTCTTTGTGGTCATTGTTCATTAGCATATATGTGATGATTAGTCAAGGGCATATGTTATAGATAATTAATAAACCATTGTGCTAACACCACTTGTTAGTGCAACGATGACTTAAGACTAGTTAAACTGGTTGGTTGACCGAAAAGGAAAATGAAGTAGTTTTATTGAGATATGGCCTTTCTTTTAACTTGGGTCCTATTGAGATATAACCTTTGTTGGGGGCTGGTTGGTTTAATATATGGTTAAGGATCAACAACTCATTATATTAATCACTTTCAATGATATACTTGTGCTTCTCTTTAGTAACTTTTTTTAGTAGTATCACTAAATTTATTTGTCTGTTGATAGTGCATAATTGTGGCATGGGGTATTATTTGCTATATTGCCTTGGCAATGTTTTCCAGTGATCTATTGTAGCCCATAATGAGATAAATTGGGCCACTAAAATGATTAGATTTGTTGCATATTTGAGCCAGTACAATAGTTAGATTTGCTTCTACACAAGGAACCCATCCTCAAAAGCAAATGATGAAAAACTGAATATGTAATCATGTGAATGTCAATGAATACAACACCGATACTCATGGAAAGTGGTCATGTCCTATTATAAAGGGAAGAATTCAATGTGCAAGACTAGCATACATTCTATAATTAAGGCTTTGATGTTCTCCTATTTTGGGTTTTGCATGATGTACTTTGATCATTTACTATATTTACAACCTGTAAATATTAAATGAATTATATGTTGCTTATCAATTTGCATTATGTTCAAATTGTGACATTGTAATATCAAAAGTAAATATGGATTTAGTAAAGGAAATGTGACAAAAACACAAATTAGTCTATTTTTAATGGTTTTATCTCTGAGCATCCTCCCAATTTAGGAAATTTTTCTATGTTATCAATACTTCAGTGGCAGAGCTGTTGAAGCAAAGTAGATATGATGATAGCATGCCACCAGATGTAATGAGTGGTTCCTTCATTATGAGGAGTAGAAGGATTGTTAGCATAAAAAAGAACTAAAAATCCAAACTGTAATGAGTGGTTTCTTCAATGGTTTTGGCTTGGCCAGGGGTTAACAACAACATATGTGACGGTAGAGGGAATGCAATAATATAAAATAACTGATCAAATTAATTATTAGTGACAAAATTTTATCTCATGCCAAATTGAATGTATTGTACTAAACCAAAAATGGTAATTTGCAATTGGCAAGATCTATAAATTTTCATTAATTAAAATTTATGCTTTTATAAATATAGTATGGTTGTCAAAGTTGTGCTTGAATCCAAGAAGTAACTTGATTTGACCTAGAAAAAATCTATTTCTTCATGGTTTTTGAAGTTCATATCTAGATTAAAATTTGGCTCAGTTCTGGGTAGGGTTTGGGTCTGTTTGGGTTTTAGATTTTGTTAATCCATTTTGTCTTGGTTGATAATTTCAAACATCTTGAAAATCATTACATATATATTTTAAAAATGTATTTATTCTAAAATATATATGTATATTTTCCAATTTACTCATATGACATGATATTAATGGAATTACAATGAGGAATATATTTATATAGAAATGTATAGTAATTTTTTAATGATCTGGAATCCCTCTTCAGAACATGCCACTTTGTATCCCCATGGCAAGGTAAATCCGGGAGACCCTTGCGTCGACACATATTTATCTCAATAAGTCCCATTAGAGGATGGTGACGCAGTGGAAAATTCATTTTCGAGCAATGCCTCTAAGGGGATTCAAACCCAACCCTAGACTCTTTGTGAGGGAAACATGTGCTAACACCATCTGAACTAATGATAGCTAGCAAAACATATTATTTTATTTTTAAATAAGTATATAATATTATAGATCTAGGTTCAATTCTGAACTGGGTCTACCACTTTGCAAGATATGGTTTCACAATGTTTCTATTTCTAGCCATTTCACTTGTAGTTGTATCGATGTATTTAAAAATAAAATTAGAAATTGGATAAATTTGAATTAGACTTTGTTTATACTTATTTAAGAATACTCATATTCATATACCTATGAAACAATTGAAAATTTGTCTTTGATATGGTGACTGGTGCAACTTTATTATGTGAGTTTGCTTACTCTAGTATGTGTTCAAAATTTTAAAATTTTAAGCCTAAAACTAGCCCACAATCCGTTTAACGGGTTGAAGCCTACATAAACCCAATATAACCCAACCCAATACTCATCCCTATTTTTTTTGGTCGGTAATACTCATCCCTATTGTAATATGAAAATGAATCATTCAATAAAATTTAACAAACCAAACATAAAATAGTAGTGTGTGAGATTCATAATATGTCAGAGACGACGATTATGTATTTTTTAAATCTTAGATTATCAGAAATTCAAGTAAATCTAGACAATTACCTTGAAGAAAAAAAGTAAATGTAGACAATCAAACATGCTCTCCGTTGTCTGACTAAGTATGCATGTGCATTCTCCAGATTAAGATGATAAACAATGAATGGCGACGTTTTATCTAAAAACAAACCAGTGTCCACTCGTTCAGAACTAACCGGCTCGCATTCCCATATCAAGATTAAATTGTTGGAGTTGGTCAGTTGATGGATTGTGGAGGCGGACATCAGATTTTTCCATCCTCACGCTAAACTTAGGAAAATTCTAGCCATAGTTACCCACCCACCCACTGGCATATCCGAAGTATGGAAAAAAATGAGATTTAATATAGTCCAGAGATATTGCACATGCAGCCATTATTGCCCATGCAAACAGTCATTCAAAGTACATGCAAATGCAGTTATTGCATCCATTCTCTAATAAATTGTACATGTGATATCTTAACTCCATCACAGATTAAGAAAATATTTAAATTAAATTCTATTCGTTTCTAACTCCTTCCAACTCACGTACAGAAACACACGTAATGTACACACATTTGTTAAATTTTTTTATTGTAATTTATTTCATATATTGTGTCTAATGCCGTTATATATAATAATATAATTTTCAAAATTTAATCATATATAATATTTTACACAACATTACACACTGCAATATTTGCTCATACATAATCATTATCATTTTTATCTCAATTTTTACGTATAGTACAAGATGTACAGTACAATACGTACATAACAATCGTATATTACATGTATCCCTAAAATCCCCTAAAATCTTGTTACCATTGCCCCATTAGATATTTGTATCTTTAATAGGTACAATACAAGACATATAGTGCGAGACGTACAATAATAGCTATCGTTTGACAATACATTTAGACATATAGTACGAGACATGCAGTATGAGCGTTCAATACGAGACTACATTTTCAATAAATTTAGAATGTAGCGTTTGTCAAAATTCCACACAAGAAGTACATTATTAACAACCACATTGTACAAGAACTAAATACTAACAACCATGTTGAAATACAATACTAACAACCACGTTTTGTATACATTCAAAATATAACGTTTGATATAATTGTATACAAAAAGTACAATACTTTTAATCACATAATGTAAACGCATGTACTGTACTAGTCGGGGAACGATGGTGGGGTGGAATGGAATTAGAGAGTGAAGTTGCAAAAGAAAAAAAATGAAAATTTGAAAATTAGGACTGGAGAGAGGAGTGGAGAGAGAAATTTGATACTCTTCACCTTCTGCATGGAGTTAAATACTATAGAATTAATTCGTATGAGAAAAGATGTAGGTATGTGGTATAAAATCTGCAAGCCCCTGTTTGGAAACGGACTGGGATTTCGTAGTCTGGACTGGATTAGACATGGTTAGTCTGGATTCAGTCTGATTCTGTTTGGCGTGAAGAGGTCAGGTGTTTCTGTTTGGTCAGGATTAGCAATGTGATTACCTGGACCAGACAATGTATGTAGAATGTGCGTGAGGAGGTCAGGTGTTTCTGTTTGGTCAGTGGTTGGCATTATGCCTACAAGTGGAAGTATAGCAACGTTGTCATGGCAAGGACAAGGAAAATAACTAGTCTACAATCATATGTAACTGTGGACACATAAAATAATGGCTTCCAGGATACAAAGCGAATTAGATTGATTGCAAAATAAAACCATGGCAGTAAAATAAATTATTACAACAGTTAATCAATAATGTCTGGATGGGAATAAAAATATTACAATAATTCAGCAAATAAGATTATGCCCAAAGAAAATGTTTGAATGGGAAATAGATTATTACAACAACGAAAGAACTTTCTACTGATTTGATGAGTTAAATGCCTGGCTGTTAATGTTTGGTGATTCGGAAGGGCCAGCATCATTGGACGAAGGAAAAAATGCACGGTGAGATGACGCAAACGACGATGGCATACTTGGTCTGTTGCTGAAGTTGGGTGTTGGGGATTGCGAGAAAAATGCATGGTGAGATGGCATAAACAAGGATGGCATTGAAGGTGTTGTTGTTGCATTGGCAGCTTGGAATGAGGATGGCATTGAAGGTGTTGCTGTTGCATTGGCAGCTTGGGACCTTTCCCAAAGGTCTTGCAACCATATGGTTATCTTTTGAGGTGTGTCTATAAGGCTGAGGTAGATGGTGCGGTTTGTTGAGTCCTTGATGGCGTTCACAAGTGTTGTAAACACAGGAGTGGGGGCATCTGGGTAAGTGTCCTGGAAATGTTGTAAGATGGTTGTAAACTCTTTCTTTTCAAAGGCTCTAGTTGCCACACCACTACCTAACTCGTGAACCTTTGCATAAACCTGTGTGAATTCAGATAACACTTCATTTGAAAACCCACATCGGTCTTGAGCCATTGATAGCCGCTTCTTGCGCCTAACGACAGGAGGCCTCCCGCCAACACTCGGTGTATCTGTTCCGCCTCCCCCGGTTTCTCCCTCACTTTGCAACCCATATGCGCCCATATTAGGTTTCCCAGATTGGCTTCCAGTGTTCATGGGTGTGTTTGGGCCATCTAAGTCGACAATGACATCATCCTCGGAGGCAACGTCAGAAGGGATTTGTGTGTCCGTTGAAGACATTGCATGATGTCCTCTAGCAATATTCCTCCCCGCCATCATCTTGATGTCATAGTAGTGGGGGAACGGCTTGTTAAGCAACCTAGCAAGGTCCTTGTTTGCCTAAGTATAAAAAAAATTGTATTAGGAAATTAAAGTGTAAATATATGACATTATTTTTTTAATTAAGGGACTGGTTATTGGATATACCGCAAGGCTCTCCCTCCATTCAGGGTTGTCGGGCAGCGTGGGCTTATGCCTAGTGTCATCCCATCCAACGCCGCTCTTATTCGTCACAAGCTTCAAAGCGGCATAGTCCCTCCTCAAGTTCTTCCACCGAGTTTTCAGCTGGTCTATATTGCAGGCCGTCTTCCCCATCCTATTTTGCATTTCCACAGTTGCCTCCCTCCAAGCCTCCCTAGTGAATTGACCATCAACACACCTACCTAGGTCATATTGTCTATGCAATGCAAATACTAGAGCGGCATCAGAATCTCTTTCCCAAACAATACGAAACTTGGGGTCAGCGGAAGACATACCCCCGTAGGTGCTGCAATATATTATGATACACAAATCATTATATCGTTTATCTTTTCAGATAAAGTATTTACTTAGATAGTGGCGTCTAAGTTGTAATGACACTATGAAATTACCTTGTTCATCAGTTGCATATATTTTCTGTATATTAGTTCCAATAAAATCAAAAAGGATCTCAAGCCGTGTTATATAAATTTGAGGTGAAACATCCAAAAAAAATAATTCAAAAAAATTCAGTAACAAATGAAGAACCCGCCTCTTCTTTTATAAGGTCTTCAGATCTAATATTGGCACTCCAACATCCATAAAAAATAATTAAAAAAAAGCAAGCTGGAACAGTGTATTAATGAGAGCATTATATGAATTGCCATCTTATTCAATAATCCCATGAGCTCAGAAGAAGTATAAGAGAAGTGGATTAGGATAGAAGAAAATCGAGTAGAATAGCACACAAGAAGGCCATCGGGATAAAATAGACATTTACAGTCTCAGTGAATATTGATTAACAAATTTCAACAAACCAATGTTCTGTTTCATGCCCCTATGGAGCAATACAGAGAAACCAAAACATAGTTTCAAGTTGGATTTCTAGCAAGGATGTATGACATATATTGTAACATATGGGTACAATGGTGATATATTGTAGTATGTTTTTTCTAGGATGGGGGAATTTTTATGAATACCACATACGGGAAACCAAAAATTTAGACTCTAAAATGGGTGTTGTGAGATACACTCTATAAGGCATTCAGTAGGTTTGATTACTCTAATTAGACAACAACTATATTTATGTAACGCTTATTTGAGGAATTTACCCAAAATAATACCAAATTCATTTATTATTAGTTTTGGTCATTTAAAGGTCCATATGTAGGTCTATCGTTTTAAGTTTGACTTAACCATTTAACACTATGGTTTATGAAGTCAACTATAAAATCTGTAAACCTTTTTTACCTATAGTATAATTATACAATAAGTATGATGAAGAAAAATGTTTGATGTAAATCTAAAAATTCCACAAAATTCAATGTGTAATGAAGTCACCAATCATAGCATTCACAGTAAAAAAAAATAAATTTTTTTCTTATCATACAACATGATGTTTGCTTATCATAATGCAAAACCATAATGTGGATCGTCTGTTTCCTGTCCAATCAGCATCCACATATCTAGAAACTGATATGTCCTCTTTTGAGCTAAAAAAAGGGGCTATGATTTAGCGAGAACATGACAGAGTCAATTTTTTATTTCATTCATTCAAATGTACTAGGTCCAAGTTTTGTACATCCATAATTGGTTAAAAAAATTGTTGACTTTAATGATCATTCTCTTTTTCCTGCTAATTAAGAATTGAGCAACAGAATGAATATCTTATACTAAAAAAGTATTACATAAATCATCGTAGTCTGTTGAACCACTATCACATTTAGTGTGTAATATTGCTTTTTTAGTTTCCAACATACAAGAATTTTAAAATTCATGGTATAGGAGTGCAGTGATAACTACACTGCCAAAACATCCATAGGCACACAAGTGCAGAGCATTGATAAATATAAAATATCTGCAAAAGAGGCAATTTAGAAGACAGAGAAGAGAACCAACTATAATATCTAGCAAGAGTGGTGACAAGTAAGATGATCATATATGCATGAAATGGGCAAAGTGGGGGAATATAAAAAGAGTCCAAAGAGATGAGGCACAGAAAGCCAGAGGAGTATAGTCCTCTACGTTTTTATAACATGTGAAAAGTAGCACTAGTAACTCCTATCCAATCAATTATTTATTTCAGAGAAAAAAATTGCATCAGTGAATTGAAGAATATAAGTAGAAAAATTTACTAACAGGCCTCAACAAACCTGAATGTATATATCAAAGGTTCTTCCAACAGTCAATCGATCAGGTGCATTTGGAAAAGCAGTTTCTGCAAACTAAAGCCTCATAGTGTAATTCCTAGCAAAAATTTCCCCCAACCACAGGTTGAGATCACATGCCCGTCTCATTTGAAAACTCATATAAAGTTCTCATAGAGGGTTTGACAGAAACAATTGATATCCTAGATCCTAGGTTCAAAGATCTCTACATCCAGGATCTGACAGAGATGCAAACCTACTGATCAGACTACAGTGGTAGCATAAACTAATTGGATTAAAATATATCACAGTTGATAGAAGCACATATGTAGTAGAATGGGCAAAAAGAGGTATCATGGATAATCCCCATGCACTAATGTAAGAAAATATTCGCTAATTATAGCAAGACCAGGAAGAACAAAGGAAAAGAAGCAAATAGATATTGTCTATATGAGTAGAAGAGATGTAGGCATGTGTGTGAGGTAACAACCTTCATGACCAGAGATGGGGCTAATCTAATGCAGTAGTAGAATACACTAAGACTAGTATCCAATGATTCTTCTTATTCATTATCTTTCTTGATCTAATCTAAAATCCACGACAAAGGAATCAATAGGTCAAGGATAGTGGCGTCAGCCCATGGAAATGAATGATGCAATTGACCGATAAAGATCATCTTCTTGCTTAAGCATAGACCGCAACATATAGCATCTCAAGAAGAGATGCCTTGTAAGGGAGGCTGGATCATTCAATTTATAGGACAGAACTAGACAATAGCTTTGCAAACAGATTCCAAACGGCTTAGCCTTCACATTTCATACAGAAAATGAAGGATCCACGAATGAAAAATAGTATGGAGCCTTCAGATAAACATCCTTTTATCAATGTAAAACACACACAGGGGATCCAACACACACCATGGAACACGGGGAACCCCTTTGCATAATGATTCAGTAAAAAAAATAGGCCTAACCCCTTTGCATAATGATTCAGTACAAAAAATAGGCCTAACTATTCATCATCACGAATCTATTCAGAAGTGGTCGACAACCAGCAGCAACTGTGGAATCGCCGGGATGAGCAGCACCGCCGGAGAACCAGGGACGAAGAAGTGGTCGACAGCGAGCAGCAACTCCAGAATCGACGGGATGAGCAGCACCGCCGGAGAACCAGGGACGAACACCAGCTTCCTCCAAGATGCGTAGGTGGATGTGAAGAACCTCGATGCACAAGGCGACCAATATGAAGGAACACGGACACTGCTTGCCCTTGCTAGGGTTTGTCCTGTGCGTCGACAAGATGGGACGATGACTACTCAGCCTAAGTCAGGTGGACGGTACAGATAATGGATGGTCAGAAGGACAGGACAGGGCACTGGTACCTTGCCTTTGCAGGATGTAGCCGCCCTAGTAGCCCGGCGGTCGCAGATGGCTGCATTGAATCCTCACCAGGTGGCGAACGCTTCGCCCGACGACTGCTGCCCTCCATCCGCGAGCTGCTCGAGGTAGCAGACCTCGCTTTAACTCACGGACCAACAGTGAGCCGGCACAGGGAGAGGGGAAACCAACCGGAGCGAAGGAGAGGGGCGAGAGGGAGAGGGCCGAGAGGAAGAGGGAGGCACGCGAGTGAGAGGGAGCGAGGGAGTCGGGGTCGAAGGGGGTGTCGGGGGCGCTAAACCGGATTGAGATTTGCAATCCCGCCTATACCGGGACTGGGTTAGTCAGGATTATGGGATTCCGTTATCCCAAAACGGAGGTCGAATGGGGTTGCGAACCAAACAACATTTTGGCCCAAACCGGACCGGGTTACGCCGACGTGGCCTAATCCGGATCCTGTCCGTTCCCAAACATGGGCTAAGAGATCAAACCGGGACACACTTTGGGACTTTGACTAAATGCCAAAATTCTTCTCAAAATGTGTCCATAGCATTTCCAATCTATAACTACTGTGGGTTTTTCAGCTTTTGCTAGTATACCTGGACGGGCCGGACCCATATACAGCCGTACCAGAACCCAGTCGACGGGCCAGCACGAAGAATCGGACGATCTCGTCGTCCGCAACCTCTGCTACTCGCCTGCATTCTGAGGTTTTATTGTGGTTTTGGTTCCGGAGGACGACCATCAACTAATGAACAAAGCTCACACCTGCTATTGGCTTACTGGGCGCCGCCTCCACAGCCACCGCAGACACGGAAATTCCCACCAGCGTATTCGCCCATGGCAAGTCGCTTCCGCACATTCTCCTCCATTTCCTCCCTGCCAATCCGCTGCTTGACCGGCGGTTCCGTCTCCGCTAGGGGCCCTGCGGCTCCACTCCCAAAGGCGCGCCCGGGTGCGAGGCGGCCGGTATTGTTCCATGTAACAATGTGTGTTGGGTCCGGTCTGTCGTCCATCTGCCACGCCGAGGGGATTCGGCTGATTTGCGGGCAACTGCTCCAAGGTTTGTTCGTTCAATAACCTCACAACACCCCCACCGCTATGTCAAAGTCGCGTCGTTCGAATTGTGATCCTGAGCGCAGAAGCGTCTTTGTTTTGCAGCGAGGGCTTTTACGGTCCCCGCTGGAGCCTTGGTGGGGTTCGATAAGATGGCTGCAGGGAGCCAACGCAAGTTCTACATGCTTGGCGGCAAAGGTGGGGTGGGGAAGACCAGCTGCGCCGCCTCGCTGGCCGTCCGTTTCGCGAACCAGGGGCACCCCACCATGGTAGTGTCCACTGACCCCGCGCATTCCTTGAGCGATTCGTTTGCTCAGGTGCGGCATTTCTTCGAATGGCGTCTGAACGAATTTGATAGCATGCTTGCTTCTCTAGATAGTTATGCCGGAAATAGTTCCTCATCTTCAATGGTTTAGAAGGTCATGTTCCTATGTTTTCTGCTCCTAGGATCTTAGTGGCGGGGTGTTGGTGCCTGTTAATGGAGTGGATTCTCCTTTATTTGCCCTGGAGGTACATTTTGATTTTTTATGCCAATTTGATCTTTAGCCTTTCTGTTGCATCACAAACCACCATTCTTTTCCTGATGCCATCTTAGATAAACCCCGAGAGAGCCAAAGAAGAGTTTCGCAATGCTACCAAGAAAAGTGGCGGTGCAGGCGTAAAGGATTTCATGGATGGTCTGGGCCTTGGTATGCTTGCTGAACAGGTATCGCATGTGAATTATTGAGCCATTATCAACTTATTTGGTACGTAATGTAACTCTGGAATGGTACTCGATGTTGACTTTGTGTCTGCTTTGATGTGTGGGAAGTGGAAGTTTGTGGAAACTTTGAGGAAGTTGTGGAGTAAAACGTCGAGGCGAATTAAGCAAAAAATAAATAAATAGTGATGCTGTGAAGGAATCCAACATAAATCATAAGAATTTACTAAAAACATAATTTTAATATCTTCTTGAATAGTAAAATGCTTAAGACTCACACTTGTTCAATATTTATTTGTTTAGAATCTACAGAAATAACACTAGGAATAGATGTTAGAATATTAAAAAGGTGATTTTTATATCCAGAAATTTGAGTTTAATGAAATAAAGGTAAAATGGTGTTATATTTACACCAAATTTTGTAAAACTTGTGGTAGGTCTAGCATAGTTATAGAAGTAATAGTGTAATACTCTTTAGCTAAAGAAACTGTTAGACTGTCTATTTACTTAAGTGTTTTAGTCTTTTACTTAAGTCGTCTTTAGTCTAATTGTAACATGGGCTGTATGCTTCCCCCTTATCCTATTTATAGGAAAGGGTGGCTGCCTCCTATCTATCAAGCAATAAGAAAAAGCTACATGTTTGGGGTTTTCCCTATTCATATCGTTTTTTTCTACATGGTATAAGAACAACCGATCCTGCGCTGCCCCTAACCCTGAGAGAGTGAGAGAGCACAACGGAGAGATGCCTCCCCTTGCGGGTGGCCGCCGCCGTAGCTAGGCGTTGCTGATGTCTGGCCGCAGAGATTTTTCCATCCCCACCTCTTTTTGGAGCCATCTCCATGGAGCTGTCTCCATCTTCATCAGCAAAATCTTCCTATAAAGTTGCTGGTATCCAAATCTACAAGGGCCTCCATTGCCTCCGTCAATCCTTTTTTCTAATGAAGCCGCTGCTATCCTATTTGCCGCCATCATCATAGATCTACACCGCCGTTATCAACTCCGCCACCTATCTACTCCATGCATCCACCCCTATTGAGATCTACTCCTAAATCAAGGAAAAGATCTCCTATTTCTGCTAATATTGAGGATCCATCATTCTCTACTTCTTTGGTGGAGATCCAGAAGGATTTCCCCCTCTTTTGCTACTGTTGTTGGGATTTTTTTGCTGCTGATCGTCGCCACGACGATCCTTTTTGGACATGCTGTGTAGGCGGTGTTCTGCTTCTTCGGACACAACATGTTGTTGTTGCCTATACCTTGACACAACGTGTCATCCTTTAACACGACGTGCCGTCTGCTTCTGCCCCAAACTTCTGTCAACTGACACGACGTGCCCTTTCAACGACATGGCGTGTCACCGACTTCGCATGCTACTGTGAATCAAACCATCCCAACGACCGGTTCGGTTCAACCAACCGATTCGGTTCGGTTCTGACAGCCATCTGCCAGGTTTTTCTAAGAATGTCACCGAACCGGTCGTTGGGATGGTTTGATTCACTCACAGACCAGAAATAACTTTAAATCGGCCAAATTGGTCAAGTGACCAGTAGAACCAGTGAACCGGTCCCTATTTTCTCCAACTAGTCGATTCTTGGTTGTGTATACCTTGACCCATGGACCCAATTTTATGTCTACCCTCTTGCTCCTTCAATGTTTTCATCCCCCTTTGCTCTTTAACAATAATTTGGCATAGGAAATGTAGTGTACCATTGAATTATTTTTGTTCATATGTTATTTTTTTATATTCTCCTTCATATGTTTATTTTTCCTTGATTTTTCATATATTATAAAATCCATATTAAATATTTTATGATGTCATGCAGACGTCACTAGTTGATCCAGTTCAACCATCGATTGAACCAATGAACCCAAAGTTGGAGGCCTCATCAGTTCACTTACTAGCCCAGTTTATGACAATCTTGCTTGGTAGGAAACCTTTCTTGACCTCCAATCAATATTTTCATGGTTTCTGTAGAAAAAACGATACGAGTGAGGAAAACCCCAAACATGTAGGTTTTTCTTATTGCTTGATAGATAGGAGGCAACCACCTTTCCTATAAATAGGATAAGGAGGAAGCATACAAACACTTAGACAAACCCTAATGGGCCAATACACAATTGGGCCCATGTTACAATTAGACTAAAGACAACTTAAGTAAAAGACTTAAACACTCAAGTAAATAGACACTCTTAACACTCCCCCTCAAGATGGAGCTTGGGAGAATCCCTAGTCAGTTTGCAAACAGACAGACAGACTAAACTGATAGACAAAACAGAATAAAAGATAACCAAGTCATACAAAAAATTCTTCTGCTCAATTTTACAATAAATCACTCAAGCACTCAAAGACTCCCCCTCAAGTAGATACTTCAAAGCAACAGATATCTCAATAGGCATAGAGGCCTCTTGATCATCATAATGGCATCTAGACAAAAGAAAGAATAGCGGATAGGCACCAAGATCTTCATCACAGTCGTCGTCAAAGTAGCCAGAGAGTGTCGGATCACAAGTCCTAGAGAGAGTGTTAGGTCACAAGAAGCAGAAATAGTCAACATGCAAACAAAGCACGGACGAACAGAGAGTCAACATGCACTAAGCACGAACATGCCAGAGAGTGTTGCACACAGAAGAAAAAGTCGACGACGTAGGCGGATAGCAAACCAGTGTGTAAAGTAGCAACCAAATAAATAACTCCAATATGCAATGTAGACGAAGCTCCATGTAAAGTCAGCAACAAAAGTCTTCAACATCTTCCCTCTTCATAAAATATCCATCGCAGTAGTAGATGTCAAAGTCCAGAGAGTGTTGGTCCACAGAGTCCATAGAGTGCTAGTCCACAGTAGAAAGTCAACGTGCAAGGGATAGCAGATAATGCAAAAGCACAAAGCAGCAAGTAAAATGTGCTAATCATAGCACAAGTAGCAACAATGACGTCCAAATATGTAACTTCAAATAGCAGCAGAAAGCTCCACATAGCAGCAAAATTATTTTGAACAATCCACATAACAATAGAAGGATCCACATAGAAGAAAAGGAACACCAATAGTAGCAGAAGGATCCGTATATCAGCAGTAAAAAATGGCATGAAGATCCATGTAGCAACATAAACTGAATTCTTATTCTTCCTTCATCTCTCCTCTCATCTCATCTCTTCCCTCTACTCTTCATCCTCTATTCTCCCCCTCACCTCAACCACAAAAAGAATGAAGTGGTTGGAGTAGAGAGTCAAAAATAATGGTAGAGGTAGGGTTGTGTAGACAATATGTGGAGGAGGTAACCGATAATGCGAGTCAAAGTACAACATGACCCGATTACAAAGATCCGGTTAGAAAATTAAATGGATCTTTTTTGTGACCCGAAATTAGGTCAAAAAATAATTTGTGGGTAGGATAAAAGGAAGACTGCTGAAATAGAAACTCGGTAGAAAGAGGAAGGTACACTACCGGAATGTTACTCGGTAGGATCAATAGGTATTGAGGAGGCAAGCAAAAGTTATGTATGGTTGGAAGACTGGGGGTGTAAAAAATTATAAAATGCTGAAAATAGGAAGATAATTGTTGCTAGTAAGAGAAAGAAGGGACACGCCATGTATAGATACCTCTGCCATATGATAGAATCATTGTAGCATGCAAAGATGTAGCAACAGGTAGCAGCGGACACACCATGTTGTTGAGCGACACGCCATGTCAGTTGACATAGAAAGCAGCAGTAGCAGGCGACACGCCATGTCCATGAAGAGACACACCGTGTTTGGTAGCACAGTAACAGCAGTTAGCGCCAGCAGAAGTCGGTGACACGCCATGTCGTTGAAAGGGCACGTCGTGTCAGTTGACAGAAGCTTGGGGCAGAAGCAGGCGGCACGTCGTTTTAAAGGATGACACGTTGTGTCAAGGTATAGGCAACATGTTGTGTCCAAAATTGTGTCAATTTTTTGACCAAATGGTCAAAATTTCACCCAATTTTTTCGATTGCGGTGGCAATCTGACATCGAAATGGACTGACGGAACTCTCGAATAGGCAGATCATTGATTTTTCTTTTACCTTTTCATATACGATGTACTACTTAGAGCATATTCTTTTGCACAGTTTTGTGTCTTTAAGTCTATATATTGTGCTTGCAAACTATAATGACTTAATTCATTGATTTCACCATTGAAAATTGACATCAAAATTCCCCATGGAAATGCCCATCGAAACAGTTCAGGATCATTCACTCACAAATGACGAGACCCCACACCCCACATATCTGATATGAAATATTATTACATATTTGAGTAGATCTATACTAGTAGATCATTCTGGTAAAATTTCATAAAGGAATTCGTTAATTTTGCTGTTGAAACGCCAGGAACACTTTTAACAAAATTTCTGTTTCTATGGCCACCGATATGACATCGAAATCAGACATGTTCTTCTTTGACCAATATTTCTAACGACCTTGTACCCTATTTGCAATAGACACAAAATCACAGATGCATGATACTTCTGCCTCTTTTATTTACCCATGCATGTATGATGTATCATAATTGATCATCCTCTATTAAAAAACAGTTTCCTATCTGTCTTCAAGGAACTCATGTTTTCATACACTTTCTTCCTAACTAGAGGCTCCTATCACTTATAGGTGTAGGGACTGCAAGTTGGACCTATACTAACAGTTTCCCTCGAGACTGTCATTGAAGCCCTTTAGTATCACTATCATAATAATGATACCCTCAATCAAGCAAAGAAAAATAACTGTTAATGTAGAACAATTGAATTTCCAACCATGTTGTATGGCAGTAAATGTGGACCACGAAGAAACAAGGCTTTACATGCTGAAAATGGCAGAAATGAAAATACTAAATGGGATGGGTGAAAATACGAGAAAAAATTGTGTTAGAATGATTGTATAAGATAAAGAATGGATGTGAACGACATCAAGGACAAACTATGAAAGGGTCGCTTTATTTTGTTTGGACATGTGCAATAACGATGGAAATATGCGCCGGTTTAGAGAAATGCTAATTGAGGTAGAAAAAGTTGAGAGGTAAACTAAGAAGAGATCTTGACACTGAATCAAAAAGTGGGCTAAGCGGCTGCTTGAGTGCCCAAGCACATACCCCATTTTAATTTCAACCGAAGGGCATTTTGAAGTGTTTTGGAGTAAAGCAGCCACTTTGCCAGCTTTTTCCCCCTTCAGGCCACTTTTTCAGACCTGCTTAAGCGGCCGCTTTAGGGTGCTTCACAACAAGTATCGCTTCACTGGCCCAATTACTTGTGGAATATAATTAAAAAACGAAAACATTTCTTTGGGGAGATGGGATGCTCCAGTTTCTGTATTGTAATTGTAACAGGTGTATAATAAGTTTTAGTAATTAAATAATTACAATTTATTCTTTACATAGCTATTACTGTTTGTACACTGTACAGCTAGATTATGACTATGCAGTTGTAATTTGTAACAGGTGTATAATAAGTTTTAGTAGTTAAATAATTACAATTTATTCTTTACATAGTTATTGCTGTATGTAAACTGTATAGCTAGATTATGGCCATGTACTGTCAAGCTTGAAATACAATGTTACCTTGTTATATAATTTTTTTTCTATCACTAATAATTTATTGTTTATTGTTCATATATTAAGTCTAATAGTCTGACATCCTGTATACGTGTACTAAAACTATGTACATCCATCTATGAACTGTGACAGAATAATGAGAATATATTACTATGCTGTCTATTCAGTATCAACTCTAGTAGTCTATTATTCTTTAGGATTTACTGAGTAATATCTAATAATTTGTGTCACTATACTATCATGTATTGCTATTTTTTGTTTAATTCTGTAACTATTTCTATTATGTCGAAGCCACGACATTACCTTGTCAACAATATTTGTACGAAGTACTAGACTACTAGTATCTAAGTACTACTACGGCTGCTCACATTTCTTTAGTAAGTGGTAATATCTATGCTTGGCTATTGAAACAACATCCACTACTAATATCCATGTATGCAATGTAATCATTTAATATGTGATTGGTCAAATAATACTTCCTTAATTATAATGTGGGCACTTCATATTGTTCATATATGCTAAACTATATAGATCTAATTCCTAGTTGTGTGTCTGTTTTCTTAAAATGCGACCGCTTAAATGGACGCTTCACGCTTAGTGTTGATGGAGGGTACCCGCTTGCTTCTCGCGTCGAAAACCTAGCGATTTATCATGCTAGAGTGTCTATTTACTTAAGTGTTTTAGTCTTTTACTCAAGTTCTGTTTAGTCCATTTGTAACATGGGCCCAATTGTGTATTGGCCTGGGAGGGTTTGTCTAAGTGTCTGTATGCTTCCCCCTTTCTCCTATTTATAGGAAAGGGTGGCTGCCACCTTTCTATCAAGCAATAACAAAAACCCTACACGAAATGGGATCTTCCCCATCATATCTCGTTTTCCACATGGTATCAGAGCAGCCGGTCCTGTGCTGCTCCAAACCCTGAGAGAGAGCACGCAAAGGAGAGTGCCTCCCCTTGCGGGCGGCTGCCGCCGCCGCTAGGTGATGCTGATGGCTGCCCGTAGGGATTTCCCATCCCTACTTCTTGTTGGAGCCGTCTCCATCTTCATCATCAACAACAAAAATCATCCAATAAGGTTGTTGGATCCAGATCTACAAGGGCTGCCATGCCTCCATCTACCTTGCTAATGAAGCTGCTGCTATCCCTTTCACTGCCATCTTCATAGATCTACACCACCTTCCATTTTGCCGCCGCCGCCAACGCTACTCTATCTACGCCATGCATCCACCCCTATTGAGCTCTACTCCTATATCAAGGAAAAGATCTCTTATTTCCGCTAATATTGAGGATCCGTCATCCTCTACTACTTTGGTGGAGATTCGAAAAGATTTCCCCTCTTCTGCTGCTCTTGCTGGGGGTTTTCTGCTGCTGCTCGCCGCCGGCACGGCGTGTCATTTTTGGACACGACGTTTAGGCGGTGTTTTGCTTCTTTGTGACTTCGTTTGCCGGTTTTGGTCACGACGTCATTTTTAGACACGGCGTGTTCGGTGATTCACCGATGTGAGACAAGGCGTGTCGCCTGCTTCTGCCCTGAGCTTCCGTCAACTGACATGGCGTGTCCTTTCAACAAAACGACGTCGCTGGCTTTTGCTGGCGCTGACTGCTACTACTGTGCTACCAGACACGATGTGTCTCTTCATTGACATGGGGTGTCGCCTGCTATCGCTGCTTCCCGTGTCAACTGACACAGCGTGTTGCTCAACGACACAAAGTGTCCGCTGCTACCTGTTGCTACATCTTGGCGTGCTACAATGATTCTATCATATGATGGAGGTATCTATACATGGCGTGCCCCTTCTTTCTCTTACCAACAACAATTATCTTCCTGTTTTCAGCATTTTTATAATTTTTTTTACACCCCCGGTCTTCCTACCCTACATACTTTTTTTGCCTACCTCAATACTTTTTCACACCCCCTTTTTATATTGAACTTATTCATCCTACCGAGTAACATTCCGATAGTGTATCTTCTCTTTCTATCGAGTTCCATTCTAGTAGTCTTCTTTTTATTCTTCTTGTCCTACTCCCAGCATATACACTGCATATTTGTGCTAATCGGATCCCTTTTTTAGCCTAATCGGATTTTTGCGGGAGCTCCGCCCTGCACCCCTAGATTTGTTGCCTACGGGCTAAACAAATCCCCTTTTTGGGTCGGAGAGAGATCCATTTATTTTTCTATCCGGATCTACCTAATCAGGTCATTTTGCACCTATGAAGCACGAATACTCCTAAACAGGTGCCGTACCCGTATCCGATACGTATTGGATACCAATACTCTGTGGATACTTCTGGATACGTATCGGATACTCCTAATCCGTATCCTGCCGTATCCAGGCCGTATCCAGTCGGTTAAAACTAGAAAAAAAATTGGGCATGACATTGTTTGATTAGCATTTGACACCAGCTCATGTCTCAACCCTCTTTGTTAAGTAGTAGCTTACAGCGAGGTTGTCATAGTTGCTTCCTTGAAGTAGTTCAAGGTTAGTCGTCATTCCTCTTGCTAAATGCCAATCTTCCTTCTTCTCTTTATTGTTTGTATCTCCTTTGTTTTTTGGGATTTCACTTTTTAAAGAACTTCAATATGTAATCTGGATTTTTGTTTGTTCTTTATTGCAAACCAATTCATTCACCTTTACATGGTACTTCCGGATGCTTTCCCTGCTAAGGTGCAAGCTTTAAGCACGTTGATGTCCTCCATATTCTATGAAAGGCTTCAATTTAGTATCGTTAGGTTAACATGCCTCTTGTTTTGGTGACTAAATCCATTGCGATTTATTCTGGATTTCTATCTAGACAATATCTATTTCATCTCCTTTGAAGATAATCATTGCATCCCCACCCTTGAAGCACCGATACTCCAAAATAGGTGTCCTACCAGAGTTTAATACATATTTGATGCTAATACTCCCTAGATACTCTTTAATACATACCAAATACTTCTTAAGTCGTATTCCTTTTATTAGCAGGATATGACCTCAATGCAATCAGGATACAACCAACCCATTTAGCAGCCAAGAGAGCACCCCACTCGTGTGATCCCTCAAAATCTCAAAACCATGTGACTTCCAACTCTAGACTCCCCCTATTGTATTGTGATTTGGGAATGAAATTGGTACTGTCTGTTAAATTTTTAAAATAAACATTAAAAAATGTTGTATCCATGTTGTACCTGTATCTTCTATTTTTTGAAAATTGTCATATCCCTGTACCGCACCCGTATCCATTTTTGTATCTATATTCGTGCTTCATAGTAGCTAGCTATACCTTAAGAGAAGATATTTTGGTATCACAGATGACACAACTCACTTTACAACACAACATTACATGATGCATGAAATGTGAAAGGTTTAAAATATGATATTATCATGTCTTTTTGTAACTTGTCTCACATTAATATGAATGAAAGACCCCTTTTTAAATCATTGTTTGATATTATGGTATTGGTTCCAATTTTTTTTTAAAATATTGTGATTTTTGAATAAAATTTGATTGTCTTCATCTAATTTTAAATAAATATATTGGTTATTTTTAAAAATATTAAACAAATATTAAAAAATTTGTTGTATCCATGACGTACCCGTATCCTATATTTTCGAAAATTGTCGTATCCCCGTACCCGTACCCGTACCCGTATCCGTATCCGTGCTTCCTAGTTTTGCACCTTAACTCGCATTATCGGTTACCTCCTCCACATATTGCCTACACAACCCTACCTCTACCATTGTTTTTGACTCTTAACGCCAACCACTGTCTTGACTCCTTTCGTAGTTGGTGTGAGGGGGAGAATAGAGGATGAAGAGTAGGGGGAAGAGATCAGATGGACGAGAGATGAAGAGAGAAATGAAGAAGAATTTAGTACGGCTGCTACATGGATCTTCATGCCACATTTACTGTTGCTATATGGATCCTTTTGCCACTATTGATGTTCCTTTTTCGTCTATGTGGATCTGTATATTGTTATGTGGATTGTTCATGATTGTGTTGTTGTTACATGGAGCTTTCAATTGCTATTATTGTTTATTCATCATCTACCTCGACTGCTGCTATGAAGTTATATATTGGGACGTCATTGTTGCTACTTGTGCTATGATTAACACATTTTACTTGCTGCTTTGTGCTTTTGCACAATCTGTTGTCCGTGCTCTATGTTGCACGTTGACTTTTTACTGTGGACCAACACTCTCTGGACTCTGCGGACCAACACTATCTGGACTTTGACGCCTACTACTGCGATGGATATTTTATAAAGAGGGGAGATGATGAAGAGTTTTGTTGCTGACTTTACATGGAGCTTTGTCTACATTGCATATTGGAGTTATTTATTTGGTTGCTACTTTGCACACTGGTCTGCTATCCGTCTACGTCGTCGACTTTTGCTTCTGTGTGCCAACATTCTTAGGGTTTGTCTGTGCTTTGTGCATGCTAACTCTCTGTTCGTCCGTGCTTTGTTTGCACGTTGACTATTGCTGCTACTTGTGACCTAGCACTTTCTAGGACTTGTGATCCAACACTCTCTGGCTACTACGACAACGACCGTGATGAAGATCTTGGTGCCTATCTGCTGTTCTTTCTTTTTCTCCAGATGCCATTATGACGATCAAGAAGCCTCTATGCCTGCCCAGATGTCTGCTGCTTTGAAGTATCTACTTGAGGGGGAGTCTTTGAGTATTTGCGTGCTTGAGTGATTTTATTGTAATGTTGAGGGAGAGAAATTTTTGTATGGGTTTGGTTATCCTTCTTTATTCTGTCTTTTTGTCTGTTTGCAAGTTGACTTGGGATTCTCCCATGCTCCAGCTTGAGGGGGAGTGTTAGAGTGTCTATTTACTTGAGTGTTTGTCTTTTACTTGAGAATTGTTTAGTCTATTTGTAACATGGGCCCGATTGTGTATTGGCCCATTAGGGTTTGTCTAAGTGTCTGTATGCTTCCCCCCTTCACCCATTTGTAGGAAAGGGTGGCTGCCACCTTTCTATCAAGCAATAACAAAAACCCTACACGAAAGGAGATCTTCCTCATTATATCTCGTTTTCCACACATCATACTTATTATGGCACACATCTAAGCGATTACGTAGATGGCAAGGTGCCCAAGGCTGTCTTCTTGACCTGTGCTTCCCCTAATTTCCCGCTTTGGGTCATTTATGTGTGGGTCTCCATGCATATTAAATGGTTTAAATGTTCTTTTCTATATTTCTAATATTTAAATTTAATTTCATTGTCTATGTGTCAGATTGCATTTTCCTATGAGATTTCTTAGTGCATGTTCCTTATTTGTCTTGGTATGTGCCTTCAAGCTATTTTTAGGGACTTTGTTATGATTATTATGAAGAATAGTAATTTCCTGAGGACTTGAAGCCATGATGACACCAAATATAAAATTATCTATTGATTATTAATTTTGTTACATTGTTTAGGGTTATTCTCTTCCTTTTTTGACCTTCATGTTAATTAGTAATTACTAGAATGGTAATGTTTATGTTCTTTTTAATGTGTAATATATGTATAACTGGACATAAATATATGTATATACCTATATATATAATTATATAATATATATACATGAGGGGAAAATTTTCTAAAAATCATAGATATAAATATATAATAATATAAAAAGTATAATTATATAACATATAGAATCATATATAACATATATACCAGCCTCGACGATGCCTGCGCGTGCATGTGCACATACACATGCACACACACTAACATATGCATTTTTTTTTCAAGTAGCCTAAGCCAAGCCAAGGCGCACGAAGGAATTATGAAACCCAACTTATGTTCCTTAACAAGTATGTGATTCATTACATCTCAATGAGAATATGACCCCGTGCATAGTTGAATGGAAAGTATAGAAGACTAAACTAAATTATATTGGATGATTGAAAAGGTTTACAATGCATTCTCTTATATAGGATAAGAGAGGAGATACAAAACAGAGATGAGCAATGTGGGACTAAACCACACAAGTAAAAACATAAGTGAGGCACATGCTAGGCACATGACACTCAGTGAAACATAAACATATCTCTGTACTCCCTCTCAAGTTGGAGCGTAGATGTTGAACATGCCCAACTTGCCTACTAGAGTCTGGAAGAGAGCTTTTGGAAGAATTTTGGTGAAGATGTCCGCTACTTGTTGCTCAGTGCTGAGATATGGAGTACAATTTTTGGTGAAATTGGATAAAATTCAGACTATACAATGTGGGTATATATACATAAAAATATCACATAGACATACATATGTACCCATGATAAACACATTTATATATGATTGTATATATGCACACATGATTTGCTTACTAATCCTCTATTCCTGAATGCCAAATCATATAACATGCTTATATTTGATAAATGAAAAATTCCGAAAATTTGGAAAGAATTTCTGGAATTCAGGAATAATACATTTTTTTGCAAAATTCGGACATATCATTCGTCACATGACAATTATACATGAATAATTCTAAATTTTGGAGAATTTTGTGACTTTGTTTATGCACACAAGGTAGTCTGCAACACAATAGGTGGCTAGGTCAATCATCATCCTACTACAAGTACAAACAACCCATGATTGGCACATGATCCTATCAATGTCTGCCCAAATGCCACGCTCCGACACCCTTAGAGCTAGCCCCAACCACTCCTTCATCAGACACTATAGCTGACCATCACGACCCAACAACCACAAATGAGTTCTCTGCACCCCATCAACTCCCTTGACTCCTCTTCCCCTACTTTCGACCCTGAACCTGCATACAAATGTTGGGCGCCAAACCAAAATCCTCGTTCTCCAGTCTCCCCCCTGTTCGCGCGCCCACCCCCATCGTCAATAGCTCTCCAACATGCCCCACATCTACCGCCCACCCTTGCCCCCACTCCCTTTTTGGTGCCTCTTCTCCCTGCCTGCTCAACACCTGCGACCTGATAGTCTAGTCCCACATCATGTTTTTCATTCCTAATCCACTATTGTGAGCACTTCCCCTATGCACAATCCCTCAACCTTCCACATCGCTTCTTTCCCTTCTCCCTGTCCCTGTCGCCCGTACTTGTCAAGGCGCTTGCCTAGGCACACCTAGGCAGCTGCCTAAGCGGCAAAGCGTCCAAGGGCTGCACTTAGGCAATGCCGCCTTGCCTATAATACCACATTGACCTAGTTTTGTGGGTCTGGTTCTATATTTATGTATTTTAATGTTTAATGTGGCTATCCTAATGCTCAAAATCAATACCGTTGCCTATGTTATGTGCAAAATATCACTTCTAATTGGATCTAATACTCTTTTTTTGTTTTGACCTGGATCGAATACTATTCATACAAATCTTTTGATTTTTCTTATTTTGCACCTTCAATGCAGATTGTATTCAGTACCTATTCTATGAAGGGAAGTGATTACATTGCTTAATAATTGTAGATATGTATGACAATAAATATATATTTACTTGTTGATCACTCTCTTACATTCTTTTCAATAATTATTTTCTCGTTCTTGACATTATTGTTAATGTTAATATATTAGAAATGTAATTGGTTATTTTGTCTTACATATTATATATATATATATATATATATATATATATATATATATATAAGAGTCAGGCTAGAATACACTTGAGTGTACAGATCGCACGAATACACTCAAGTGTGTTTGCATATCAAGACTATTTTTTGCAAAATGTAAACCATTGTTCTATATATATATATATATATATATATATATATAGTAGGCTAGAATACACTCGAGTGTACAGATCGCACGAATACACTCAAGTGTGTTTGCATATCAAGACTATTTTTTTGCAAAATGTAAACCATTGATCTTCACTGTCATATTATAACTAGGCTACATACAAATTTTGAGCCCATTTGGATGAGTGTAAGTCACTCATCCGAGGGCAACAAAATCGACGCGCGAAACTAATTTGAAATGCACAATTTTTGCAGTTTTTATAACATGGCCTATAAATGTCCAAATGTGCTCAAATTTTGTATATGAGCTAGTCACAAGATGTTTAAGAAGATCAACAGATTAGATTTTTGAAAAAAATATTGCATCATGAAAAACGACTTGAGTGTATTCTGCTCCGAATACACTCGAGTGTATTCTAGCCTGACTCTCTCTCTCTCTCTCTATATATATATATATATATATATATATGTTAGAGAGTCTATATTAGCCTATTTAGTTAATAGGTTAATTAGTTAGTGGGCTTTTGTATCTCATCCCGTTTAGATTACTTGCGTCCTAAGCATGGTGCAGGACTTCGACTTCGTTTCGACTTCGCCAGGTGTGGAAGTGGAAGTTTGTGGAAACTTCGAGGAAGTTTCGAGGAAGTTTAGACGCAAACTTCGACAAACTTCGATGGTGTTTTTTTAGCAAAATGATACATAACTTCGGTTGGAAACTTACAAATTATGCTCTAACTCTAATTCATATGTATTAATTTGACATAAAAAACACAATTCATGACTCTCTAGTGCTAGGTAGGTTGATAATAATACAAAGTAGTAAATGATGCAGTGCACACTTGCTAATGTTCTCAAGTCTCAATAGTCATGTTTTACATTTGCAAATGAAAAATACAAATTCTTATACAATTCTCTACTTCAGCATACATTTTCCAAGCAAATATCCTTCATACTTCCGTATATTACATATGAAATATAGATTACAATTCATTAAAATGAAGTGCATACCCGATAAATGTCTTCAGTAAAAAGCTGAATGCCTTCCAAAATCATAGCCTGAATGTTGAGCTTCTTGAGTCTGTCTCAGTAGTGACATTTGGTTATCAATTCTCATCGCATATTGCATCCAAGTTGTGTGCTGAGAGTGGTTGAGCTCATAATCATGCACATATGCAGCAAAATCTTCATGGGATATTTCTGACAAATATCCAAATCTTGTATACAATGCAAGCTGTGTTGGATATCTGGAGGCAAGAGATCCTGGTGTGAAGTTGTGAAATTCTGGTATACGAGGCGGCCGTTCTGCATCAGAATCAGAAGGGGGTACATATATGTTAGGTTGTGGTGGGGGCTCGGGTTGTGCCATTGGTGGATAGTAGTGACTCTGAACACCTGATGTAGTGTCAGTTGTAGCTGCAAAAGGATCAGGGGCATATCCAGGGCCTAAGTAACTATATGATTCATTATCAGTTCTATGAGAAACCCGACTTCCATAAGTTCCTTCTGAATCACCACCATAATATCCAGGAACGGGTTCTTGTTGATAAAATCCTCTAGAAGTAGGCCCAGTAAAACCCAATAAATCATCCACAAAGGTGCTTCCTGTTGCTCCCGATTGACCTCCCAATGAGAGACTTCCAATTGATTCTGTGGTATTGTTAGTGTTGTAAGGTGCATGATAAACAGGTTGAGGCACATGTCCTTGACCCTGTGGATACCAATTCTCGTAGCATGTTGACAATGAATCTAGTTGTTGTTGTGGAGCTTTACCCTTTCCCTTTCTTTGGTAGGTTCGATCTGTCGGTCTTTGAGTACCACTACCACTCTCATATTGTTGTTGACGTTGTTGTTGAGGTTGAGGGCGAGGAGATGGTGTTCTATGTGGCGGCGTATCTCCTCTTATATAGCTATCAGGAGTGTTGCCCCCATCATCACCACCTGAGGGCTCTGGAGTGGTGGAACCTGATGAGGCATCTGGTTCATCCTCTGGTAGACCCTGCCAAAAATCATCTTTATCAATATGTGTGATGTCTTCTTCCACTCCAAGAGTGGTGTGATCTGCTTGTGCTCCCTCACTTTGTTGATATTCATCTACATCAACCCCCATTGCCCCTGCAATTGTGGCATTAGGCCCCCCACCTGGACGCCCTTCATCAAGTAACAGTTCATTTGTATTGTTCAACCATGCTTGTAATGGGTCTTCATCGTCACCCCTGTCAGCGTAGACATACGCCCAATCAAGAGGATCAATGTCGACATTGCTTGTTGGGTTCCTCAATGATTCTTGTGTGTGTCTTTGCTTTAACTTCATATTATAGTGTACAAACACCAAGTCATGAAGGCGTGAGGCAGACAACCTATTTCTTCTTTTTGTGTGAATCAAGTTGAAGGTTGACCAATTTCTTTCGCAGCCACCTGCTGCTGCTGTTTGGGACAAAACTTTAACTGCTACCGATCTCAATTCTTCACATTCACAACCATAATTCATCCACCAATCAGCTGTAAAAAATAAAGAATGTTCAATGATCAATAAGTGGACAAGTGAACCATTCATTACTATGATATCAAACATAAACAATCATGTAATTCTTTACCAGGAGAAAGTTTTTCCCTTGAATAGATAGCCGCCGGTAGCCCAAACAGACCAGATGCTTCTCTGAATGGTTTTATCTAGTGATTGGTAAAGTGAGAGAATTAGATTAACATTTTATATTTTATAATAATGTGTAATAAAGAATTATTATATACTATCCAACCCATACTTGTGCAACAGCTCGAATTGCGTCATCTTTGTTAACAAAGAGCTTATCAATCACTTCTTGGAGACCCATTACCAAATCTCCTCTTCTCCCAATGCCATTCTTGTATTGAAATCTTGGGTTTAAAAAATAAGCTGCACATATAAGGACACAAAAATTAGAAAATATTAGATGACTAATAAACACTAAGACCTAAATGGCTAAAACTAAATGCAAATGTCACATCTTTACCTGCTTTATGTAATGGGTGTAGAAGCATTCCATCCCATCGTTCATCTACAACTTTTAGGAATTGTGCCTTGGCATTAGTTGCAGCTTCTTCAACTTTATCTCTCATGAGGCGCATTGCCTCATAGATATAGGGCATGGTGGCATTCTTATCACCATCCACCATGCGCAAGACATGAACCACAGGATCCATTATCTTTACAGCCTTGGTCACTCTAGTCCAGAAGTAGTCATCATTCAAAATTTTCACCACTTCTTTGGCTCTGTCAGTCTTACTATCAGGGTGTTTGGCCCACTCTTCAGAAACAAAAATTCTTTTTAACCCTTGTCGCCTTTGCTTTAAGCTTTGCAAAGCGATATAGTTGCTTGCAAATCTTGTAATGCCCGGTCTTACTATGTCTCCTCCACAAAACTCTTGGCTTCGCATCATTGCAAGTAGGTAAGAGCGATTATATATAAATTTTGTAATTCTTGTGGCCCTAGGCATTATATATGTAAACAAATCTAATTTTCCAAAATCTTTCAATATTAGATCAATGCAGTGTGCGGCACATGGCGTCCAAAATAAGCTGTAGTTTGAAGACTCTTCAACTGATTTTCCAGCTTTTTTGAAATTTGGCCCATTGTCAGTGCAAATTTGAAGAACATTCTCTTTTCCAACATATTTTATCGCACTCTTAATCAATTTTGCAAGGTAGATGTGGTTTTTGATGTGGCGAGATGCATCAACTGATTTTATGAAAAATGTATCACCGTCACAATAAGCCATGAAGTTGATAATCTGTGTCTTGGTACCACTTGTCCAACCATCACACATGAGTGTCAACCCAAAAATTGACCACTTTTTTTGTTTCATCTCCTCAATCCACTGCTCTAGCAGTAGTTTCTCCTGTGGAAGATATTTGTTCATCAATTCGTGTGGAGTTGGTGATTTGACTCCTCGTCCATGTTCGGCGACAACATCTATCATATGTTGCATGTAAGGGCCCTGTGCCACATTGGGAGCAATACCACTAGCAAATATAAATTTTCCTATTGCCTGTCCCACAACATCTTTTGCATTCTTCCATATACCTGACAAAGTTTTCTGCTTATGACTTTGTTTACGAAACCCTGGTTCAGAAGAAGTGTACCTCATGCTATTGGTCCTCAAACCTTGCAATTCTTGGCTTTCTAAATTGACAAAATTTACTGGACGGCTTCTACTGCCACCACCAACATTGAAATCAGATGGGCCAAAACCACGTCGGGATTCATTAAATTGCCTTTCTTCTTCTTGTCTCATTGCCTCCTCCATTCTCGATCTTTTCAGTGCATGTCTCATTGCATCATCATCATCATCATCTTCTAAATCAACTAGATTTCGTGGCATCGATGCACCGAACATCAACTCTTTGAACCTTGCATCTCTAATCTTCTCTTCGCTGTGTTTTTTGCCTGCTTGATTTAGTTGCTTGGAAACAATTTTTCTTATCTGATCTGGGCAATCTCTACACTTAGCAACATTTTTATCCCCTCCCACCAAGTGCTTTTTGAACCTAGAAATCCCACCACTCATTAGAGTTTTCTTGCAGAAATTGCACTTAGTTTTTTGCCTACTTCCATCAACCATTTCACAATACATCCATGCCGGGTCAACTTTCCCACCACCTGACTCACCACCTTCACCCTCACCTCCAGCACCATCACGACCTGAACCAACCATTAAAACAAGTAGCACCCACAAATTACCCATATCTTCAATCACAAAGAACCTGCACACAAAAGATTAAAAGAAACAAATATTCGAATTAGACAAATAGTGGGACAAATATTAGGAAAAAAAGAAAGACTAAGTTAACAAACTAGGTAGAAAATCATAC
The DNA here is from genome assembly GCA_963693085.1 of Alisma plantago-aquatica. Taxonomy (NCBI): domain Eukaryota; kingdom Viridiplantae; phylum Streptophyta; class Magnoliopsida; order Alismatales; family Alismataceae; genus Alisma; species Alisma plantago-aquatica. The sequence goes on from OY856411.1 coordinate 51,931,222, forward strand.
ATTTTAGAACTGAAAATTAATAATCTTAATTTAACTTAAGAGTTAGACTTAAGAGTTAAAACTTAAGAGACTAAGTAATAATTATTTAATATTAATTATTGAAAAATGAAATTGTTAAGTATATTGAAAATTTGTAGTATGACGACGACATTGACGAGTTAATAAGTGGGATTAACTAACTAAGTAGCTAACTAACTAAGTTAACTAACTAAGTACTGAAGTAGTGAATAATCTAGGTTGAAATTTGAAAATCGTAATTTTTAGAACTGAAAATTAATAAATAATTACTGAAATTATTAAATATTTTATAAATATTGTAGTATAAGCTAACAAATTACTCAATAACTAACTACAATACAATATTACGAATTTTCTAAATCTAAATATAATTAATACAAATTAGAAGTATAAAATATTAAGTAAAACGAAATTTATAAAAACAACATTTTAAATGTTTGTTTTCTAATATTATGCTGTAATAATACATAATCTAAGTATACTTATGCTAGATCTATGCTAGAGCTAAGTAGATCTAGGCTAGATCTAAGTAGATCTAAGCTAGATTTATGCTAGATCTAAGTAGATGTAGGTAGATTTAGGCTAGATCTTAGTAGATCTAGGCTATATCTACCTCAATCTTACTAATAATCAATTTTTATATGTAAAAACAGTAATTTTAGATCATTAGATCTATTTACTATGTATATTTATATGGAAAAGTAGTATAGAAGATAGAGTATTTAAGCATTAGTAGTAGTTTTATATATTTGGAAATGAAAAAACAAAGAAAAATGAAGGAATTTGGGATTTACCTTCTCAAACAGCACCAAAAGCACTTAGCTCCAGGTTCTCCAGCAGCAGCTGCGCATGCCAAGGAGAGAATACGTGAGTGTGTGAGGCTCCCTCAGTCAGCCACTAACTTAAAAATATCTCCAACAGCCTTTTACACTTAATGGGCTGGACCGTCCAAAAGTCGGCCCAACATCGGCCACATCGGCGAAGCTTCGCCAACATCGGCGATTTTGGGACCACTTTGTACAGCAAAATGTCAACATCGGCGAAGTTGGTCAAAATTCGGCTCGATGTTGAGACGGACCCGAAGTATTCCAGCATCGACTTCGCCTGGGCTCGAAGCTCGATGTTTCGGCGAAGTTTCGCCCAACATCGCCGATGTTGCGTTCCATGGTCCTAAGTCTTATGGCGTCTCCCCTCTCCTATATAAAGGAGAGGGCATCCAGTCTTGTATTCATCCCATTGCATTCAATCTAATCTTATTCTTTACATGGTATCAGAGCGGTGAAAAAAAACGACGGTGTGAACAGTAGTTCCAGCAATGAACAGTAACTCCAGCAGTGAACAGTACGCGGCATGAATAGTAACTCCGACGTGAACAGTACGATGGAGTGAACAATTATTTCTGCGTGAACAGAGCGCGTTCGCTCCTGAGGGAAACCTAGCCGCCACCCCTCCTCCCTCCTTTCCGGTGCGCACGCAGCCCTAGCCGCCGCCGCTCGTCTTTTCCAGAGAGCAACCGAGGGGAAGAACCCCTGCATGCGGGCGGCCGCCGCCATTGCCATGGCTTAGGCCGGATGCCCGCTAGGCAATTCTGGCCTCCATGGCTCTCCTTCCACTTTCACATAGATCAGTACGTCGACGCTAATTCACGACCTGCGATCTATGTTTTCCAAATCCAAACCTTACCGTCGATGATCTCCTTTCCGGCCATCACATATGCACTGCCATCGCTGCATCATTATCCGCCGCCTTCCACCTCTGCTGCCCGTATTCCACGAACAACAACAGTGCCGCTACATTCCAAGCGCCTCCGATCGGCATCTGCCCAGCATCAATCCTGCCACCGGCCAACAGCCATAACCGCTGGCCTCCAAGCTGTCATCTTCGCGCCTTCGCCGCGTATCGACACCACTATCACCATCTAGCAGCAACATCATAAGCGCCGCCAACCGCAGAAGCAGCAACCATCATCGCCATCAAGCAGCAATCAACCACCGCCAAACTGCTACCCGCCGTCCAGAAAGATCTTAGTACTGCCAACATCAACTCGGTAGTACCGAGTTCTGCACAGGCCATCTTAGACGTCCTCATCATCAACCTTCATCGTCGCTCGTGGAGAGGCTCCGCCCTTGGCTCCGCATACATCCTCTTGGCATGCAATATCTCCGGAGCCGTGTAGGAGACCCTTTGTCATCTCCTCCGTTACGACCAAGTGCTACATCAACTGAGTGACATAATCTGGCCATTTTTTGTGCTACATCCCGCAAGCTGTTGCTCTTCATCACCTTCCCGGCTATCTTCATCACTCCACCATCACCTCCCATCTATGTCTACTCCCAGTTATTAATTCCCCCCATATTCATTATGCCTATTCAGATCCTTAATCTGTCATATCTTTGCTAATCGGATCCAAGTTTTAGCCTAATCAAATTTTTTTGGGATTAGATCCATTTATTTTTCTATCCGGATCTTACATTGACCCATTTAGCATATTCTCTCTGGTTATCGGTTTCATTCTCCACATATTACATATCTCCATATACACAAAAGTCTCTCAAATCCACCAATTCCTTTCCCACCCACCCATATCATGTGTGTATCCCTTTCCATAGTACGGGGGGGGTCATACATCCATTTCTCCATACCAAACACTCACTCTCGTCGTATTTGGTGTGCGGGGGGGGATAGAGAGGAGAGGAAGAGATGAGAAGAGAGAGAGAGTGAGAGAATATGTATGAGAGAGAGTATGAGAAGAGATGATATATGTATTCATGCTATATATGTTCCAGGCTATTATCTTCATGGAGCTTTGCATTGTTCAGCACATCCGTTCTCTACTTCCAGACAACATTGAAGGATCTTCATTCAGCGTCAACACCGAGCTATCCGTGTTCGTACCGCGTTATGTACGTCAGGTGTTGATGGTGTGATCCCATACCTTTAGGAGTTTTCCCAGCTCAAGGCACCAAGATGACTGAAGAAGATAGAGAGAACTCGAGTCAAAAGTCTAGCTGCATTTACATGAGACAGATGGGTGCTTCAGATTTTCAGAAGCTCAGCAAGCCTGCCAATCTACTTCTACAAGGTTGATTCATCCAGTTTATCTTCACCGAGCTGCTTCATCACGTCTTCTCCGAGCCGCATCTGCGATTTCAACATCACATGTTGCTGATCTACTTGGGACTTTCCTTGATGGATGATATTTCCTTTCCTGTCAAGCCCCCAAGGTTCACACTACAGAGTAATGGTACCTGCATCGTATCACCAGCATATCGTCCGTTCGTGTTCGTGCCACGTTATGCACGTCTTTTCAGACATTTCAAAGATTCCGTTACTGCTACATCTACATTGGGCATCCGCATTTGTGCCGCGTTACGTAATCCAATGAAGTTGCCGTAGTCGTGGTATTGATGATCGTCTACTCCAGTGACGAATTACTGCTGTAGTATTCAGGTTCCATTCTTTAGATGTTCTTTATTCCAGATGCACTCCAAAGACCTTCAAAGCTCGATGATCTCCAGCCTGCAGAATACAATTTCAAAGAAGAAAGGCATTGTCAACACATGGTTCAGGGGGGTATTATTTAAGGGGGAGTATCAATTTTTGTATGGGGAGTGATATTTATCTTTTATCTTTCATTTATCATTTCTTTTATCGAGTCTTGTAACCTCCAAGCTTTGGACATGTGTTTCACCCATTCTCCATCTTGAGGAGTGTTAGAGAGTCTATATTAGCCTATTTAGTTAATAGGTTAATTAGTTAGTGGGCTTTTGTATCTCATCCCATTTAGATTACTTGCGTCCTAAGTCTTAGGGCGTCTCCCCTCTCCTATATAAAGGAGAGGGCGTCTAGTCTTGTATTCATCCCATTACATTCAATCTAATCTTATTCTTTACAATATATATATATATATATATATATATATATAGGAAGATTGGCCATAAATATGTATATAATTACATATATAACTATACAATGTGCGTATATGAGTGGGAAATGTTCATAAAAATTGTGACACATGTATATATACATAAAACATATACATAAATTAATGTTTTTAAAGGTCGCCTAGGCAACGCTTAGTCGCGCCTAGTCACAAGGCATTCAACTGGAACGTCGTGTCGCCTTGATGTCTTAACAAGTATGCTATCGCCCCACCACACACTCAACAACTCTTCCACCGTCTATTTAAGACAGCTAACATCCTTCCTCCTGCTCTTCTCTTTGTCCTTCTTAACGCCCTATGACCATTTTCCCTAGCCATCTTGCTCTACTTCACCATTCCCATCACCACCTATTGGCCTGCTCCCTTGCTGTGCCTACCAACCATCTGCCGTCCAGCACGTAGTTACGCCCGAACCCCTCCCCTTGCTACTAATAGTATCCCTCTTTCCCATCTTGATAAGCAGTCACCCGAGCACATTCCCACAACCCCCTACTATGTTCCCTTTTTCTTACTTGTAACCGACAATAACCCCTCGCCACAAATAGTAAATCATGCATCCCCACCCATAACCCCTACAATCCCACCATGCCTAAGTCCATGCCAAAACAATGCACTCCACCATTACCTTGTTCTATAGGGGACCAATACTACATGTATTTTATAGGTCCACCATGATGATCAACATAGAAGAGTAACAAGAGTTCAAGAATCTCAAGATAAACATGGAGACATAATAGATGACGGTTCTTGAACCCCTTGATTTGCTACTGCATAATTGGTAACCCTCTATGTGCGCCTGTAGAGTGAAGCAACAACAAAACCAAAATGTCCTAAACTCAATCCTTACCGCTGCTACAGGTGATTGCCAACACAGAACAATAAGGTTATTAGCCAGAGTCTGTCATCAAGTTAACATACCTGATTACACTAGGGACTATCGTCTCGAGGTACCTTGATTAGTTTTACAACATCAAGAAGTATTCCAACCACATCATCGACGAACACAAGCGCAAAAGTTGCTCTTTGCCATAGAGAAACTGGTAATGCCCTAGGATGGGTTTAGGATTTGCTACTCACGTGTGAACACGGAGTAGCCTACACCCCCTACCAGATCAAGGCCACATGTCACGTCCATTTAATCCTATCCAACAAATTTAATTGCACTACACACATGTCAAAAGATAAACAAAGGTGTAACCTATGTAATGTTCACACAGGACCAACAAATCTGAAGTCCCTAGGATGATAGGAATCCTTGCCTCACCCTCCAGAATTGTGGTACTTCTCCAGAACGTCATCAAGGGGCACTTCTTGCCATGTGGCTATTTTTAACGTTTCTATGTTCAGTTTACAGTACTGAAGCAAGGTACTAACTTTGTTTTAAATATAAGTAGAGGTTCTACAAGCTCTTGCACAGTTTCGGTGCCCACAATGATGAAGCAATCATGATCGCCAACTTCTATCGAGGACTCAACGACAAGATAAAAAAAGGTTGGTATGTCGATCTTCCTTATGCTCTAGGATGCAGTGCAGGTGGTGATGCAGATCGAGGACGAATTTTGACGATGACCTCCAACGAGTGATACACCTATACTGTAAAGGCTTATTCTGACCCTTACCCACCTTGGGAGTGCGCACGAGCCTAATGTTAAATGTAATTCCCCTTTTCATATATTCTCTTACCCTGCCCTTACCCTTACCTACTTATGCACTGGGTAAACGGGGAGGGTAAGGGTAAAACAAGTAGTTTCGATATAACATAAATAGGTACCATGCACCACAAAAACCTTCCTACAATTTTTTTATTCCTTTTGCATAGATAAACCACCTAATGTTAATGCTTACTCCAATTCCCAATTAGTTCATTTCAATAACTACTGTGGGTGGGCATGCATACAATTGCGTAGTTTAACCTTAATTAAGTTACACAATGCTCTATTACGAGACTAAAGATGTTTGATGTAGAACAATATTTGATATCTTATATAGTCTTAGAATAAATATCACGTGCTCACCTGCAAACATTGCATGTTTTTATATATATATGTGTGTGTGTGTATATATATATATATATATATATATGTATATATATATATTAGTCAGGCTAGAATACACTCGAGTGTACAGATCACGCCGTACACCCCAATGGTGTTTGCCTATCAAGACCATTTTTTCTAAAATCTAATCCATTGATCTTCATGGTTACAATAATAATAGGTCACATACAAAATTTGAACTCTTTTGGATGAGTGTAAGTCACTCATCCAAGGACAACAAAATCGACGCACAAAACTAATTTGAAATACATGATTTTTGCC